>CM043120.1:13112142-13712142 GCA_023701765.1 Hylyphantes graminicola
TATTTTTATTATTTTTTTTCACCATCATACATATTTATTATAATTTTGATATCAAATTATTTTTTAAAAAATATTTAGTTATTTTTATTTTTTTCCCATATTTTATTAATTTAGATAATATAATTTTAATACACCCCATAACCCCCCCTTTGCCCCAGTGTCCCCCCCGTGATGTATGTTTTTTTATAATTACCAGAAGGTTACTAGAAAAGTGGTTTAGTAATTGATTAGACTCAGTTTCTGAGTTACTGACATGTCCGCCTAAAGCACAAGTTTGCAGTTTCGAGAATGTATGGGAAAATCTTAGGGCATGGCAAAATCTGTATGGGAAATCTAGGGCACGGCATGTCGTTGATAATCATGTGGCATGTAAAAATGATCCTTGAGTACCTACTTGGACTTAAGTTATGGTCGGCATATGGATATCATTCACATAGAGCTCAGTATTCATGGTGTAATCTGAGAGTCAAAATTTGTGATTGTTAGGAGAGTTCGCTCTATATGGTGCCTCTGAAAAAAATGGAGGTGTTCTGTGTTATATGCCGAAATATACAAAGGCTTTGCGGGACAATTAACGCTAGCCTGTTAAAAAAAATATGTTTCGTTGGTTGGTTGGTTGGTTTGTAGGTCTGTAGATATGGATTTTCAGGCTTGTGTGTTTGGTCAGAGACCCGTAAACCTTCGTCAAGAAAGACAGACACAACACACACATTCGTGACAGATGCTGCCAACCTCAACAATTTAGACATGTCCCTGATAAAGGGGAGGAGAAATAGTCTCCAGGTTACCTGTTACCCGTGGGAAACTGTCGCAGAATGGACCGCCCCACAGGACTTCGTACCCAACAGATTTTCGAGCAAGGTACTCCGCATATACTCGACAAACACAATCATCCATGCCTTATCAGGATTCGAGCCCGGATCCAGAGACTCCAATGGCTAGCTCCCTGACCGTTGAGCCGCCGGGTTGGCCGTTTCGTTTATGAATTTCATTGAAATAACACAAAGTGGTTTGTATTGACTTGACATATGATTTGGCGAATTTCAGCCAGCATCACTTTTTTTTGGCGAAAAGCACCTCCATCTTATTCAAGCCTCCATAACGAAAGACACTTGATAAATTGTCTATGGAGCAATGGTTGCCTTTTTTTTCTCGTCATTACTTATTATGCTTCGTGACTATTATGATTGAATCAATACTAGTTTGAAGAATTGTAGTTATTGAAAGTTCAGCTTTTATGTTACACTATTCCATACCTGCAACAAAGACAAAACTTATGTATTTTTTTCTTCTACACGGAAATTCCGGAAATAGCTACATTCTTTAAAAGTCGCAGTTATTCACTCACGATCTATTTCCTTTTTGCTACTGTCTTGGCCAGGACTTAGAAGAGACTTAGGTCACATGAAAAAATGATGAGCTTTCGCGATTTTTAAGAAGAAAAATTCAATTCACCCAATACATATGATTATTGGTGCGAAATGTAGGTATTATATTTCACATAGTTACAGAAATGCTTTTAATTTTTTGCGTTTTAGGTTGTTTTATGTTGTGAAACACAGACAGTCTCTTTTGCCCTACCTTCATTAAATTAATTGTAAATTAATTTAATTGTAAAAATTACAAAAAAACTATAAAATCATTTCTGCAATTTAATATTTTAATTTGGTAGCTATAAATACCTTATAATTATCATTTATGTTTGCTTATTAAACTTCATATTCAAAAATCCGACTTAATTTGCAATTTTGATATTGTTAACTTTTATTACGGTAGGGGTATATATTCCGGCTTATGTGCTTGATCAGTTGCCCGCTTATAAGGGCCCCCCCCCCCCCCCCCCCCCCCAAAATAGATCCCTATCGTCACTTGATAAGGGTTCTAAATTACAAGGTGTAATCGGCTCTGTTAAAGCTCCTAAAGGTGGCTGCAAATAGGCAGCCACAAACCATTACATTAGTTCCCTTAGACACAACGGGCGCGCTATTTCCTGTGTCAATTTCAATGTAGAAATTCTCCAATGAGAGTTTCAAACTAAGAGTGGTCTTAGTCTATGGGTCAGTCGACGCTCGTCTTTAAAGTGTTAATAATCGCATTATTTTACATTTTATATAAATTAATAATCACATTATTTTACATTTTATATAAATTAATAATCACATTATTTTTTACATTTTATATATATTAATAATCTCATTATTTTTTACATTTTATATAACTCCGTTTCATGCCATTTCACATGCCAGTCAATTCTACTTATTTTCATTTCATTTCCATTACATTTTTATATCCATTCCATTTTTATAGTGCGAAATTAAGATGGTTATATTTAAAAAAAAACTACTAAAAACCTGTTACGATATGCTTCGTTGACTCTTTTAGCTTTTTCAGTCCCAATGACTATTTGGCATCATCATTTTTAATTTTTTTTCTGATCGTCTATAGCCATTCATGATATCGAAAAGCACAACATTCGATTCTTCAAACTTTTTTCGATTAGAAAATATTTTTAATTAATCCCAATATATGTCAACCCAATTTTTTTTTTAATTATAATCAGAAACATGATGATGTCAGATGGCATCACTGGGACTGAAAGGGTTAAATAAAAATTTTATAAAAGTATTTTCGAGCGTTTAATGATCTTTAGAAACAAACGTAAATGTTTATTTGCACAAAATCCCCACGAAACTGTACACAGTATGCTATTAAAACTTTCTTCATCGTTGCCATAAGTTAACATGTATATTTTAAACTAGTTTAGATTCACCGAATTTGCACGCTTCATGTCTTGAGTAGCAACAGAACTGCTGAATGTAAATACATTCTTTCTCGAGTTTCGATTGGTGAATCAATATCACGTTGAAACTGAGCATAAATCATAAAAACTGGAATGAATTACGTCATCAATAACAAATTTTTTACAAAAAATACCCACATTCAATTCGTGGTCGTTCTAGAAATTTTAGCGGAAACAGGTTATATAAGTCTCCAAATTTATAGTTCCATATAAGTCCAAATTTAATGTAGTTCCTGTGTTGAGTCTTAGTAAGAATATAACTTAAACCAAATATCAAATTTTATTCCATCACTTGCAGCTCCAGTATCTTGGTACTTCAAAAAATATTTTTCAATAAGTATCTCAAGAATCAATTCTTTCCTTCTAAGAATCCTTTAAATCCTTTAGCAATGGCTCTCCTCTTTCAAGATATCAAGTTCTGAACAATTCTACACGAGTAGTTTTCAAATGCTTCCTCTGTTTTAGAAAAGACTTATAATAAGAACAGACTGCACATAGGTAAACTGAAATGAGAAACAAACATCATACCCAATTCACGAGAGTTTGGCACAACGTTGGCGTATTTTCCAAACACTATATCGAAATTAATTGCGATTTCAGTTTATTTATACAAGTAAAAACTTATTTTTTTATGTTCCCATATCAATATCAATATTAAAAAGTCAATAGCAATAACTTTCATAAATATTTTTTAGCCTACTTTTCTTTTTTTAATTCGAAAGAATTAAAAAAAATGAAAAAGTAGGTATTGACGAGCAGTCAATGTCCGTCCATCTGTTCGTACCCCCTTTTCAAAATCGGTTCCATCCATCCGATCTTAAAAATTGGCATGAGAAACTTTATTTAAAAATAATATTATTTGAAGGAAAATTTATTTCGGTTATAAATCAGTTTAGATTGACGTCGGATTGTGATTTTTCTGATTGTCTATTATTTGTTTACGACGTAAGTATCAAGGCATGTTTTTTGCGTAGAATTCTGATTAGTTTTAATTTACATTTTTCACTTGAATAGTATTTTGAAGAAGTTTCATGTTTTTTTTTTTTTTTTTTTTTGGTTTTAAATAAATATTTAATTATTCGTAGAATTACAAATACATCAAGTAGACGATAAGTAATATTAATTTTATCAGCTATAGAAAATTAATGAAAATAGTTGATTTTAGCTTTAAGAAGTTTAAATTATAGCTGGATGCTATGTTTAGTGAAATTTATTCTAATGTGTATAAAATTTATGTAGAAACTTTTGTAGATGACACTTACTGTTACGAACATAGTTGTTTCCCGATACGAATTTCAGTATTTAAGTAACAGGAAAGTAGGCTATTTTAGTTCTTTTAGAACGTCTTGTTTAATTTGTGTTTGTTTATAATTTTACAAAAAGGTAGATATAGCTCGCCAAAAAAGAAACTTTTCCCTCCGACACAACCTCTTATCTTGGTCCCCACTCCAACCTTTCATTTTACTATTATACAGTTCGCCTACTTTATTTATGTCAATGTATTTCAGTAACACCACTTCTGAAGAAAAAGTTTTGGAAAATGTTCAATGGCCCTTGTACTCTAGTTTGATACCCCCAATTTAATATTTTGTACTCTTTGGTGTTTTTCAATATGTATTTCGTTTGTATGGAACGAATGTTATCAGCCATGACTTTCTTGGGAAAATTCCTGCTTTTGATTTTAGATTTAATATTACGCTTATAACGTAGAAGGGGAAGTTATGTAATGCTATATAAAGGATTTGCCTGTAAACGCCTGGAGTGGTCAAATTACGGATTCCGCAGATAATCATAGTGTTGTTTTGTGACTTAATATTCGTTCCAAAAATCTTTAAAGAATTTAAACTAAACCTTCAAAAGGTCATGGAAATGGGCAAAACTGAACGGAGGAAATGGATAATTTGCATAAATAGTAACATTTGTTGCACCCATTAAAGATTTAAAAGCAGTTACAAATTCCACAGATAACCAGAAATCTTTAAAGAGAAACTAAACTAAACCTTCCGAACGGCATGGACATGGACACAAATATTTTGTTGGTTCTCTGTATATAAATAATAACATGTGTGGTACCTACATGAAAGATTTAGTATATTAAATTAATATATCTATCTCTATCTCACAACATCTCTTTCGCGGACCAGTATTAAGCAAATTAGTGACTCTCCGTTAACCCTTTCATTACTGAAACGCCCGAACAACTAAGGATTCGATAATGTTATTCCTATCGAATATTAGGAGGAAGCAAAAATCCTTCGTAGCGAAAGGGTTAAAGAATCTACAGTGGTGGCCAAAAGTGTGGACACATTTTGAAAGTTGCATGTGTTTCAACTGTTAATTGTGTTCTTGCGTCCATTAAATTTCGCTTAAATACAAACATTTAAATATTAAATTGAAGGTAATTTAATGTAGAATTTCAATATAAAAACATAATTAAAATATATTTATTACAAATAAAGTTATGCTCATTTTAGTTGAACAAGCAAGCACAATCAATGGATTCTCTTATGCTGAAATTGCAATACAAGTTGGTGGTTTAATGACTTGCAAAACTGAGACAGATCATACTATTAGTTGCATAACTTATTCGTAAAACATATATAGTAATACTGTATTTATTTTTAATTCTACATGAAATTACTTTGATGATGATGATGGTGTGTCCATGGATATTGATTATATGGGACCAAAGGTCTCATAGACGGCTTCAACGATCTGCACACAGTGCTCCTCATAAAGATTAAATTTCAAAATATGTCCACACTTTTGGCCACCACTGTAGAATTAAAAATAAATACAGTATTACTATATATGTTTTACGAATAAGTTATGCAACTAATAGTATGATCTGTCTTAGTTTTGCAAGTCATAAAACCACCAACTTGTATTGCAATTTCAGCATAAGAGAATCCATTGATTGTGCTTGCTTGTTCAACTAAAATGAGCATAACTTTATTTGTAATAAAGATACTTTAATTCTGTTTTTATATTGAAATTCTACATTAAATGACCTTCAATTTAATATTTAAATGTTTGTATTTAAGCGAATTTTAATAGATGCAAGAACACAATTAACAGTTGAAACACATGCAACTTTCAAAATGTGTCCACACTTTTGGCCACCACTGTATATTTTGACAACTGCTTTTAGATGTGTGGAAATGCATTATTTGACCTTCAAAATTTCTATCGATAGAGAAGACAACAGCAACAACATCAATGAGTGGACAAACGAGCTAATGTCTCTCCATAACCAATAAAGTAATTAAAAACAGTTTAGAATTTAACTAAACACTGAAAATAGAAAGTCGAATGCATCTTCTTTGTTGTGCGTTTATGCAATTGTTGGTCAGAAATTATTGTATTTGTTGTGAATTAATGTATATATATTAGGGTGGTCCTTATTAACATGGGGAAAAATAAATTTTCGATTTCAAAAAGTCTCACCCCCTCAATTTGTTCATTCATATGAAAAAATAATTCCTGCAAAATTTTAGCCAAAATTATTAATAATAACACGTGCCCCATGGGGCTTTAAGTTTTAAAAAACGCAAAATTTTGGGGTGTTTTTTTAAAAATTCCGTTATAAATCAATATCTATGCCAACTACGAAAAACTACTCAATACAAATGTTATAGAACATAAAATTTCCTACAACTTTGTAATTTACAATTTTGATCTATGAGCAACAGGTTTCGAGTTATAGGGAAAAGAACGAGCGATATTTTACGAAATTTCAAATTATGGCCACACTACACAAATGCTATCCGTCACAAATGGTGCTACCAAAAACTGATTATTTAGTTAACTTTTAATCTTTCCTGCTTAAAAATCTCTAAAATGGGACAGATTTAAATATTTGTATAAAAAACCATTTAAAATACACCACAATCTAAAGACTGACAGGGCCGTCGCGTGGGTAAGGGGGGGGGGGCTGCTTTCGCAATGAAGTTAGCTTTTTTAATGGAAAAAGCGATACACCAGGAGTCATACAGGGACCCACGTGTTTCTCAACCGTCTCTCCTGTATTATTAATGATTACTGTATCTAGTTAAAGCAAATAAAAAACATTTTCTTTCATATGGTAATGGCAGATAAGATGTTCAGCCTTTGTAACTGCTCAAGAGACTTTGTTGCATTTTTTTAAGAAACTAATGCGTTATTTTGAAATTGATGGAAAAAACAACTTTGTATGAGTTTCAGTCATTTGTTTAATGGTGCATATGAAGTTTGTTTTACTAAACTATGCCTTGAAAACAGATATTTGTTATTGCTTCAATGAAAAACCAAGTTGCGGGTGCCAAATTGCTATCTCGTGAAGTTGCTACTCATATTCTTTTTAAATATAGGTGAAGTAAACCTGAATTTACACAAGTGGTTCCTTTTTAATGGATGAAGATCTCAAATTTTAGAGAAAAGCATGTATTCTTGCCTGCGAAAGAAACAACTACGCAAGAACAATTATAATACACTTTCCATTATAGAAATTTCATATTATTGAAAAATTTCAAGGAGTTAGATTCATTATTGGTGTAATTAAGAAAATTATTTAAAAGGAAGGGAAATACAAGATCTTTAAAATTCGTAAATTTGGCGGCTTAAAGAGGTGTGATGTTAATTGAAGAATTCAACTATCAATTTACTAAGAATGAATCCAAAAACAATTTATTTTACTGAGTGCGCAAGACTGTCACAAAAAAAATACACATCCTGCGATTAAAAAACTGTACTGAAGCCATACATACTGTAGTAAATAAATATAGTAAGTGGTAATTTATTTTTATTTATATTAAAATTAAGATTTATAAGCCAATGCCCCCTTTCACCCCCCCCCCTTCCCCCTCACGCAATATTGTGCCAGCAAACTGGCTTTGATAAGGCACATTGTCTGTGATCTTTAAATTTCTAAGAATGTCGTTTGCTTATTAGCTACACAAATTGTTCGGTAGGTAATCTTTTATTTAATTTGCAAAAGTGCCTAATCCAAGAGACGACCCCATCACCCACATGACCACCCAGTGAAGCAATAAGAAATATCTGTTTTCGATTCATAATTTGGTAAAACCAACTTCAGATGCACCGTTGAACAAATGACTAAAACTCATACGAAGTTGCTTTTTCCATCAATTTCAAAATAACGCATTAGTTTCTTAAAAAAATGCAACAAAGTCTCTTGAGCAGTTACAAAGGCTTAACATCTTTTCTGCCATTACCATATGAAAGAAAATGTTTTTTATTTGCTTTAACTAGATACAGTAATCATTAATAATACAGGAGAGACGGTTGAGAAACACGTGGGTCCCTGTATGACTCCTGGTGTATCGCTTTTTCCATTAAAAAAGCTAACTTCATTGCGAAAGCAGCCCCCCCCCCCCTTACCCACGCGACGGCCCTGTCAGTCTTTAGATTGTGGTGTATTTTAAATGGTTTGTTATACAAATATTTAAATCTGTCCCATTTTAGAGATTTTTAAGCAGGAAAGATTAAAAGTTAACTAAATAATCAGTTTTTGGTAGCACCATTTGTGACGGATAGCATTTGTGTAGTGTGGCCATAATTTGAAATTTCGTAAAATATCGCTCGTTCTTTTCCCTATAACTCGAAACCTGTTGCTCATAGATCAAAATTGTAAATTACAAAGTTGTAGGAAATTTTATGTTCTATAACATTTGTATTGAGTAGTTTTTCGTAGTTGGCATAGATATTGATTTATAACGGAATTTTTAAAAAAACACCCCAAAATTTTGCGTTTTTTAAAACTTTAAGCCCCGTGGGGCACGTGTTATTATTAATTAATTTGGCTAAAATTTTGCAGGAATTATTTTTTCATATGAATGAACAAATTGAGGGGGTGAGACTTTTTGAAATCGAAAATTTGTTTTTAAGGACCACCCTAATATATATATTATATATATATATATATATATATATAATATATATATATATATATATATATATATATATATATATATATATATATATAATATATATATATATAATATATATATATATAAAATTTATAATTATTTTCCTTATTATTGTCATCATCAGGTTTATCAGTGTTATTACCATTATTTTACTTATGATTTGCATCATTACTATTATTATTGTTATTACTTTATCATTTTGCAAACATCAAAAATCCAGTTGTATCTTTTTAATCCTGAGATATAGAGCTACAAAAAAAAAGCTTATCCGCTTTTTAGAACCAGAAGCACAAAAAGAATTATGCTTCAGGCATAGCAAAAACAGCTTTTAGGTAAATGGTCCTGAATATTACTTTGATTCTAAATAAAATAGATTGTACCTTTTGAGAAATAGAATGTCAAGATAATATATCATGTAAACAGAGAGAACGTAAATAGAATATCAGATAAGAAATAGAATTTTTCATATCCGAGTTATGTGAATCCCCATACATGAACTTGCAAGGAAGAAACTTACAATGTACAGAGAAATATTTTTAAAAGATTATATAAAATTTTAGACAAAATACTAAGAAAAATGGATTAAGTTTGTATGCTTCAGAAGGATTTTCTGTCCCGTAAACATAAAGCAATATTTTCGAAATCCAAATAACTGTGTTAAAGTATTGCTTTAAAATTTGAGCATTTTCCTCCAGGTACAAAAGTATTAATAAAAACAACATAATACAAATTTGAAAAGAAAATATTACACGGTAGTTTAAATATTTATCAATACTATTTTCAAACAGTGTTGACTTCCGTAAATTATTATAGGGATTTTAAAACCTTAAAAAATTAAATTAACAATCACAGGGTTGTTTGTCATCATTTTTAAACGTGGTGAAAAAAATTTAAATTGTAAATCACTATTTTTCAAGAATTCTTATTTCAAAAATTTAACAATTAGTAGTTAAAGAATAAGATGACACATTCTCTTTCCAAATTTGTTTGTTTTGTTGTTTGTCAGTACTTAAAAACTTGGTGAAAAATTGCCCGAACTGTTAAGCAATATTTTTCTCACATTATTATTTCAAAATCAATGAACTATTAATATGAAACTAACCTCGCTTAAAAATATATGAAACGACCAGAAGCTTTGGTTACAAACCGTTGAACTTTAACAGAACATGAGTCATTAATAACTAGTTTTCTTAATGATAAATTTCTATCCATTCGAACTAATTTGCATAACTAGTAATTTATTTTATTGTGCTTGTTTCCTCTAAGAAACTCTTGAATATAAATTCAATCCTACTATTTGACCCTCCTTGCATCCCATTTTTGTGTTTTAAATTCCTTTGGTACACTTTAATTTGAGTTAAAGAGACTTAAGGTAGGCGAATACCCTTATTTATTTTAAACCGTGTTTTTCTACTAAAAAAGAGGTTTACGCTAACAAGTCTACCACGTTGAATTTTCATCCTATAAACATTAATTGTGTGTTAAATTCTTCGTTTTGAACTAATGCATGCAATGACCCTCAAGAGTTACATACAAATTACAAAAAAGAAGTTATTAAGAAAATGTCATAAATTAACCACAAAAAAAGGATTTTTTTCGATTAACTTACTTTTGGACATTTTTTTTAACTTATAAATTTACACCAGATGTTAGAGGTTCATGGTACAGGTATATATTGAAATAGCATCTGTAAAAATTTTCAGGTAAATTAATGTAAAACTTTTTATACTACAGTGGTGGAAATTGATTTATGAACTAGCATTCTTTTCACCAGATATCGCTTTGTACTAAGTACTAACAATTCAAATTTTGTGTGTTGGATATTCAGAGCACAATAAAGGAATTTCACACATAATTTTTTTCAAAAAATGATATTAAATAAAAATATATCTAATTTTAGCTTTTAAGCATGTCAAATGATGGAAATTGATTTATGAACTCAAATTTATTTTGAACCCAGGTACAGCTGTGGAAATAAAAAAGTACCCACTTGAGGTTATTTCCTCCGTTATTCATCCTAAAGACTCGGACCTTTTTGACATTGTGAACAATTAACATTCTGAATTAATTGCATGACACAAAATTTGCATAAGGGGCCATCTTCATATTAAAAATGTTACTAACTTTAAAATTTCCAATAGCAACACCCCTTTTTGAATCCATATTTCAAATCTTTGACCCATGTTAATACGAAATGCCAAATTTTGTTAGTTTTTAAGCATTATTAGATTAGTTAGAGACGTGTAAAGTTTAGGTCCCATAATGTTAAATGAGTTGCACATAAAAAACTATCCCGATCTATAAATAATTAAGATAATGAAACGAATTTTTTACTGAAAAGAAATTATAATAACCCAAACAAAATGCATTCAATATTGGGGTATTTAAAACAATTTTTATATTTTTAAATAATTATTGTATTGATTTTTTTAAAAAATATGAATGGAAAGCCCTTAATATTTTTAAAGAAATAAATTTAAGACAAGAAGTTTAAGCGAAATCCCAATTTTTAAAAATATTTATTCATAATTTGCTGAGTAAATCACAAAATACTTTTTAATTACCCTTTAGGGGACTGTGTATAAGATCACGTGTGTAATTGATAAATAAAGACGGCTTTGCATGCATGCTTGCTTGTCATTTTAGAGTTGGTCCCCAAAAGGTCCACAAGTGATTCGATTGAATAACTCGTCAAATATTCATCCAAATGTAACAAAAACTTAGATTTAAGGGTTTTCAAGATTGCTTAACATTTCTAAGTTATTAAAATTGGGTGTTGCTATTGGAAATTTCAAAGATCGTAATATTTTTAATATGAAGACGGCCCCTTATGCAAATTTTGTATCGTGCAATTAACTCAGAATGTTAATTGTGCACAATCTCAAAAAGGTCCGATTCTATAGGGTGACTAACGGAAGAAATAACCTCAAGTGGGTACTTTTTTATTTCCACAGCTGTACCAAATATTTTAACTAGTTCTTCATTTGTACTTCAGGGGAGCTTACTATCAGTGTTTATAAATAAGATTAAGGCCAAATTTGTTGAAATTTATCTGTTTTATTCCCATTTTACTTAATAGGAAAGCTTGCGGAACTGCCTGAAGCCAAAAATTAAAAAAAATGACCATTATATAATATTTTAACAAATCTTTAAGTGAAATTAGCATATTAATTAAACGATCAATAAATATAATTCATAAATATTTGAAGAATCATTCTGACTTCGGCAAAAACCATCATTAAAAAAGGTGTAACCCTCGTGGGACGAGGGACAAAAGCGGGATTATTGGACTTGTATCCCAAAAAGTTACCATTTGTGTCAGCATTTGTGCTTTACAGGGCGAATTTGTTATGAACAATCACTTCCTGTAACTCCCAGAAGATTAGGACCAATATTGATATCGTCGTCGAACTTGAAATGTTCTAAAATGAAGGCTGGTCCAAAGCTTACTCTTCTTCATAAGAACAGGCTATTAAAATATAGTCGTAACTACATGAAAATGGATTGGGTGGAGGTGGAGGGAGAGAAATGGGAAAAAAGTGACATTTGCTGATGAAAAAAAGTTCAATTTGGATGGACGAGATGGTTTAAAATGTTATTGAAAGGATCTTCGGAAATGACCAAGATCTGTCTTCAGCAGAAATGTTAGTGGTGGAAGTTTGATGGTTTGGGCCGATATCTTATGATTGAATAAACAAGGTTATGTTTCTGAAGGTCTGACAAACATCACTTTATTGCAGGTAGTTTCTTTAATTCCTTTTTGCATGGCAAAACTATGCTTTTGATTAGATTTTTATGCATGATAATGCAAGTATCTACATTTCAAACGAAATGGAAGACTGGTTAAATGAACTAAGTGTTGTTCATTTAGATCATCCTGCCAATAGCCATGACTTAAACCCCAAGGATAATGTCTGAGATCAATTGGTTTGAGTAATTTACTCAAATGGAGTATGGTTTTAACGAAGTTTGCATCAGTTATGGAATAGAAGGACTTAATCATTAAAAACTGCAAATTTCTTGACCAAAACTTGACCCAAAATTTTTTGCAGTCTATGAAAAACAAAATCAAAGAAACATTAGCGACAAAAAATAGTTTTAGCAATTATTAAATGAGATTGAATGTAAAAGTTCATAAATCAATTTCCCTATGCTAAAACTAAAATATCAAAAAAATAAATTGTTTACGAATTTATATAAAATTTTATTTACGTGTATTATTTATAATGCAAAGCCTGTATTGTATATAAAACTCAAATCGATAAAAATGCATTTAATAAAGAAATACTGTTAAAAAACTGTCAGTTCATAAATCAATTTCCACCACTGTAGAACTGTTGGCTTAAACCCCCTTTTTTAGGTGAAGAGCACCGTTTAAAATAAATCAATTATATTTAAATAAAAAAAATTGCCCCAAAAGCATTGTTCATTATATTTGAAATCACTATGCCAAATTTGGAAAAGATTAAAGTAATAGTAAATTTTTTAGAATTGTGGGTTTTCGCCTACCTTAACCATCACTCTAGAGGACATTCAACAATTCCTAAGAGAAACACAGTATTCGGTGAAAAGCATTTAGTCATGGCGTATTTAAAGAACTTCATCTGCCTCTAAAAGGTAATTTTTTTAATTTATGGAGTTTTTAAATACAAAATTAATAACCACGTGGAGTTTCACAAGTTGTATTTATTTCTTGGGTCTCAAGGTCTTAAGAGTTGAAGAACTTAGTGGAAGAACTTGTTAAGTGACCTTTTGTTTTTTTTAAAAGGAATTTTATGTCAATGAACATGTTATTCCCCAATTTAAAGATAACAAATTTCCTCCTTTTAATAAACTTTAAGTTGAATGAATGTTTTACTCTTTTTAAGTGTCATTTTTAATGAATTTAAGGGCAAACGAACTCTTTAAAATTCATTTTCTCGTTTTCACCTTTTTATCACTTAGCACGTTCTTCCGCTAGCTTCTTCAATTGAATCGGTGAGTGCAGAAACAACGTCAGTCACAAATTTCAAATTTTTCAGGGAGGAGAAAAAACGTAATAACTCCTCTATTTCTGCACTCAACACTCGAAACAAACGTCCTGTATTTACGGAACTACTCAACAGACTAACGTAGTTTTTGCACCCTTCATGTATCTTGCCTTTCTATGCTTATTTTCATTGAAAACGAGTTTTCGGATTTTTTTTTTGACTGACGTGGTTTCTGCACTCACCGATTCAATTGCAATGTGTACAATATGCAATTATTAAAACGAAACAAAAAAAATTAAATTAACATCGTCATTAAATTTAAAAAAATTCCCAAAAATAAAATTGTAAGAAATGCATTTTTCGAAAAACATTGCTATTTGGGATTTTAGCGAATTTTACTGATTACAAATAACCTCAAACTATTTCCGCCTACTATTGTTTTAACTACAAGTAACGTCTAAATGTTCTTATTAGGATTCTCTTAGGATTGAAATATAATACTTCGTATAAAATCTTCAAAAAAAACAACACGCATATACTTGAAGCACTTTTACAAGCATCAATCATTTTCTATTTTGAAACTTTAAACAGATAAAAAAGCACGTTTCGTGGCTCTCATACAAACATTTCGTATAAGTTTAAGAGCAAACGTCACTCATGTGTCTATCTTGTCAACCAACCGACAGTATACGTCAAGTTTATAAAAACCACAGAGAGTTAAAAGTTTTCACAATTCTTATAAAATTAGTCTCATAATTAATGATACTATACCGATACTGGGAAAAGGATTACTTATTCATGTATTTTTTTTCAATTTGTATATATTTTATTGAAATTTTAGAATATTTTCATGCGTTATAAGACCACTTAAAAAATAAGCACAAAAAAAACCTCATGTATCAAAAATTTTACTGTCTTCAAGGGAAACAAAATAGCAAGTTATTTATAACTAATTTAATCAAGTGTTATTTATTAATGTTTTTTTGTTCATATTTAAAATTTGTTTTTAAATACCAAATTATTAAAGTGGCTTTATTAACTTTGCTTACCTCTCCCTTTATTTAATTTAGTTGCTTACATATTACGAAAGAGTTCGACCTTTATACAAATAAAAATACCTAGGTTTTTTTTTCTTTATTTCGCAAAAGCAGATTCCAATTTGCGTGAGAACATTTTAATAATGACTAGAAAAATATTTTTAATCAAACCTTATTAGTTTCGTTGCATAAAATTAATACCAAGATGCCGAAAATAATTGAACAAGCAAAAGGCAAAAGATTTTTAGTAAAAAATGTATTTACATTCAATTTAAAACAGTTTGATGAAACGTCTTTTCTAAGGCTTTTCCTAATTAATTTAAAAGTAAAAATCCTTCAAAATTAAAATTTCAAACAGAGTAAACACTGTATAACTTTATGCACTTTTTAACTTTACTCTAAAACCCGCTATGATTTCGTTTAAACATTTCAATACTATTTTTAATTCATAGAGGTTAGATAGTATTATATAGTTAACTATACAATGGCATATTAAACTAAAGTAAAGTTAGTTTATAAAAAATATCAATTAAGTTTTTGTGACAGTAGTTAATTAGATCGAAACTATTTTGTAACATGACTTGCCAAACAACATATATTTTTAGAACTAATTTTAAAATTAATTTATAAATGTGGTGAGAATAATGAATTTAATGCGGCTTGTATACAAAAAGCTAAAAGCTATATTTTTTATTTTGCTGAATCTAAGCACGGCCAACTTCAATAACAAGGCCAGAGATGCTCTTCCAAACATGAGTGTAGACGGAAATTTAGACGTCACTGTTCCGACTGCCGAAGATCGAGAAACTAGTTCGGACGCATTCGGAACCCTAAAAAATGTGGTCAGCCTTGAACGAGTGGTTCCGAACAGATTTCGAGACAGGTTGTCTTCATGTTCGGAAAAACGTCACTCGGAACTATGACGTCAAAATTTCCGTCCCCGAGCTTGTTTGGGAAAGCTTCTTCGGCCTTAGTAGTTGAGTAGGCCGTGATCTAAGTATGAATATAAAAATTTATACTTCCCGCCACCCTTATTTGAAACACTTTAGGGATGGAAATCCGAGACCGTTTTTTCCCCTCGGTTTTGACCAAAAAAAAAAACGGTTTCTCATAAAACCAGTCGATCTTAAGGTTCAGTAAAACCGAAAAACCAGTTTTTGAAGCACCGTTTTTTTCTTAAAAAACGCCATCTACCGTTTCTTATTTGGTTGGCGGCGAGTATACTTACATTTTTATGCAATCATACAATCGATGTTATAAAAAAATTTCAAACTATTTAATGGAAAACTGAAATAGTCGCTGCATTTGTTGCAACATATATCAAAGAATTGGAGGTGCTAAAAGTTAAACTCAATTAAGAAGAAGTCTACCAATGATTTAGTATAGCGTTATGTCTGGCCTCTTTCCAAATGAAGAGTTGAGTTGCATAATCAGCATCCCAGGGAAGAATATAGTCCAGATCTAGATTTAAGACCTATGACTTCATGAATCAGGGACTAGTCTATTTGTAAGACAGTTCAGGGCCGGCTTTAAAGATTTGCAGCCTATAGGCTACGGTTTGCCGCCCCAGTCACAATATTCTCCCAATTCGGAGAAAGGTAGCTGGTTAGCTATAAAATAGGTTGGTATGTGTTGTTTAAAATAGATACACATATTATAATCATCTGCGTACCTTTACGCACTAAATTGGCCTATTTATAAATCCAGCTCTTGTCCAGCTCTAGATTTAAGACCTATGACTTCATTAATCAGGGACTAGTCTATTTGTAAGACAGGTCAGGGCCGTCTTTAAAGATTTGCAGCCTAAAGGCTACGATTTGCCGCCCCAGTCACAATATTCTCCCAATTCGGAGATCTTCGGATAGCTGGTTAGCTATAAAATAGGTTGGTATGTGTTGTTTAAAATAGATACACATATTCTAATCATCTGCGTACCTTTACGCACTAAATTGGCCTATTTATAAATCCGGCCCTGAGACAGGTATAGTAGACGTAATATAATCTGGAAGGATCATATTGACAACCAGTACTGCTTTTCTCCATACCTTTTTTTGAAAGTTAACTCTTCCACTATCTATGGCCGCACCGGTGGCTCAATCGTTACGATGCTGGCCTTTGGAGCTGCTGGGGTCGGGTTCGAATCCCGGTCAGGCATGGATGCTTGTGACCGTCAATAAATGTTGTTATTTGTCTATGTGTTTGTGTCGTTCTTCTTTGTGCGTCTCTTGTGACTGTCTCTTCTGGCGAGCTGGGTAATGGGCTATAAAGCCTACACTCTCCCTTCTAGAGGGCGCAATCACTGTCATTTTGTCCACTATCTGTGACGTACTAATATTTAGTAGTACGAAATAATAGTAGTACTATATAAACATTTACGTTTTTGCATTAATGTAAATTATTTGTTTTCTTTCTTAAATATATTCGTATCTTTATAATAATTTTTTAGGATGAAAACCACTTTAATTGGTCGCAAAATTTGCCGGCTTAGGCTAGAGCCTACTTAGCCTACTTATAAATCCGGAACTGAGACAGGTTTATTAAACGTAACATAATCTGCAAGGATCATATTGACTACCAGTACTGCTATTCTCCATACCTTTTTTTGAAAGAAGACTCTTCCACCATCTATGACGCATTAATATTTGATAACTATATATGTTTTTCATGTCATTAAACAAGAATCCAATGTTATTTTAACTCCGTATTATTTCAAAGGTTAATTTTTAAGCACAAGGGGGAATGTAATAACTTTTATTATATAATACAACAACATTTTGACAAAACTGCACAAAGATATAAAAACACTAAAGATCATACATTCATTATTTCGTTTATAAATGTTTTAGAATTTGTTCCATAGGCATTAAAAGTTATAAATGTTTATTTCCATCCGTAAATATTTCGTTTCAAAATTTTAAACCTTTGAAAAATCGGAGTAAAGCAAAGCATCGGAATAAGTAGTTGTCGAAAATGCTGACATTCTACAATATTACAGTGCAGTGTTACTGAAGGCTTTACTTACGCGTTTTAAGCATTATATTGCACTTTACGATTTGAATTTTTTTTACGCCCACACATTCTTAAGTTTCTCTTAAAATAGCTTTCGGAAACTATTTGCATTAAATTTGAAACTCAAAATCATATGAAAAATTTGTTTTTAAGATATAAATAGATCTTTTGAGAGGAAAAGAAGATTAGATTTTTTTTTTGTTCCTCACAAGTGCAAACAAAATTCAATTTATAGCATAAAGAAATCATTCATGCATACAGTTATTTTTAAATATAAGAGACGTAACTTTTGGAATTTACTTCTCTAACATATGAAGAGTGCACGCAAAAAACCGCTTGATTTCCTAGAAGTATTTCCTCTGTAGTCCTCATTGGTGATGATAGCGAGAAATAGCCTAAACTGGTGTAAAGAAACCGGTTACTCGCTTTGTTTTTCCTTCGCGGAAACCCTGATTTCCGCCACAGATAAGTGGACAACGAGTCACAAGTTTGTACCTCAAATGAAGAACCGAAAGATAAACCGGTTTCCTGTCACCAAGTCCGCCAAGCAGACGCAATTACGGCAAGTCTCCTAACAAATCAAGCGGTTCTTCCCGTGTTGTTGTTTTGTTGTTGTTTCGAATGCCACTCGGTAACCGTGCCTGGAGTAGAGGACTACCCGATTTAAGGCGAAGAGGGCGGCTTCCGTTTTTATTGAGCGCCACAAGGGAGGAAGCCCGACTGTTACCCGTCAGCATGACACATCCGTTTTACAGGAAGGTCCCTTTCGCACATATATTCTCACCCACATATCGGAATTTCGATCCAGATCAAAGGCCGATAAACCCCTGTTCTGGCACCCCCAGAGGTATTAAAAATCTTCCCGTGTACTCTTCATATAGATTCCACCATTGTAACTGCAAATGAAATTTAACTAAATTAATATATTATTGAAATCATTAATGGAAATCGAACATTGCTTATCAATAACATGCCAAAATGCGGTAGTTTTGTCCCCTCTAATCTTCACTGTTCACATACAAGCCTCTAACGATAATCTAGTTAAATGCTCCCTCATTCCAATAGGTCCTTACTCCGTTATCGCATGTTTCCAATACTCAATTATTACATTGCATCAATACTGAAATATTAAATTATTACCGTTCCATATATTCAATAATTCATGGTTCGATTGCAACATTGCTCGCCGAATGATGCCACGTCTGGAGGGAGTACATTTTAAATATGCTACTAAATAAAAGTTCACTCTTTATTTGTGCGTTAAAAAATACAATTCAAGTTCCATATATTTGTCATCCACTTTTTTACAAATACAAATACAAATACAAAAATTGTCGACTAACAACAGGCCAGAGGCCCAGCAAGGTTGGTCCAAAATAAATTTAATTCCTTACCAGTTTCCAATAGTTATCGAGATTCTTCTTAAAATCTTCCACTCTCTTCGTATACACAACATATTCTGGTAAAGCATTCCACTCATTGACGACTCTATTGTAAAAATAATGTTTTCTAACCTCCCTTCTAAAGCATGTACTTTACTCAAAACTACTCACGTACTTTACTCAACTACGTACGTACTTTACTCAAAATTCCTAGTTTAAAATCCAGACGTGAGCTCACATGTGTTTTGTTTTTTTACAAGGTTTTAAATGGTGTTATTTATTGTAGTGATATCCTTAATTGTATAAGTTTCTTTGTTACTAATAAATTGTTAAAGGACAGTCCCATAAATGTAACTATGTTTATAACTTTTGTCTTTTTAAATTTAACGTAATTTTTAATCGTGGTCAGGACAATGTTGATATGTTTTTTATGTCTTATACTGAGTTTAAGGAAATATGTTTGTCAAATATTTTGTCCCATTGATTTGTTTCTTAGGTACAGTTTGCTGGCTTCGTAGTTGTATCTATATATTTTAGGGCATTGTTTTAATGATCATATTGGCGTTTGTATTTTTAATCTTATTTCTCTTTTGGGTGCTTCCTTGAATTTTTTTTGTATTTGTGATCTTTATAGTTAGTCTTCTGCTGTTAATGAACCTGCTTTGTTTGGTGTTTGAAATAAATAAATCCTGACGCAACGTACTATGTCGCGCTTAAAATAAGTCGCTTTGGGTGCCTATTCAGGTGTCGGATAGTCACTTGATTGTGGTACTAAATTGCGAAGTTCATCTCCAATAACATGTAGCTCTAGTGCTACGATATTTCAGCTCATTTTACGTTGCTGCTACTTTAAATAAGAAAATAAATTTGAGTTATTTTTCACTTGCTTTCTCTCTACACAAATATTCCAATAAGTCTTATAAAAACAGTGTACTGGGAAGCCCAATCGGTTAGGCAGCCGCCTAGCATGCGAAAGGTCACAGGTTAAGGTCCGGACATCGCCGAAATAACTGCTGATCTATAAACGGCCCATGCAGCCAAAAACGTCCGACGAATAATACCCCGTGTAAGGGAGTGCACGTTAAAAATCCTTCAAAGTCCTAACGCTGCGTATGATGTTGCCCTTAACGGTTGTGTTGGGTGCCTACTCAGGTGCCGGCTTTGCACTTGACTGTGGTAAAAAAAATACGACGCCTCTAGTGCGACGATAATTCAAAACCAAACTTAAAAAAAGCAGTAGCTTGTCAATTTTTAGTAAATATCAATACTCAGCTTCCAATATATTTCGTATCCAGACCAAAAGAAGCGAAAAACTTAAATTCCTTCTGAAATATCACGTAGAAACAATTTGCATTTGATTAAAACTTGAAAATATTCTGAAACATCCTATACCAGGCGAAGTAAATTGATCTTTCATGTAGCAGGCCCCCCCCCCCCCCCGAACCCGTTTTTGTTCTCTTTCTTTAAATTTAAAATTATATGCAAGAAATGAGATACCAGTAAAGGTCAAAATGAAATATATTCGGAAAAGCTTAATTGAAAATGGCGAGAACTTAATCTGAAAATAAAAATATCCAGTTTGTATCGTATATCTAAGAAAATGAAACTACGCTATGTAGAAATATGCAATTTTTCATGTTTTTTTCCTCTTTGAAATCTCTTCGTATATTCTGAGACCTTATCAAAAATTTTAAATTATCAGCAAAAGGCTTCTAACTTGTTTAGAACTAAGTGGCTTATTTAGTTAAATAAAGAAAATATTGTAGAATTGACGTTTTCTGATTAGGTTCTTATGTAACCTTTAATAATAATCTATTGTTGGATTTAGATCTATTATAAGGCGCTTTTAGCTGTATATAAAATAAACGCAGAATAAATTACCTTTAATAATAACCCTTAACATAAAATAAATTAACTTTAATAATAAACTCTTTTTAGATTCAGGTCTATTCTATGGCGCTTGTAGTGTTATCGCAGTATACAAATAATATTTACAAACAATTAATGACAGTAAAATTAAATTTTGTATGAGTTGCGTATTTTTTTTTAAATACTACTTTTTTTTAATATTTTGGTATAAAAAGACCACTTGCCACTTATACAATGTAATGTTGCAACTAGGTAATTTTTTAAAATTAAAGTTCAGATTCACAGATCAAAATTGCAGGTGAAAATTAAAATTTCTGGTAGACATAAAAATATATTATCATTGTATTGAAATATATTATCGTCATATTGAAAAAAAAATATGAAAAATGCGAAATAATATAGTCATGATACATAAACACACATAAAAATATCAAGATATGTACATATTTCTTATTGGAATGTAATTTATGCTTGGTTATTTCTTGTAGTACCATTTGAAGAATATCTTACACTTGAGAATTGTATTCGTATTCAGAAGGAGTTTTCAGAAATTTCACAGCATCGATTATTGTTTTGATAGAAATGTAATGGCACATTTTAAACTTTTATCTATTTTTATTCCTTACAGAGATTCGCATCTACCCTTTGTAAATAAATCTTATGTAAGATATATCCAAAAAAATTAGCAAATGATAATAGGTTGCACTTATAAGTTAACCCTTTCAGTCCCAAAAATTTACTACACGACAGAAACATCTCGTATTCACAAAATAAGCTTATTTTAGGTCAAATATACGAATTCCATAAGGAAAAAAATCCATTAAAATTTTTTATATGGTTTTTGAAACAATGCCAAAATTTTAACTGTGGAAAACAACAAAATAAAAAAAATATATATTACCTAAAAACACTTCGAGTTATATATTTTAAGGTATCTGACCATATTATTAAAAAAAATTTAAGAAATAATTTAACCGAAATAGTTTAAATTGTGTTTTAAATGAATGGAACTGAAGTGAACTTATCAAAAATCAGGAGAAACGCTTGTTGACTATTTTCTATATAAAAAAAATAGTAGTTCTGACTTCGATTGAGATTAAAGTAAAATATTGTCTGATAGAGCAAAGTGTGAAGAATCGATTGATGTGTGTTTGGATGTCATAACGGGACATAAAAATTTTGGAAAAAATATTGAAAGTGATGATGCCAAATGGCATCACTGGGACTGAAAGGGTTAAATAACTTCGTAAATTAAGATAAATTAGTGTTCAAATTTTTTTGATTAAATTTCGGATACGTTTTTTAAGATTTCTGTGGTTTCAGAGCTGCAAATCTCGCCAAACGGAATTTTCTACCTACAAAACACAATAAACACAGTTTAAAATACCACCTTATATACAGTTAAAGATTGCCATTTGAAATATTCTGTTAGGCATTTGTGGTACATTTTTTGTGACTTTTGCACTTGTGCTTTCGAATTTCAAAAGTAGCTTTTTTTACTGGGTCCAGTTCTTTCCTGAAATCGGTTCTAATTGCTACGAACGAATGTTTATAATTGTTCCTACTCTAATAGAGCACTGCGTGTTATTAGCCTAATATACTTTTATACCGCTTTCGTAGCGCAATATACTTTCATTAATTAATTAGAATTGCGCTGTTGAAGATCAAAGAAAAAGTACTCCGTTCAGAGTTGAAATTTTCATGTTTACTTGACCAGAGTTTAAAGCCACAATACCTTTCGCCAAAAACCGATTTGCAAATTGAATCAAAACGAACCAAAATCTTTTATGTGTTGGTTGAAAGTTTGTAAAACCATTGCTGGGTGTTGCTTAAAATGGTAAGTAATAAGTAAAATAAAACATTTCCATTCTTAATGTAATTTGTTTCGATTGTGTCCAAATCATCCCTTTTCCCCTGTTAGTTGTAAAGTGACATATTTGGTAAAAAAAAAGGGAACGTATTTTGAGACTTTTTTCTGGTTAATAAGGAGGTTCCGAACATAATTATTAAGTTTTGTTCTTCGCAGCACTAAACCACACAATAACATGTCAATTCTAAACTCTGTATAAATTGTAATGCTGTCAGAAAAATTGTGAACTTAGCGTGGGAGTATTTGAATAACTTCCAAAATCAAAAGTTACAAATTGTGGCTAGGTTGTATATCTATAGCATAAATGTATACACAATGTTTTTCTATTTTACATACTTCAAATTCAAAGTAATGGGGTTTATTTACGCACTATAATTTCATATTATCACATAAAAGAAAAAAGACTTCATTCTTAAATAGAAAAGACTTATTTACAATTAAAAATGAATTCCTGCTATTCTTAACAAAATCCGAACTTCACTCCGAATTTGTAAGTCAACTCTTGAATTTAAAGTTTCTTTTTTTTCCCTTTTCTTTTAACGAAATGTTAAATCCTTCAGATTGAGGTACTATTTTTTTCTGTAGATGAATGTATTTGCTGGAAAATATTTTTTTAAAAGAGTTCAGTTCACTGACATCAACTTTTATTCGGCTTGAGACTAGAAAGAAATCACTACAGCGATCCCAAGTTTGTCGAGCTGCTATGGTTACGATTTAAATTTTTCTTGAACTTGACCTTTTAGATCCCTATTTGCTTCTATCTCATTCTTAATTTAAAAAAAAATTAATTGCCAAGTTATAACCATCCATATATTCATTTTTTTTTAAAGTATGACATCATTGAAATTTTTATACAATAAAAATAAAACCTTTCCTATTTCAATCTTATTATTGGTTGGCTTTACGTGACTTAAATCATTTTTGCTTTAATTAATGGATTCCGTAAGTGGTTTCGATAATAGGTAGTATGATACGTTAAGCTTGAGTTAAGCTATTATTAATAATTAAACGAACCAGGCCTATTTATCATTCCTGTTTAACTGTTGCCACTCAAAACACGCAACATTCCCTTTAAAGGGTACAAATAAGCATCATACTTTGTTCGGAGCTTAAATGTATCCGTATTCAGGTTTTAATCCATTTATTTAATTTTGAAAATTTTAATTTTATCTCCCCAAGAACCTTCATACTTTTCAGTAGCAATTTGTTTCAACAAATACTTCCTTTTAACATATTCTTAATTTTTCAAATCTGTAGACTAATTATCTCTTTTGGAGTGTAATTATCTGAAAACGAATTCCATTGTACGATTCAAATCATGAATAAAACGTTATAATCTTGCTTTACGGAATTTGAAAAGTATCTCTGATTCCGCTGCTGTCACCGGATCCGGGAATTTCCGGATACTTTTCCAGTTTATCGTAAAGAATTTATCGCGAAGTCCTTATCAAGTAAGAGGCATGTGTCTCCGAAATTTCTCGTGGATAGCTGAATTTCGGAAGTTCATGATTGCTGTCCGATTGCAGCTTGAAGAATGTTAGAAAGGAAAGACATAGAACAAAGGAATATTTAAATTTCGATATTAGTAGTAGGAACTACGACTTGAATAGAGAAACGCTCAATAAGAAAAATATGTTATAGTTTTTCATTTATTTTATTTAAAGGGTGAGATTCAAAGGGAAGCTTTTACATCTTATTTTTTTGTGTGATAGAATTTTAAAAAATGTCGAGAAACATATTTTACTTGAATTTAACTATATTTCCTCGCAAACTTATGGGTTTTTTTTTCGGCAAAAAATTTCATGAAATTGACGAGACCCCTCCCCAATCCCCCCCCCCCCTCCCAAAAAAAAAAACATTACTCAATTTATAAAGGTCCCCTTTATTGTTTTACCTGCGGTTTTCAATCAGTGGCACAGTTATGTTTTAAAACTCTTTTGACTAAAAAAGTTCTGATTACATTGCCACATTTCTTAATCACATAGTTTAACATTATTTAGTATATTAAAACAAGTATAGACACTGTTAAATGCTGCTACAATAGCATTGTACTGCAGAAAATTTTTTCCTCACTTCAAATTCCTTTCACATTGTGCACTGATTGACCGAAAACCGTATTTAAAACCATAAAAACTTTTTCGCTTAAGGTACATATAAAAGACCCAATCGACTTAACATTGCCGCTACTTCTTGAATCACACAGTTTTAACATTGATTTTTGTCAATTCTATAAAAATACCTGCAGTTTTCAATGAAGTAGTGACAGTATTTAATGCTTCTGCAATGGCTATGTACAGCAGAAAAAAATTCGCATTTCAAATTCACCTAACATGGCCATTGATTAACAAATAAAACCGTAGGTCCGATTGCCTTTCCGTAGCATGTGAAAGGTCATATAAACTTAACGTTGTCACGGGGCCCGGATGGCCGAGTGGTTTGGACCATAACGCTAGCAGTCTGCTAGCTGTAACGGGTGTGGGAACTGGTATTTATTTGCTAGTCTAAGTAATAAGATGAAACGGTGATAAACTGATTTTATGTGCTTCACGTTTCAAGACCTACGCGTTTTTCAACCACAAACTTTCCTCAGCATTCTATATTTTTTACAGGAATTCACATTTTATAGCTTTTGCCCTTGCACTTTCAGACTAATTCTTTTTCAAAGAAATGCACTGAATACAGATTTTCTTTTCTAGCTTAAAATATAAAAAAAAAGTGCCATCTCGTTATTATCAAGTTACCTATGGGGCAAAAACAAATTTATTGTTAAGAAATTGTTTTAAAGTTTATGTTTAAAGACTTATTCAATTGATAGTAAAAGTATCCTTCCGAAAAATAGAAAAAATATTTATTTAGAAATAAATAGTTTACAATGTATTTAAAAATTTAAATTACAAAAGAAGCTGCAACGACTAATCAAATGAATTGAAAAGTTCATGTTAAATTAAAAAGTTTACATTTAAGTGAAACTAATGCTAGTTTTCAAAAGGTATTTCCGCAAACAGTTTTTTGTCTTTATTTAACAAACCAAATCTAATTGTAATTTTTTTAAAAACTTTTTTTAAATAGTTTCTTTTCCATTGACTTTCTCTTCATCGAACTTTTAACAACTTCAACAAAAACTCCAAAACAAGCAAATGAACACAAAGCTTGAACACAGCTAAGACAAAACCACAAAAAATACGATTTAATTAGCGTTATTTAGACAAAGTACAGAAGTCTAAGGCATTGGTAAAAATAGTTGGATAAAATTGTAACGCAGGAAATACCTTAAAATGGTTTTTAGATAGATACTGTCAAATGAGGTTACTTGCAACTTCAGATATTTAAATCTTTCACTAAAAATTTTAGAAACATTTTCACATAAAGTCGGTAAATATCATGTAAATGTTAACTTGGATATAAAAATAGGGAGAGCGACACTGTTATTTTACTTATTTCTTAACTGCATGTTGCCTGGAGTGGTATATGTTGGATTCGATCCACCAAAATTTGGGTTTATTCCTTACATCACTTATAAAATTATAAAATACGCTCCCCGTGTTACATAAATTGTGTTGTTTTTCGTTTCATTAAACTATAAAAAAGGATATACGTTAAATGATTTTGCTTGTGTTTCTAAGAGGAATAAATCCTACACTCTTAAAACGAACGAGCGATTTTAACTCAGTCTGATTGATTTTCAATCCTTTGGAGTGGATCCTTTGTGTGTTAAACCTCCGACAGGATCACTCCAAACGAGTGATTTTAACTCAGTCTGAGATAATATTCGCTCCTTTCCAGTGTCGCAAATGCACTTCTCCAACTGGAGTGGAGTTCACTCTTTTGTTGTGTAGAAAGAGTGTAGAAACATAAGTAAAATATAATTCAAAATCCTAAAAAAGTAGTGGGAACTTGAAAATGTAATCAGGAACGTTTGTGTTACATTTTTTTCTTACAGTGTAGTTTGTAATGTGAATGTTCTGGTTTTCTAAAGCAACAGCCCCCCCTTGAGCGAATATACTTAAAAAAGGTGGACAAAATTACTGTCTCTATCAATATTCAGTGCATGAAACCTATCAAAGAATTGACTATATTAATTTCGGAAGCTTTAACGTTTGAATAATTTCCTTTAGAAAGGTACTCCTTAAAATAAATGAGCGATTTTAACTCAATCTGAGTTAATTTTCACTCCTTTCGGTGTCGAAAATGCACTCCCCTGTAGGAGAAGATTTCATTCTTTTGTTTTGTTAAACCTCCAACAATCTTAACAACAAACGAGCGATTTTAAAGCGATTACGAGCGATTTAGTTGTTAATTTTCGCTTCTTTCCAGCGTCGAAAATGCACTTCTCCTATGGGAGTGGATTTCACTCTTTTGTTTTAAGAGTGTACTTTTCGCAACAAAATTCTAGTGTTACATTTTTGTCACCTTAACAAGGTCCCAAAGTCAAAGCGCTATTGAGAGCTTCACTTTAATAGATAAAACGGAAGTTTCTTTTCAATTGCGGTTCAATGAGTAGTTACGGTTTCCGTTTGTTTAGGTCTCAAAGTTGTTCTTTCATGTCATTGAAATCCTAATGAATCTTACTTCATCGACTTGAAGGATTCAATTAGCTATAGAATATGTTAAACAAGGCTTTGTATAGAATAAGATTTTGGATTGAAACTTCGACAGTATTGTAGTACTCAGAACGGTAGGTAGGTATGGTATTAAAAATTTCGAACTACTTGACTATTATCTAATGTTTATGGGAGTACATAACACATTGTTCGATACAAGTTAATAGACTATTCGGACGAGGCGGATCGAGATTTTTTTTTTCGTGGGAAAGAAGATAATGTTTGACGTAATTGTGTCGTCACTGTAGGCATAACCGCTCCAGTTAAGGGGTTTGTATGGTAACATATCTCTATACAATTCCAATGGAGAAAATTTTAACCCTGTTTTTAAAAAAAGTATACGACAACTCACGAAAACTTAGCAAATATACGGAAGAAAGCTATTTTGCCATTAAAATAATTAATAATTATAATTTTAAAAATAATAATTAGTTATATAATTAAAACAAAATTTTAGTAATTACACACAAACTACAGATGACAGCAATAACAGCATGTAAATATCTGAACAATTTTTTTTAATTTTAACTTATTTAATATCTTTAAAATTATGCTTATTAATTATTTTAAATGGCAAAATAGCTTTCTTCTGTATGTTTTGGTAGGTTTTTGTGAGCACACATTGTATACTTTTATGTAAAAACAGGGTCAAATGTTTCCACGTTGGAATTGTATAGCGATCTGTTACCATAGAAAACCCTCAATTGACAGGTTGTTTGTTTTTGTTGTTAAAGAAAACGGTTGGCGAAACTGTGATGTCACTGCCGGCATGGCTGATTCCAGTTGTCCACTTTCTTACATTAAATAATCCAGCGCTTTCCTTGGGTTCAAATTAACCTGGTTTTTTCTTACGTCACATTAGCAGATGTAGGATGAGCTATACAGATACTTTGAAAATGTATAAGGATAGAAATCTCCAGGAATAATTGCTCTAAAATTTGAATCATCGTTAGCTAAGCGCGAAAGTGATGGAGAAAGTAATTAATGATACAGAAAACAGTTTAAGGTTTTTCTTACAAAGATAGGGTTTTTTAACGAAATTTGTTCATTTATGATATGATCTGTATGTATAACAGTATTTTTAAAATTTAATTTGATTTGATTTAATTTGATTTGATTTAATTTGATTTAATTTGATTTGATTTCAATTGATTTGATTTGATTTAATTAGATTTTATTGGGGTAGGTATGTGTTACTGACTTCCAACATCTGTTATATTATTTCTAAACATTCCCTTTTAAATAAAAAAGAGAATAAGTTCGATTTTCTTTACTTCAAAGATAACTAAATTTTAAACTTAATTTCTGATGCAAGTCACACTTAAAATAGAAATTTAAGTTTGAAATAAGCAAATAAAGTTTGAACCTTACCACTCACAAATTATAATGGTAAGTTTCTTTTATTTTATAATGTTTGGTTAACTACATATCAACAGTTCTAGTTTCTTGGGGGGGGGGGATATCCTCATTGTACTTCAGTGAAAAACTCTTCCGATACTGTTGTCTACTTTGCTAATTAAATAATTAACATTTGCTACACCTTTGTCAAAAATTTCAATTGCAACGTAAACTTAAAGTATCTTCGTGCAAGCGAAAGTTTAGGAATAATTCCTGCGTGTAATTGTTGCATAATCATCAAAAGTAACCTTATTTAGAAACTGTTTTGGGGAAAATAAAGGTAGTTTGCGACGGCTTTTGAATGCTTACGCATGTTTAATCTCTGGTCTGTTTCTGTACTCGTGTCAGGAGCTAAGCCATGCGTTAATTTGCAAAGTTTCTGACGTTCGCATTCAGGTCCAGAGAGGTGTATATCTCAATAGTATGCAGAAAGTATCCAGAAAAGTCATTTAAAATAACATTTAGCAGCATATCTGGATAGATGGCTAGACCAGATGTTCTTAATTGATGGATAAAAATTAAGTAAACGGAAAAGGGTTTGTCGATTTTTCCACAAAATTGTAACTGGAAATGTGATTTTGGGGAAATGGAACCATTCTCTAATGCAACCATTAACTATGAGACAGTCGATTTTGGGCGGTAAACAGGTTTTTAAAAAAATATGCTTTTTCTAACATCTTTTCGAGAAATTTTTTAAAAAGAGTTTCTAGAAGTTATTAGTTCAAACATGTTCATTTCAAATAAAATATCATCATCTTACCGTAAATCCAAAACTATCTATATTCACTTAAACCAATACCTAAACTAATATTTAAAGAGAAACTTACGAAGCATTAGCTAAGTTTTTCAAAATTTTGCAACCCAACAAAATGAATATAGCATAATAAACCAGGGCAACTTTTCAAAAGAAATTCTTTTTTAACCATTTACTGTTTTTAAACCATTGCGAATACCTTACTTTCACCAAATACATTCTCCTAATACGCCTTCACTCCCGACTGAAAATGATAAATTCAAAATGTTTAAATTCGCATTTCGAGTACCTTAATTTGTATGCATAATTTGTACGGTGCAAAACTTTCATTTTGCTAATTTAGAAAAACTTAAGCATAAACCTTATTTTCGCTTGACAAATTTTCTTGCACTTCGTCGTCAATAATAGGTAGATTTATAGGCAACATCGATACAGAATACCATGCAAAAATACCCTTCTGTAGTGTAAGTCCCGTGTGCTTAAAAGTGATTACCACAACAACTTTTAACAATAAACAAAAAATTTAGCTGAAAATGTGATCTACACTTACTGCAATAAACAATGTTATTTGTTTTATTTATTTTTATGTTGTTGACTTTTCAAATTTAAAAAGGGTTTTTTTTTAAAAAATTTTGGCTTACACTACAAAAATCTTCAGTTAGGGGGAATTTGTTAAGATCAGTAGCTGGCCGATTTTTCGAAATTCGTAAAAGTACACCACTAGTCCACAAAACCTCGTACAATTTTATATTCACTGCCAAAATTAGCATAGCTTTGTAACTTTTGCTAACGCCATTTGAGACTCCCGCCGTATTCACCAATCATCATCACACCACACACCATTTGCTTCAACCCCGCCAATTCCTACACATCATTCGCCAACCACAAATTCGATTCCCGCCTTCTAATCACCAAACACGTCATAGGTAACGGAGACACGTACCAATATTAAACAGATTGAGTTAAAGCTCCCTCTAGCGTTAATGTCATTTCGGTGGCCCATGAGATTGCGGACTTAAATATAGCTTGGAAGTTTGAACGTAATCTACATGGAAATGGACGTTTGGAAGGTGTTCGAAATGTTACCTTTAAGATTTCCTATCGCCTTCTACTTTGAGGGGAACAACGCTTGATTTATATTAGAAAGCCAGATTGATATTGACAAAGTTGATGCGAAGAGTACAGGGGAAGAACCGCTTGATTTATTATTATTCGTCCCGTAATTGTGCCTGCTTGGCGGACATTGGCGACTGGAAACCGGTTTATCTCTTTCTTCTTCGCTTGGTCTAAGCGTCGGGATCGTGCATCGCGTTAATCTCGGTAAAAAAAAGTTTCATGAAACTGGTTTCTTACACCAGTTTAGGCGATTATTCGCTATCATCGCCAAAGAGGCCTGATGAGGAAAGGTTTCTACAAAATTAAGCTGGTTTTTTCCCCTGTACTCTTCATATTAGATTCAATATTTCCATGCTCGATGAAAACATATTTTTTTCAGGAAAAGATATAAAATATTACTAGTTATGAGTTAAAGCTGTCGCCGATATAAAGGTATTTATGCACAATGTAATGTCACCACTGCCGTTAATAAGATTGAGGGCTTAATTAGCCTGGAAATTTGAGCATAAATTTCTTGGAAATGTATCATTAGGACGTTGTACAATGCGTTACCTTAAAGATTGCTTATAAAAGCGCTAATGCTGTCTACTTTGGAAGCAAATAGCGCTGTTAGTGTTTGATAATAGATTCAATATTCCATGTTGGATGAAAGAATATATTTTTAGGAAAAGATAGTTCTTATATAATTGTTGTTAGTTAAAATTATGTCGCACATTTTACAAGCGTTTTGTGCTCAGTAGAATTATATATGAGACTTAATTGGACGCCATCTTTGTTTTATGCTCAAATGGGTGGTTTCACGACGGGGATGGCAACAGCCCCAACGGTTTGTTTTCATTAGTTGACTTGAATTATTTTTCTGTTGTTCTTCTCAAAAATGAGTTTCTTAGAATATTTTACTTCCTAAAATTTTTTAATGCAAATGTTGGTAGTTCAAATCATTTGTTAAAGAAAGATTGCATGGAAATAAAAGTTTCTTTTCGATTATTTTATTCATTTTGTGAGTTAAACCAAAGCAACCAATGAAATTGCGGAAAGCAAAAAATGAAAACAAGAGCTTTACATCATCTGGAACATTCTCATTACCTGACACATTATATAGGTAAGGTAACCACCATAGATATAGAAAAACCATGTGCCATGGCACACTACCTAGACGGGAAGCGTAATGGTGAACAAGGTGGGGTAAGTGGGCCACCTTTTTGGCATAATTCGACTTTAGACCCTCATACCACTGGATATAATCGACCTAACAACTTATTTTTTGTGGTCCATTCTCTATGTTATAACTGTACCCATTGCAACCTTAGCACAAATTGGCAAATAATAAATTTAAAAAATATGTTTTTCTTTTTGGTCATCCGAGTGGCCCACTTGCCCCACAAGGTGGGGTAAGGGGACCCCCCCCCCCCAATATATTTTTACACATAACTGGTAGAGATATTGTGGGGCAAGTGGAATAATCTACATGACTTTTTGAGTGTTTGAAAAAAAAGTAATGATATATCTTTAATAGTTTCCCTATAGCAACTTTTTCTGGCATGCAAGCTTACTAAAAGAAAAAATACGTTAATTTTCATCTTGTCATTTTTGCATGTAGTGTTAAAAAAATGTTAGGACTACAGATTTTAAACTGGCCTATGTCAATGAATAGGACTAAGAATAGTGAATATGACTAACCCTATGAATCCAGTGAATATGACTTTTTTAAGAATATTAACGAGTTGGGGCAAGTGGGCCACCCCTGGCCCACTTACCCCGCCATTGTGGTGGCCCATTTACCTCAAACGCGGGGCAAATGCCCCCCCCCCCAATTTTCTTTTAACCTTATTAACATCACAAGTACATGACACTACAAAAAGATACTATGTTTTATACACTTTCAAATAATTTTTTGGGTTATTTATTTGGAAAAACACACACTACAGATAAAAATAAATTTACAGTGGTGTTTAATATATAACATTTTGTTTTGTATCATGAACCGTTTAGAAATAAATATAAAAATAGTATAATGGCGTAAATTACGAAAAGTTGCAATTTTAAAAGATTTCACAAAAAGGATTGTACCCTGTTACATACTTAAATGAAAATGATGCCATGTTTCCTGCTTCTATTGGGGTAAATACGTAAAAATATCGTAACAGATTTTTTTACGTCCATAATTCGGGAAATGCCAGGGGGGTGGCCAACTTGCCCCAATGGCCCACTTACCCCACCTTACCCTACTAAAATGGCGCTTTTTTTTTTAGAATCATGAGTGTTGAGTTAACTTTAGTTGATAACTGCAAATTTCGAATTTCCTTTTATGAGTATTTTACATTATTAAGTGACCAAATATTTGCATAGTTGTTTATTGATAATTTGGAATTATTGATTTTATATTCATAGTTAAGCCTAACCAATCATAAAATGTTATTCAAAATTGAGTCTGACATTAAAATTATTTCACTAAATAGAAATAGAATTACTCAAAAAATGATCCTGATTCATGAATCATAAAAGTACAATCCCCGTCTACAAAAAAATGTCAAAGAGCCACCAGCTCCAAGATAACAGCTTCTAAAAATAGCACAATTTTAGTTGGGGAGAGTGTTGTACCTTGGGACGCTGACAATTTCTTAGAATCTATTGGCAATATTCATACATTGTTTATTTCTAATAGTAGCCTTAACCAACAGACATCATCAAAATAAAATTTAACACTAGCATCATTGAATTGATGAATTGGTGACAAAAAATAATATTTCATTACCCCAAAGTAAATATTTTTCTCATTCTAATATAATTTTTTACCTCTGTACTTTTACAAAAAGTCAACTGTATTTTATTTTCTTCATAAAAGAGAAGATTTTAAAATATTTTGGTTATGAGAAAATAATGATAATGCATTTAGATTGGCCACTATCTTGCTTTTATTTAAACCATGTAGTGTGTTGTACCTTGGGACAGTAAAGCATATTGTATCATCATATAATGTTAAATAATTTGGACTTGCAATTTTGCTGTATAATTTAAATTATTCTTGAATTATGAAGTTTTATTTGTGTATTTCCTTGGAAAAAAAAACAATAAAGTTTGTTTCCTGACACAAATTAGTTCAAGTGTATGACTATTGACTGAATTATAAAGTATGTCCCAAGGTACAACATCATATTGTACCTTGGGACAGTTTATCCTCTCTACTTTAAATGAGTGGCAATTTTTTAATTTCAAGCTGCCAGAATTTAAAAAAATTGTATTATAGAGAAATATATTGGTGTGTTGAAATGCTGCTTTTAAATTTTTATTTTGACTATAATTATCGAAGAAAAAAGTTAAAATGTAAAAATTGTCCCAAGGTACAACACTCTCCCCTACTGTAATTTTCTACGCAACTCGCCGTAATGTTGAGGTGCTCAAAGGAAACAGATTTTGACCTTCCGTTTCCCCTCTAGAGAGTGGGTGATAGAGCACGGGTTTTTTATCCCTATGAATATAACACGCAGTCGGCAAAAGAAACAGTTATGATATAATGGCCGGTCTCGATTTTTTTTTATTTGCTTTACACTGCCAAGCAACGAAACTATCAAATTCGGTAAACATTCCACTTTCATATCTCATAGTATGGAATGATACATATATATTCCAGCTTGTGTGCTTGTTCAGAGAACCGCTTATAAGCTTTCGTCAAATGGGACAGACACAGAAAGAAATTTTTACAGTCACAAAGAAATGAATAACACATAGACAAATACATTTATTGACAGTCACAAACATCCATGCCTGACCGGGATTCGAACCCGACCTCAGCAGCTCCAAAGGCTAGTACACGAACCATTCAGCCACCGAGGCGGCAATCATACTCTTCGATATTTGAAACAAACCCTACGTTAAATTTTCAAACTCGCCAAAAGTTGCCAATGAACAAATTCGCCATTATAGCTGTACCGACGCATATTTTAATCTCACTTCGGTCACTAATATAGATTGAGTGCTTAAATAGCCTTGAATTTTGAACGTAATCTACATGGAAATTGACGCTAAGGCGGTGTTCGAAATGTTACATTAAGATTTCCTATCGATGCGTTAATGGACGTCAGGAGAAATAACTCTAGTACACTGTTAAAAATAATAGTTCAAGGTTGAACCAAATTACGGTTCAAAGTTGCTGCAATTATGATTTGGTAGACTGTTGAACCGTAAAACGGTATCTTCAAATTGCGTAACTATGGTGAGAGGTTGAACCATACACGGGATTTTCCCAACGTGTTTCGTAAAAGGTTGAACCATAAAAAGGGTCTCCAAATTGCGGATTTTTTCTACTATTTCCAGTACAAAGATCAGATTTATAGGATAATTGGCAGTAGATGGTATTCTAACCCCCGCACTCCTGAGAAGGTTAAATCTCTAGGCTGTTGCCATAACCACTCGGCCACGGACGGACAACAATTCTTAAGCTGAAGCAATACTAGTAATGTTGCTTGCGTTTGAGTCAACTATTAAATTATTGCTTGTAGTTAGTAGAAGTTGAACCAATTTTTCGTTAAATCTATTCCCAGAATGTGATATTTATTTGAACCATTTTATGGAGTATCTACAAGAAGTTTTTGGTTTTTCACCAATATTTGGTTCAACGTTGAACTGAAATTTTTGACAGTGTAGTGTTGATATTAGATTAAATATTTCATTTTGGATGAAAATATACAGTTTTATTTTTAAAAAAATGGCATTAATAATATTAGTTTTGTAAATTAAAAATCATGTCGTGCTTTTTGTTACCCCCTTTTTATTTTTGTGTGCAGAATAATTGCAGATCAAACTTATTTTGGAGACCATCTTTGCTAAATTCTCAATTACATAACACATTATAGGTAAAGTGTGAAGTTAGCACTTAGCCATGTGAAACATATTGAGGTAAAGCTGTTGCCGATATAAAGGCATCTATGCATGTTTTAATGTCACCTCTGTCGTTAATAAGATTTAGGGCTTAATTAGCTTCCCCGTTTGAGACTAAACTACATGGAAATTTATCGTTAGAACGTCGTACGAAGTGTTACCTTAAATACTACCTAACAAGGTCTTCTAAGTTGGCTTTCTTTTGGGAGAAAAAATGCGAAAAATGTTGGTATTAGATTCCACATTCTATGTTGGGTGAAAAATTAGTTTTTCGATAAGTGAGTTATCCATTAGTTATTCAGTATTCATTTATATTAATGAATACTGTGTAGGATAACACAGTATTCATTTGTATAAGACAAACAATTTGGTTTGGATTTAAGTGCAATATCACTTGTGAAACCACACTTTGAAAAACTTTTGCTCGATCAACACAACTGGAACGCAAGTATTGTGTAAAAATGGCAACAATACAGCATTGTGTTGTTTCAATTCAAGAATTGTGTTGGTTGGTCGACGTATATTTTCAGGCATGTGTGCTTGGTCAGCGACCCGCTTATAAACCTTCGTCAAGTACAACAGAACTTCGACAGACACAACACACATGCACATACGTGACAGATGCTGCCATCTAACTCGCGCCTCCACAATTTAGACATGTACCTGAAGGGGAGGAAAATAGTCTCGAGGGACCTTTCCCGTGGGAAACTGCGCAATGGCCACCCACAGGACTTTCATACCCAACATATTTAACGAGCACGTACTTCGCATATACTCGACAAACACAAACATCCATGCCTTATAGGGATTCGAACCCGGACCCAGAAGCTCCAAAAGCTAACCATTGCGCCGCCGGGTCGTCAGAATTTTGTTAGTGACCTACAAACACACATTTATATTGTTCCAACCCAGCTGACGTTCGCGAGAGGAGACGATTATTGAATCTATGCTTGATTGGCACAAAAGTGTAAAATATATAGTTTTCCAAATTATGTATAACAAAATTTTAAAATTCAATTTAAAGTTCTGTAATACGCATTTTTTAAAGCATAATACAGCTACAGGGTGAGGCAAACAAAACCGGCCCCGAGAAGGAGATAAGAATACTACAGAAATGTTGCCAAGTCAAAAACCAATACAAAAACAGGTTTGCTAACTGAAGCTATTGATTGATTCAATATTAAGACAAAACAAACGCTTGGCGAATTATTTGCCGGCAACTACGCTATGGTTTATGAAATATAAACAAGGTTTGTAGAGCTGATTAAAAAAAGTTCCCACTTGTTTCGGTCGTCATTTATCCTAGAGAATAGGACCTTTTTGTTTTTGGTAATACAAAGCATTCTAAATTGATTGCAAGACACAAAATTTGCATTATGGGACGTCTTTATGCAATACGAACCAAGATCTGAACTCACCACTAGGCTATGAGTAGCTCTAATGTAAAGCTAATCCGATCCAACCAATGCAAAAACAGGTTTTAAGCGGCTTCAAGAGTTTTTCTCGCCAAGCATTTCTACGCATTCCCATCTCTAGATCGGGGCCGGTTTTGTTTGCCTCACCCTGTATTTTTCAGAAACATTAAGGATCAGATACTGAACTACATTTCGGAAGAATACTTACTGCGCCTCCAAAACCATTTTTTGTTGCTTAACCCTCTAATGCACACTGTTGCCATATGGCAACAACCTACATAATACACTTTACTATTAAAAAAGAGTTCTCTTTCAACAAATCCGTGTTTTTTCAATCTATTACATTTTATTTTGAAGTTTTAGTTACTAATAACCCTCATAGATGACTGTAGTAAAAGTGCATCTAAAATTAAAGAGTGAGGTTATTAACTGTTGTAAAATTACGTCTTTGGCAGTATTAAAAGTATAATAATATTAGTACTAAATACCAATAAATTGTTTTGAAAAAATAATTATAGTTCAAGAGGGTTATTTTAAAATATATTTAGTAGTTTCCAAGTCATTCTTATTAAAATTGGAATTTTGTAGTAGGTTTTTGCCACAAGGCAAAAATTTAAAAAAAAAATGAAATAATTTAAATTCTAATGCAGTTGAAAAAAATTCAGTATTTTTCCCATAATGTATGAGTACTAAAAATGCAAATATATTTTTTCGGGATGAAAAAAAATCACTCATTACGGGGTTAACCATGCATCCTTATGTGGTCGCAACATAGTTTTTGTATAGTTTCAACGTAACTTGAGATACCAGGAAAAAACAAATTTTTCTATATATTGAAAACGAACACTCAATTTTTTCTTACTGCTTGAAAATTATTAGCACACAATGCTAGTTTAATCATAGACAATCTAACTCTTTGCAGTAGACGTTTTAAATACATTGAATAAAATATTTCCCTGATCATTTCATTCGACCATAAAATTAGGGACTTAGTTTGAGAATAATCTATATGATTTTTTTGTTGTTGACTGAAATGCATGATATTAACTATATGATTGTCATTATTTAACCAATGTAGATTAATTTAGTGAAAGTCAACCGTGCAAAGTCTCTATTTGATTAAAAATTTCATGTTATTTGGTATAATATGGTTGGTAAATAAGAAAGTTACTGGATTTTATTGATATTAGCTAAAATTAGGACATTTCCAAAAAAATCAGCAGTTATCATAACATTGAGGCCCAGTGGCTTAATGGTAGTTCTTCGCATTGCCACGCCACAGGTCCAGGGATTGAATAACGGATTTGGCGTGGTTGACCCATCCTTTCATCCCTTGAGTGGGTAGATAAAGTGTGTACCAGGCATGTCTGGGAACTAAGCACTGGGGGTTCCGCGTAAGGCTGACCACCTTACCGGGACATATGCCTAGCACCCCGGAACCCTAGTTCACGAAAGCTGAAATGCGCACGGCACGCCTTGGCCCAGTAGTGGACTGTTACGCCGAGGAGTTAAGTTTAGTTTATCATAACATTATTTTAATTTATATTTTTATTTTTCGAAGGAATTATTTATAATTTACAAAAAAAAAACATATAAAAATAATTGTCATCTTCAAATAATCTCATAAAAGGTATTTTTTTCAAATACTCTCCGAAAGTAAGACCGCAAAAATATATTTATCGCAGTGAATAATTTGTATTTTGACACCCTTAAAGAAGTACACATCAAAAAGTAAATGCATGTAAATAAAAAGTAAACAGGTTTTTATTCAAAATAATAAAACGCTGGTTGATACGCTCTCTACGCTTTATGAACAGTTGTTGAACAATCAAAGAATCGCATTTTGCTTCTTGGATTCATACTATAATGTCGAACAATCAAAGAATCACTATAATTGTTGAACAATCAAAGAATCACATTGTGCTTCTTTGATTCATGTTATAATGCCGAGCAATCAAAGAATCATAATTGTTGAACAATCAAAGAATCACATTGTGCTTCTTTGATTCATAATATAATGTCCTTCTAAACTGTTAATGAAAAAATAATATATTTTTCTTGAAATATTCATTTAAAAATAAATTATTTATCAATTAAAATCAGTAAAATTAAATAATTTTTCAATTTAAATAAATAAAATTTGCTGCTAGTTAGCTGGTAATAAATAAAACTTAATGCTAGTTAGATGGTATTAAGTTTAATGCTAGCTAGTTAATAGGAAATAAAAATTAATGCTAGTTACCTAGAAGAAAGTGGACAGAGAAGGGTAGCCAGATGTCCTTTAGCCCATACTAGTATAGTAAAACTTAAAAAAAAAATGAATCAGTACAAACTGCAGAAATTTACTTAAAATTTAACATTTTCTCATCCAATAAAGAAAAAAGTAAATTTTGCTTCATTGCAGACAAAAGTATTAAGATTTATATAGATTGTTTTTTCTAAAAATATTTTTTTGTATGTGACGCTCTCAGTCCGAAGAAGAGACAATCTACAACCACATTAAAAAAAAAACATTCTACATTCTTTACTATACCTCTGAAATAGGTAAATAAACAAAAAGCTGTGAAAAAAGTTTCTTGTCATAAAGAAATTAGAAACATTCAAGTAAAAATATACATAAATAGAAGTTTCCATAAAAGTATTTTTAATCAAACACATCGATCAAATAATTAAGAACAAACTTACCTGTAGAATACTAAATCACATTAAAGTCCTCTCTTACAATTTATCATCCAACAAAAAAAAATTTAAAGAACTCCCACTATCCACAGAACTAACTCCAAAAAAAAAATTCAAACGTGAGCGATACAAGTAAAAATATTCATCAGATACTTTTTTTTCTAACTTGAAGCCGTGGATCAAAATTCTTCCGCGTCTTCACGAGAGCACTATCACTTGGATGTTTGGGGGGAAAAGCAACTTTACGCGCATGCGTAGTAGGGGGTTTGTAAGAAGGGGGGATTTTTTCGTGGGTGTTTTTATTTTCGGCTGATCTTTTGCTTTAGACTGAAGTCACTCGACTTATATCAAATGAAGAGTACAGGGGAAAAACCTATTGATTTTGTAGAGAAGTTTCCTTAGCAGACCACTTTGGCGATGATAGCGAGTGATCGTCTAAACTTGTGTAAGGAAATCAGCTCCTACCACAGAGATCATAGTTAAAGTAATAGAGTGACAGATCACGTGACCTCCAATGCTAACGACGGGACGCGCAAGGAGCTCCCATAAGAGCCCCAATGAAGCCAGTGTTGTAGGTCACGGGTGGGATGGAAAGATTTTTTTCACCACCTGAGGCAATTTAGAGCTCTCTACACTCCATGCTAACCTAAATTGGGTAACAACAAGGAGTAAATAGGAAGAGGCTGAAAAAGCGCCGTTGGTCCGCTAGTTGGAAAGTATTGTAAGGTAATATTTACATACAAAATGATCTGAATACAATTTAACCAAAATACAATTTTAATGGGTGCTTTTCATTCTGTTAAAATTGCCAAATTTTCTCAAATAATCTGCAAATATGTTAGACCTCAAACGAAATTAATGTTTTAAACATGTTTTCTGGATGGATTCACAAATTATGTATGGAACTCTTAACATCCGTGGAAGGATCTTCTCCGTAGCATATTTCTATTTACCCAACTTAGGTTGGCAAGGAGTGCAGGTCAATGTTAAGGTAGGCGAATACCCAAAATTCTGTAATTTTTACTATTACTTTAATCTTTTCCAAATTTGGCGTAGTGATTTCAAATATAATGAACGATGCTTTTTTGGCTTTTTTTAATTTATATATAATTTATTTATTTTAAACGGTGTTTTTCAACTAATAAAAGAGGTTTACGCTAACAAGTCTACCACATTGAATTTTCCTGTACAACAAGCCAAACGTGGTTGAAAATCTTAATATCCTACTTACAAATTGAGACACTTTAATTATAGGTACAGAATATTACTGTTACTTTTACTACACATTTAGATACATACTTATTTTAGAAATAAATAATTAAATCATTTTGCGTCACAATTTATAGATTATTCTAAAAAGTTTAACTTAAATTTTTTTTTTTTAAACCTTAAAAATTCAAACTTAATTATGCCAATTGCTGCTGTTTTTAATTCTTTGTAATACTTATTTATAAGCTTTAAGTCTATCAAAATATTTTTAAATATTAGAATATTTAATCATTTTGTATATGTACATGACATTTATTTAGTGGTAGTAAGTAATTTCCTAACTTTTACCAGACTATATCATTTCTTTAATTAATTTCAATTAAAAAAAATTATTTAGAGAAATGAGATACGAGAAAAACCTTAATTTTTTTTTTAAAATCTACTTCAAAAAAAATTTTAGGAAAAAACTAAAGTAAAAGTAGTGAAAGAGAAAAATTGATAATTTTGGCATGTGAATAATGTATAAACTTGAAGAATAAAAATGCTTAATTTACATATAGAGATTTCCCTTTTCCATAACCTATTTTTTGCTGTTAAACCAAGCTTTTAGGGGAAAATCGCAAGTTTGGCAAGAAATAAAATACTCCACACAAAGAAACTAAACTTTTTAATAAAGAAATAATTTTTAAATAGGGGATCTTGAATAAGCATATTTCCTATTCTTCAGTTTGAAAAATCATTTACTAAGTCAATATTGTATAAGTCTATATTGCTTTTCATTAAAAATATTCAATGTATTTTTAGTTAATAAAATTCAATTTATTTTTGAATGAATAATATTATATTCTAATTAAAGGCAGTAAAAATAGGAATTTTCAAAATATCCCACAAAAGTAGTCTTGCATAACAGTAATTAAGACCTTAAAAGGGTTAAAGCAATTAATAAATAAATTGTGAGATAATTTCGTCCGAAAGCTTAACTAAACTGTTTCCCAACTTTAATTAGCTACTATTAACTCATCTAAACTAAATTAATTACTTTTCCTGAAACATTAATTTTTGACCTAAATTTGAAATTTATCTCGCAACCATATAAGATTGTCAGTTTTAAAGATTGTTTATAATTTTGTTTTTGTTCCGCGCTTTCGTCCTAAAAACTACATAAAGTGCAAAACTCACATTCTCTAAAGCTTAACTAAGGTATAGGGCCCTGCCCGTTTTTTGGCGAATTCGTCCAATTCAATTTATTATTACCAAAAGTTGCTAATGTATGTACCGGGTCATATATCTTGGTCATGCTTTGAATAATGTGAGTTTTGAAACACACCCTTCACATGCAAACAAAAAGTAAAGTAATTAAAGGGGTAATAAATTAAAATGTCAATCAATGTCTCTGGGGAAATTTATTAAAACAAAACACAGGAATTTGTTATGGTTCATTATCACAGTTTTTCAAATATAATGGTGATTTCATTCATAACTTTTTTTACTTATAATCACTAAAAAATACGTAAGCATCATTAACATTTTGTTAACAGATGTTCCTTCCAAAATCAGTTCTATCAATCCGATCTTAAAAATTCTTTTTTTATTAGAAAGGTATAACCTCAGACACCCAACTTTTATACTTTTTGTCCGTCTGTCTGTACGATAGGACGGACATAAATCGACTATTTGATGACGAATTTCCCATTGAATTAGCATTGAAATTCAATTTCGAGTCATTTAAATCGCTGAATTTAACTACAAATGCTACGGACAAGTGATATACATCAAAAAATTCAGCGTATCCAAATGAGAATATATTGAAAATTTCAGAAAAGAATTCGAATTTGAAGTACTTCAATTATTTAAAAAACTTCAAAATTTAATGCTCATTTAAAAAGCATAGGAAGCCATTTTTGTTAGAGATAAATCACCATTGCCATGGCAACAATCGCTTGAGAAACTTTAATTCTTTTAGACAATGAATTAAAATAAATTTATTTTTGCGACATCGATCAGTTTGAAATGACGTCAATTATATTTCACTTCAAGATTCTGTATGTAGGTAAGCCATGTTTTCATTCTATTCAAAAGAGAAAAATATTATATATTTATTCTTTGAAATATAAATTTTTGCAAACGATTTAAGTTATAATTATTTTATTTTCGAAATAAAATAAATGAAACTAGCCGAATTTAGCAAATAAATGTTTATTGAGGAGTAGTTTTTTGGTTTTTGTTCTACGAAAAATTTAATATTTATTTATGACTGCAAATAAAGCTGTGTTTAGTGCTGTGTTTAGTGAAAGATGCTGTGTTTAGATAGATGCTGCGTTTAGTGAAATTTATTTAAAATTTAATGTGGAAAAACGGTTGTTGATGTCACTTACTGTTACAAACCTAGTTTTTTCAAGATAAGAATTTTAGTAAGTATTTAAGTAACAGGAAAGTAGGCTATTTTAGTTCTTTGAGAACTTCTTGTTTTTTTCTAGTTTTTCACTTATCTTTTGTTATTAGAATTATCACGCAATTGACTTGAACTTGCATCTAATTTCATAGCTTCCAGAATTCTTAGCATACTTTAAGTAATTAGGAAACATGTAATTTTTGGATCGTTGCTAACTTTATGTCAAGTTCTTAGAGAAGAACTAATATCCCCAATAGATTTACTATACGCAAATATACGAAAAAAGTTTCTATGTATATTTCATTCTACTAACCATTTATAAATAACGATCTATTTTCATATCTGCTTATTATCTTTTTAAAGTTCCTTTTCTTTTTCTTCTTCTGTAGAAGTTTTTCAATAATGCAGTATCGTAATATGTTAAATAGTTAAATTTAAAATGTTTCAATAATATAAAAATTTGGCGTAATTGAATATTTTCAAATAATTTGTTTTTTTTTTATGTGAAAATGTTAATCGTAACTAAAGAGGCATTTTTTATAGGTTTTAATCCTTTAAGGAAGCAGTTATAAGTGACATACTTGTATTTTAACAACTGTACAAGTATATAGATCAAATATCCATTATTTTATATTCTTGAAACATGAGTCGTAGAACGCCCACGGAAGCACTGGTTTACCTAGCGGATATACAAAATGTATATATTAGATTGTAATGTAGGGTGTACGTTTTCTGACTGTCTATTTCTGTTTTCCATGCGAAGCTTAAACACAGCCAAATACTAGAACTCTACGAACATGAGAGTGCAAGGGAATAACTTTAAAGCTCAATGGGTTTGTTTGAGTTTCAGAAAGGTTGTCTCAAGGGAGACACAGAACTTTAAAAGTCACAAAAACCTCCGAATTTTATTTATATTGCCAAAAAGAATTTAAGAGTATTTATTTTAATACGCGCGAAATTCTAAAACTGTTACTTCCTTTAATGATAAGTGTATTCGAGAGATTTTAATTTTATGACATGTTTTTGAATGTCTGTATTTTCAACAAATTAGCATTAAAATTACTTCAAAAAGAGGCACTTTTTCAAAAACTTAAAGAAAGATTATTGATGGGTTTTAACAAAATTTAGTCTTTTCAATTTATTACTTATATCAAAGCAACTACTTGCGGCGTTTCAATTTTGAATACGTAACCCCTAGCCATATCGCGCCTCGCTATATCGCGCATTCGGATATATCACGTTTGTATCATGTCTCCTAATTTTTTCAATATGTTCTTTCCTTAAAATCGATTCTAATATTTGTAGCTAAATTAATCTAATATATTATTGATGTGATGCAGTTAATAAACTTTCGTTCGTTGATAAGAGCCGAGAAACAGGTTTTACGAGAAAAATCAAAGCAGCTAGATGTTTTTTTACTAGAAAATAATAAATACATCATAATAAGTATAATATTTATCAAATCGCTGGTTATATAGCGCATTCGATTGTATCGCGGTTTTTTGCTTGTCTCCCGTGAAGAAAGATATAACGAGGGGTTGCTGTAATGATAATAATAATAATAATAATAATAATAATAATAATAATAATAATAATAATAATAATAATAATAATAATAATAAAATAATAATAATAATAATAATAATAATAATAAAATAATAATAATAATAATAAAATAATAATAATAATAATAATAATAATAATAACAACAACAATAACAACAATAACAACAATAACAATAACAACAACAACAATAACAATAACAACAACAACAATAACAATAACAATAATAATAATAATAATAATAATAATAATAATAACAATAATAATAATAATAATAATAATAATTTATCCTTGTTGAAAAGTATGACGTGAAAAAAATTAATGTTAAAAGTCATTAGCATGTAATATGAGTACAGTTGAAACTCGTTAAAACGAATACACTTAAAGCAAACTACTGGTATAAAGAACTGTATTTCGTTCCCCGCACTCGGTTCAATGAGATATTAAAATTTTTCATTTTATGAATATCATGAATATATTTAAAAACTTTACGTTTTGATAAAGCTAGAAAAATTATAGAATTAAAGTTTCCACATTACATATTGTTCCTATAGTTGAATTTAAATAGCAAACATTGAAATATTAGTCAAAAAGCTACTTTTTACACTTGTTTTCCTTAACAAACGAACAGTTTCTTTCGCGTCATTCTTACTTCATTTCTATTTGGCTGAAATATGAAGATAAGTAATCAGCGCCATCAGCATTATTGGCTTCGCAATTTTCTGCGCCAACGCTTCTGGTCTTGGTAAAAATGCGCCGAAAATTTTTATGGTCGCAATAAAAATTTTATTGCATTGGTGTTTAGTAACTAACTGGATTAGTTTAATGGGTCAACACTTAGATGCCGAAAGGATATAGATATTAGATAAACGTCCTACAAAGAAATTTAATCGGAAATGCCATGGTCATATAAAATCAGAGAATTTTTTGTTAAGAATAGTTATAAATCTATCCTGTTACAATTTCAACCACGATTGTATCCTTTACTTGAAAAAACATTGAATGGAAAAATGTTAGTGAATAAATATTTATTGTGATGTATATAGATGTTAAATTATATTTAAAAACTTTTTGCTTTTTTTGATGATGTGTATGTATAGAAGCCTCTATTCTTCACACTTTGATAACCAAAATAACCCTTAAGTATTAGCCAACACAAATAAGTGGAATGAAAAATTATTATGGATATACCTAGTGTTTATATATACAAAAATTATTAAGAATTGTTTTACCCTTATTTTTACATAATACCTCCGAGAAGTCACAATAGCGGTGCCGGCAAATACCTGAGGTAGTATTCAGCGAATATAAAAGTTCTTTAGAATTAAATTTAGAATATTAACAGATTTAACTTGCACCAGGCCTCCTTCGCAATACTTTCTGATTACAAAATTTAGTAACGTTAACTATATTGGTTCTAAACTCGTTTTTCCTTAACAGTAATCCTATCATAATAATATTAATATTGTTCTTAATAATTATAGTAACAACAATAACAACAATTATTATTATTTAATAATAACAGTAATAATAACAATAACAGAAATAATGACAATAGCTGTTATAATAACATATCAATAGCAGCAGTAAAAGTAATAATAACAATAACGGTTATAATAGCAATAACACCAATAACAATAATAATAATAACAACACGAATTACAAGAATAACAATAAAAATAATTATTATTATAACAATAATAATAATTACAATAATAACTAAAATTACAATAATAACAGCATTTACAATGAAAACAACAATTACAATGATAACGACAATTACACTTATAGCAACAACTACAATAATAACAATTTTTACAATAATAACAACAATTACACTTCAATTACAATAATAACAGCATTTACAATAATAACAATAATTACATTAATATCATCAATTACACTTACAGCAACAATAACAATAATAACAACATTACACTGACAACAACTACAATAATAACAACATTATGATGACAACAATTACAATAATAACAATAACAAAAATATTAACACCAACACTAAGAATAATAATACCCGAAACCAAAGCCGCATAAACTGTCAAAGTTGTTTCACCTTCTATGTAGTTTTATAGAGAAAAAACAACTCACAGGGTGTCTGAAAATTAACTAAAGAGATGCCTCTCGTCTTGAAATTAAAGTTCAAGGAAACTAGAAGAAAAGTTCAATTTATGTTTTCTAATTTTAAAAGAACTGAAGCCCCACCGTAGTTAAAACCAAAAAAAAAGTTAGTATTTTCTCTCTAGTTTTTGCTTAGTCGCTGATATTAATACAAGTTTGTTTTAAAAATTTCAACCCTCATAAAAAGGTACTGGAAGTATTTGGTGTGATCCATAATGCTATTCTATGATAGATAAAAAAAAGCGCCTATGTGGCTGAGAGGTTAAACGTGTTCGTCTCGTGAGCCCAAGATCACGGGTTCGACTGAGTCGTCGGATTTTCTGGATGGGAAAATCTAGGGCACACATGCCATATGATTATGTGGCATGTAAAAGATCCCTGGAGGGCCCATTTGGCTTGGGTTCTCTTGGCGCAATTAAATCTCGGCATACTTTAACATCCACAGGGAGCTCAGATTCATTGTAATCTGGGCGTCAAAATTGGAAGCGAGAGTCGCCTAGATGGTGCGCAAAAAAATGGCCCTCAGTTCTGGGGAATATGCCAAGTCTGCAAATTCTTAACCGCCAAAGTTGCAGCCCTATTAGAGAAAAAAATTATAGATAAAATCTTCAATGAACTCTTTAAAAATGAAAAATACGTAAGTAATGGCAAAACCTAGGATAAATGAAACAGGGAACTGTTATTCACTATTCCAAACGTGTGCTTTTTCTGTATTTTCCAGCTGATTGTTTGAAAAAATTTTAAATGTGTCTTCAAATTTTCCTAATGATAATTTCTAAAATTACACTTAATTAAAAAATATATATTTTATACATGACTAAAAATTTGAGCTTGTTATCTGGACAGTTATTGTTATCTGTTTATTTTGAAATTCGATTCTTTTCATAAATGTTTTAGATTTCGGTTAAAATGACCATGAAAATTTTTAATTATTAATTAACTTAAACTTTTTAATTATTAATTAATTACTACATAAATTAATTTAATTTATGTAGTCATTTAACCATTTTTTTAGTTTCTAAATTATAAAGAAACATAGTTTATCTAATTTATAATTCAATACGGATTACCTAAAATAATTCGTATAGGTTGAAGAGCCTATTACTTTATCTATTCGCGTTTAAGGTAACAAACAGCAACACTCTAATTATCCTTGGTTGTAATATAGTTACTGTAATTGAATAATGTGATATATTTTTGCCCAAACTTAATATGTTGCTTGTAACCTTATTTTACTGCTTGTTACATCATTAACTAACCTAGCAGAATCATGTAGGTTCTAACTCTTTTATTAGTATAAAATGCTACCATATATTAACTCTGGAAGTCGAAAGCACCTAGATCGTCGGCATTTTTAATATTTTATGAGTCATTTAAGTTTACAAATCATGTATTTATTTGTACTTCAAAAAATAAACAAATTATTATAATTTTTAGTACCTAAAAATTAATTAAATGAATGAATTTAGAAAATTAGCTAAAATTGAACATTTTTGTAATTCTTCAAATAGGCCTGCAATATAATTGTAGTCATTTATTTCTAAAACGAATTAAATAAGGACTCGTTGGGTTAGCTAACTTAACTTGGAATGAGCTCTCTACAGCATAGGCTTTATAGCCCGTTACACCACTCGCCAAAAGTGACACAGACACAAGAGCCAAACAAAGAAAAGACGACACAAACACATAGACAAACAACAACACTTATTGACAAACACAAAGACAATCTTACCGGGGGCAACTTTTTCCAGACGACCTGCACCCATGGTAAACTGCGCTATGACCAACCACATTACTTTCGGACCCACACATTTAACAAGCACGTTTTCCGCATGTATTCAGACAACACTTATGAAGAGTACACGGGAAGAACCGATTGATTTATTCGAGGGGGCCCGCAAGTGTCTGCTTGGTGGACAATGGCGACAGAAAACCGGTTTCTCTCTTTCTTCTTCGCTTGGTCCAAGCGTTGTCCAAGCGCCGGGATCGTCAATCGCATGAATCTTGGTGGCTAGGAACCACAGATATAGTAGTTAAAGTATTAGAGATGAATATCACGTGACCTACAACACTGGCTTCATTGGGTTCTGGGAGCTCCTTGTGGGTCCCGTCGTTAGCATTGGAGGTCACGTGATCTGCCACTCTATTACTTTACATATGATCTCTGTGGTAGGAACTGGTTTCCTTACACAAGTTTAGGCGATCACTCGCTCTCATTAGCCAAAGTGGTCTGCTAAGGAAACTCAATCAATCGGTTCCCCTGTACTCGTTATATATCCATGCCTTACCCGGGATTCGTAACCGGGCGCCACTCGTTCACGGCTGACCACATTTTTAGGTTTCCAAATACGTCCGAACTAGTTTCTCGATCTTCGGCACTCGGAACAGGGACGTCAAAAATCCGTCTACGCTCATGTTCGGGAGAGCTTTTCTAGCCTTGTTACTGAAGTTGGTCGTCTCTGGGCGACTGTTATAATAATGATTGTCATTTAGAGGTAGAAATGGTTCTTGTACTAAATAAAAGAAATGTGTATGTAAGAACTGCTCCCGCAAAGTTGATTATCAAGTTCCTTTTATATTGAGTCATATTTCTATAAGGCAGGACAATATCAGTTGGTTGGCTGACATATATTTTCAGGCTTGTGTGCTTGGTCGCAAGACCAAGGCCACCTAGAAGAACTTCTTCTAGGTGGCCTTGGCAAGACCCGCTTATAAACCATCGTCAAGTAGGACAGCACAAGACACAGACAAACACGTATGACAGATGTTGCCATCTGTCGCCACCTCCACAATTTAGACATGTCCCTGAAGGGGAGGGACATTTTCTCCAGGAACCTGTACCCATGGTAAACTGCGCAATGACCGACCACAGGACTTTCGGACCCAACAGATTTAACGAGCACGTACTCCGCATATACTCGGTAGGTCTTCAGTGGCACCGGGTCCCGATATCTCAACCTTCCGATCTCGAGACCGAGATCTTGACCACAAGGCTCCCTACAGCCCCACAATATCAGTATTTTCGATTACGAGTCTTTCCAACCTCTCTTCTTCTGCTGCCATTCCCCAAAAAACTATTCTCTATTTTGTTGAGGAAAGCATTTTTGAAACCGGCCATTTCGATCGGAACTCGACCAGCTACCCAAATGAGTGAAGCTAAAGGCTATGGCTGGTATCAAGATTTTAAAATATTATTGAAGTGGTATTTAACCCGTATTGACGTGGTAGGTCTCGTTGGCTAGTAGCAAACAAGGAACTATTAGAAATTGATATCATGTTTACATTCGTCTTTGATATCTCTGCAAGTTGCCGAAGAGGCGACATTAGGTATGGACACTATATATTACATTCGTGTATGGTAACAATGCCAGTTTGCCGAATATTAGGTGTTAACACAAATAGATGCCGAAGAAAAGGAATTACATTTTGCATTTGTTTATGATATCAGTGGCAGTTAACGGAGAGACGGCATTATACCAAAACAGACCTTAAGTTTGCAGTATACAAATGTTCGAAAAAGGGTAAATAGTTCTCATTTTTGAGTGCGAGAATCGAATACAAAAAGGTATTTCACATTCAATAAACAAATTTGATTGTTATTTCAAGACATAAATTTATTTATTTTTACTAGTTTAGCTTCAGTTAGAGTGTTATTTTAATTATTTTTTTACGTCGATTTTGACGTAACAGGGCGCACGAATATCAGGGTCGAATTATCAACCAATCGGAGCAGGCGAAACTTCGGCGCCAGCCGCGTTGTTTACGCAAATTCCTCCGCGTAGTACATTTCTCTGCTGCAAACTTAAGGTCGGTTTTGGTATAGATATTAACATTACATACATTCTTCTTCAATATCGGTGCCAGTTTTTGACCGAGACAATATTAGAGATTGCCATCAGATTTTACATTTGTCTTTTTTACTGCCAGTTGCCGATGAGACCACATTTGGTATTGACTTTAAGTATTACATTCGTCTATGACAACGGTGATAAGTTCTGAATATTATGGATTGGCAGTATATTTTACATTCTTCTTCGATATCAGTTCTAGTTGCCGAAAGGGCAATGTTATATATTGACATTACATTTTACATTCTTCATTAATATCGGTGTTGGTTGCCGCCAAAAAAATGCCCGATTCGGCAATTACTCTGTCTAGTATATGATATCTGTATAGTACTTTTCGCATATCTCTAGTTGGTTATGATTTCAAAAGTTCTGAGAATTTCACCACTAATGAGGGATCAGTTAAAAGTTATAAATTCTTAACTAACACTAATTAATTCTTCCTTAGGCAAGACATTTTCTCCACTTGTTTTTTTTTAAGTACTGTTACTGAATTAGAATAACCACACTAATAACACAAACATAGCACGACATTCAAAAACTACATAAAGCCGCAAAGTTTTTGAATTTAATAAGTAGTCTTTTATCTTGTTTTGAAAAGTTCTTCCATGGTTCCTGTTTGTTAAAAAAAATTACATGCAATATCCCAGCAATACGCAAATTATTGGTTTTTCTTATAGTTTCAACTTAGTTTATTAATAAAGTTATGAATTATTTTAAGAAATATGAAGCATCAAAATAAAGTAACGACTGTTTCTTGTGAAATAAAAAAAAATCAATGTCTTTTGAAAGCATTTTATTGAAAAAAACTTTTAATAAAGACAGTTGCAATTTAGCTAAATGATTTCGGCAAGAAGGCAAGTTTATAATGCTTTTATTGAAAATTTAACTACTTTGATAATTTAAAACGCCTTGTTTGCTGTCCACAAATTAAGCGATAAGTTCCTAGAATATTATTAACATTTATATAATTTTCAAAAATTCAAATGATAAAAATATAGTAAATACAAAACTAATCGCACAAAAATGAGTTTTTAGTATCAGATATTTCATGCAGCTATTGAAAAAATAGAGCATCTAATATCTTACTCCTATTATCTAATCTTGTTCTTATTAAATGTTACGGTAAAATACATTTGTAAACATCAATTAAGTTCGGAAAAAATCACTAAATGAAATAAAATGAACAATGAAATTCTTCATCTCCCCTATTAACATACAAAATTTTCTTTTTATGTATATAAAAAAAACATATCAATTTGAAATTTTTTTAGCACTATTTCAGCTGCTATTTTTTTTCCAGCTTTATAATCCTTATCAAGCATAACAAAAAAATAAGGAAAACAAAATCAATTAAAAAATAATCCTATTACGTCCAAATTTCGTATAGTCTATTTAGTTCAAAGTCACTTACATAATAGAGAAGGTTATTTAAAGAAAAAAAACCCGAAATATACTACCGATGTTTTTAGCTTGAAAAAATTATTTGCGTATGCTAAAAAAAGTTCTGAAATCCTTTTAAGAATTTTTTTAGCTTTGAACCGAAATCCTTTAAGAGTATTACTGAGTGCTTTGTAGGGTTTTATTTGAGTTGACTTAACATGTAGATGTTTTAGTTTGTTTACTTCCATGAAACTTTTTTTAAAAAGTTAGACTTTCTTTAAGTCAATAAAAAATAGGCAGAGAACTCTCAAATAGGCAGCCTTAAACTAGGAATAATAATAAATAGTAATAAGTGAGATTATGTAATATATATGTTGATTCAAAAATACATATAAGAATGCCACTTTTTTAATGACTTTGCTGTTTTTTCCCTTTTGATTGTAAAAAAGAAAGTAAAAATTAAAATAAGAAATTTATTGTTTAAAAGTAAATAAAAATGATATTAATTAAATTACGTATTTTTTTTATTGTGATAGTTTGAAAAACAACTGCTACAAAATGTTTTGGGAATCATTGGGAAAATTGCCAGCACGCAGGTCAAGTAATTATGTGGCATGCACTTTTTAAACAAACGAACGATTTTAACTCAGTCTGAGTTAATTTTCACTCATTCCAGTGTCGAAAATGCACTTCCCCAAAAGGAGTGGATTTCACTCCTTTGTTAAGTTAAACCTCCAACTAGCCTTTGGAGCTGCTGGGTTCGGGTTCGAATCCCGGTAAAGGCATGGATGTTTGTGTTTGTCAATAAATGTTGTTATTTGTCTATGTGTTTGTGACGTCCTTCTTTGTGTGTCTCCTGTGACTGTCTCTTCTGGCGAGCGGGGTAATGGGCTATATAGCCTACGCCCTTCCCTTCTAGAGGGCGCAATCACTGTCATTGTCATTGTCATTGTCATAAGTTAAACCTCCGACAGGATCACTTCAAACGAGTGATTTTAACTCCGTCTGAGTTTATTTGAGCTCATTTCCAGTGTCGAATATGCACTTATCCTATCGGAGTGGATTTCACTCTTTTGTTTGTGTAACTTTTAGTGTGTAAAAGATCCGTTGAGTACCCATTTGGGTTGGGTTCTCTAACATCCTCAGAGAACTCAGATTCATTGTAGTATGCGCATCGAAGTTGGTAGAGAGAGCCGCTTTGATGCTGCCACAAGAAATGGGTCTAGGAAGTTCTGGGGAATATGCCTAGCCTGCAAAAAAGGCTTAAACATCCAAAAAAAAAGCAGCTTCATTAGAAAAAACACATAGAAACCAAGACATGGAAATTGTGCACTAAATTGCCTTGAGCTGAGAAATGAAGCATTCGTCAATTCGCAAAAAAGCCAGTTAACTTTTTATGACTACTCGTACGCATTTGTTCACGTCAAAATAGATATACTCTAGTTAGACCCACTCAGCCATCTCTTTTGTGGCCACCATATTTTCCGACGCTATTTCATTCGAGCTCGAGCTTAGCTTTCGCCAACTCGCCAAAACAGCTGGTTGTTATGACACTGTTCTGTACGCATCTGTAACAACAAATCAAAATAGAAAAACTATGGTTAGCCTCAGTGAACTATTTTTTATTGCGCCCAGGTAGTAATTAATTCAGGCTCGAACTTTGTAATGAAGCTTTTACTAACTCTAAAAAAATTAGTTGTTGTGACTATTCTGAAAGCATTTATACAAATCAAAGCGGAGTAACTCTAGTTGGATCCAGTCAGCCATTTCTTTTGTGATCATCATATTCTCCGACTGTATTTCATTCAATCTCGAGCTTTGTAATAAAGCTTTCACCAACTCGTCAAAACAACTAGTTGTTATGACTATTCTATCATAAGTCAAAATAGAGAAACTCTAGTTGGATCCAATCAGCCAGTTCTTTTGTAGCCACCATATTCTCCGGCAATATTTCGTTTCAACTCGATCTTTGGAATAAAGCTTTCTTCAACTCATCATATAGTGCGTCTCAAAAGTTTAGACAAAAATTATTTTGAGTCACAAAATTTCAATGAAAAGGTTTATTTGAAAAATTTTTGGACGGTAAGGTTAAGGCAAGTATATATAATTAAAAATAGCATGAATCACAAAGAAAACAGCCAACAATAATTCTTAATTGAATTAATTGTAAAAAGAACCCAAAAAATCTGTCTCATAAATATAGACAAAATCGATTTAATGTCATTTAATGATTCAATTTTGCATTTTTTTGCTATAATTGTATTTCTGTTTGGTATTATGAATTAAAAAACACGTTCTACAGTTGAATTTTAACCATTTTGTACCATTCCTGGTCCAATTACATACCAGCAGCAAATATAGCTGTTTTAGCTTTTTTACGGGGAAATATTGCTGTTGATTGGCATTATATCTATCCCAATTCGATGTAAATAACGACTGTATGCCTAAAACAACAGTACCGAGAAGTTTTGAAACCAATTCGCGCAATTTTTAGTTTAAAAGATCCAAAATTTCAAAAAATTGGTAGGTTGTGCACCGTAACACGATGCAGAGTTTGCTTCCCCTTCAAAACAGCCGAAACATTCCAAATTTTACCCCAAATCCACCCCCATAACATTTGATATTTCCTCTCAAATTTGCTTTTCTCGAGTTTGGAAACACCTTTTTTTTTTCAAACCGGTGAAAAAGAATCAGTTTAACTGATACGAAAAAAACATGTTTAAAGTCCTCCAAAACCGGTTCTCATCGGTTAAACTGGTTCTTTATCAACGGTTTGAAAAAAACCAGTGTTTCCAAACTCTAGCAAATTTGAGGAAAAATATCGAATGGTATAGTGGTGGATTTGGGTTAAAATTTTGGACTTTTTGGATTTTTTGAAGAAGGGGCAAACTCTACATCGTGTTACAGTGTGCAACAGACCAATTTTTTAAAATTTTGGGTCTTTTAAATTTTAAAAAATGCTGTTTTTAACCAGGAAATGCGTCATTACACGTTTTAAATTGCGCGAATTGGTTTCAAAACTTCTAGGTACTGTTTTTTTAGGCATACAGTCGTTATTTACATCGAATTGGGATATATATTACGCCAATCAACAGCAATATTTCCCCGTAAAAAAGCTAAAACAGCTATATTTGCTGCTGGTATGTAATTGGACCAGGAATGGTACAAAATGGTTAAAATTCAACTGTAGAACGTGTTTTTTAATTCATAATACCAAACAGAAATACAATTATAGCAAAAAAATGCAAAATTGAATCATTAAATGACATTAAATCGATTTTGTCTATATTTATGAGACAGATTTTTTGGGTACTTTTTACAATTAATTCAATTAAAAATTATTATTGGTTGTTTTCCTTGTGATTCATGCTATTTTTAATTATATATACTTGCCTTAACCTTACCATCCAAAAAATTTTTCAAATAAACCCTTTCATTGAAATTTTGTGACTCAAAATAACTTTTGTCTAAACTTTTGAGACGGACTATAACAACTAGTTGTTATGACTATTCCAGCATAAGTCAAAATAGAGAAACTATAGTTGGATCCAGTCAGCCATTTCTCTTGTGGCCACATATTTTGCGACAATATTTCATTCAATCTCGAGCTTTGTAATAAAGCTTTCTCCAACTCATCATAACAACTTGTTGTTATGACTATTCCAGCATAAGTCAAAATAGAGAAACTCTAGTTGGATCCAGTCAGACATTTCTTTTGTGGCCACATATTCTCCGACTGTATTTCTTTCAATCTCGAGTTTTTTAATAAAACTTTCACCAACTCGCCAAAACAACTAGTTGTTATGACTATTCTATCATAAGTCAAAATAGAGAAACTCTAGTTGGATCCAGTCAGCCATTTCTTTTATGATCACCATATTCTCCGACTATATTTCATTCAATCTCGAGCTTTGTAATGAAACGTTCGCCAACTCGCCAAAGCAACTAGTTGTTATGACTATTATCTACGCACTTGTAGTAAGCAGAGAAACTCTAGCTCGACCCACTCAACCATTTTTTTTGTGTGTGTGTTCACCAGATTCTCAGATAATAATTCAGGGTCGAACTTATAATGAAGCTTTCGCCAACTCGCCACAACAACTACACTGCTCAAAACAATTAGGGGAGCACATGTTTTAAACCCTTTCGCTCCCAATGATTCCATTGGGAATCATCAGCTTGTGATTTTTTTCTGACAAAGTTAAATTCGCAACTTATGTATCGTTAGATACATCATTATATGGAAGAATAACGTATTTTGAAGAATTTAATATATTTTTTTAATATTAATATGGTAAAATAAATTTCACTTTAAAACAGTTTTAGAAAATAAAGTGACCCTAAATTTTTCATGCTTGCATTTCTTAGATGTTTAAAAATATATTTCAACTATTTTTAACAAAAAAAAGTTTTAAAAAAATTATTGTTATAATTTATTAAAAAGTTATTATTCCATTTCCCCCCTTTTAATTTAAGTATTAAAAACTTAAGATTTTTTCTCCTGTTTTTTACTATTTCATTTCGAAGGCGTAGTGAACCTATTTAACAAATTTCAGATTTATAGGATAAAAATTAAAAAGTTGGGAGTGAAGTTAAAGTTGGAATTAAAAAGTGCTCCCCTAATTGTTTTGAACAGTGTAGTTGTTCTTACTATTCTGTATGCATTTGTACATATCAAAACAGAGTCACTCTATTTAGACCCACTCAACCATTTCTCGTCGGCCGCCAGATTCTCAGACTATAAATCATCCAGGTCGTTGACACATCCGAACACTTGATGAAGAATAAACGCCAAAAGAATGATGGCACTAAACAACCCCCATTCATCGCCAATACCCCCGAAGATAACTTCACAAACCAATCCAGCTCGATATAAATTGCATGTCATCTTAGAGTTAAGAAGAGGATGGCGGTGCTACCCAGCAAAAACCAATACAAAAACTGGTCCGCCAGCTGAAGCCAGCGATCGCTCTGTAGTAAGCCCAAACAAACGCATACACTCTCAGAAATGACACTTTCATTTTTGACGATTTATGAATCCTCAAGCCTCATTTCGTTAATTTTGAGGATTGTTTCGTCAAACTATCACGTGACTTTTGAGTAAACGCGAATCCTCACTTTACGATCGTGATTTGACGATTCTGTATCTTGATTTCGAGGAAACTGAATCTCATTGTTGTACTCACATGCTCAAAAATGACGAAATATTTCTTTAGACTAGACGACATTCAAAGCCTCACAAAAATGACGATTCAAATTTCTTCACTTTGAGGAAACGAAAACTCGGAGCATTTGCCAGTAACGAAATCGTCAAAATTAAGGAAAATTTCGTCGGTTTTGACCATTCATTTTTTTAGAGTGTAAGGCGATGAAATGGAGCTATGCTGCAGTACAGTTTGTATAGGCTCTAGCCACATAGACTTGGTGATTTTCGACTCTCTAATAAAAATTACCAAGACAATGAATCGACAAAGATGGCAAGAAGGTGTATAGAAAATGTGACAACTGCCCAGATACGCAGCTTACTCCAAACCACTTTTTTGAAACGAAAAAGAATGCCAACTTGAAAGACATTGGATTTCTGCCATCCTTAATAGATAATTATGACATTAATATCCAAAAATTGCAGACGTGGTTATCAAAATATATATGGTTTCCTTTAACTTGACATTCACATTTCGGCAACGTTATAGACACGACAAAAAAGAAACAGTTACAACTCATTTTTCTTACCTGTACTACCACTTTGTGTAAATTAATAAATTCATATCTCTTGTAATTGCTTACAACTGCGCAAATAGTTTTTTTTTTTATTTTTCGTTTAACTCTTTTCAAGAAATAAAATCGTGCGTTTCACACTATGTACTAATATTCACTGTGAAAAAAAATCTGTAACCATTACAAGAAAAAAAATTGTAAAAAACTTTTCCTAGAAAATTTCTAGTAAGTAATTACTAAAAATAGTAAAATCGAACCCCGGTCTTCCGCGTGACAGGCGGAGGTACTGACCACTATACTACAGAGGAATAGCAGACGGCCGAAACCCGGGATCGAACCAGGAACATTTAGAAGTTCAGTCTAACGCTCTCAAAACTGTGCTATTTCGGCACACAGATCGTCAGGAAATGATAAATGAAATTCATTTGAAACAATCAATTGGTCTCGAATCACGATCGAAGACCACGATTGGTTTGAAACAATTGCAAATACCAGAATTTTTTTTGTAACTGCAGAAATGAAGATTTCTGTTCAGAATTACAAAAACTTTTTTTGTAAAATCGGTTATTTCTGTAACATTACTAAAAAAAATCCTGTATGTTTACAGTATTTTTTTCTCAGTGTTGAGTGAGTTCTTTGTTAGGGTTGCTTGGCAACTTTCTCGCGGTTTTTAGCTTCCACACTACGTTTATAACGTAAAAAGTGGAAGGTTTTTTAATCATGCAGTCCGTCCGTCCGTCCGTCTGTCTGTCACCCACTTTCAAAGAAACAACCAAAAGTCTCACAAATAAGTGGGATACGTCATTTTGAAGCAAAAAATCAGTTTAGGCTACATTCCAAATTTCATTAAAAAATTTTAATTAGAAGTTTACTTAAAATTTAAATAACTAAAAATTTAATCTACATTGAAATGACATGCAAATTCCATTTTTATTCAATATTTTCACTGTTGCCATGACATCAAACGTACGAGAAACTTTATTTAAAATAAAATAAAATTCTTGAAAAAAATATTTATTTTTGTGTAATTATTCAATTTGGATTGTTATAATAGCGCAATAAAGTTATTTTGAGGGTTCATTATATATGAATGAATAAAGATGCATAAATAATTCTAAATTTGCATAAAAAATATACAAATTTTCGCTTTTATTTTTAAAGCAACAATTTTACTAATTTATTTTTCGAAATGTAAACTTGTGACTGAAAAAAGATATTTATTAAAAAAATCCATCACTATTCTTCTAAGTTAAAAAAAAAACTAGCAAACGATAAAGATTAATTATCAAATCTGCAAAAGAAGATTAAAGAAAATTATTAATTTTTGCTTATAAAAGTTTAGAAGCCAAAGCCCTGTTTGGCGAATTTCTTTTTGAGGTGTTAGTGTGTTTCCTGTTGAGCGTACAATGTTGTGTGGAAGCGGTTTAAGTGACAGATTCTGTAACAAACCAACTTGTTTGTTTATCGCTAAGCATTTCCTGTTATTCGTAACTCTATGCGTGTTATGAGCTTTCTTAGCACCGAAGGAGGTGGAAATAAGCTAATTGTGTTTCAGGTTCTAAAAACCGAAATGATAGGCAAGTGATGTCGCGGTTCGCCCAAAATAAGCCCAATTTAGAGTTACTCATTTTTGACTAGAACAATTGCAAAAGGGTTACGATTATATTTAAGTTTTTACATACTGCTAACAACCTAACCTTAAAATTTACAACAAAAAAACTTACATCATTGGTTCTCAAACTGACATCAAGAAAAATTTTCAAGCAAAACACATAAAGCAAGTTTTAAATGTTATGAAATATACGAATTCAACGTTGTTTTTAAAACACTTACTCAAATCACAAAAACTTATTATAAATAATTGTCAATATACGAGTCAAATATTTAAATCTCATCTAAACTTCTCCTTCAAAAAGTCTACAGAATGATAAAGGCCGCATTCAATTGAAATATTATTGAAAGTGTGATTTGGGTGGGCCTATTGCATTTATGTATTGCTTTAACGGGGCTGTTTTATTGGCTGCTAAGCCTTCGCAGACTTGGCATATTCCTCAGAACTGAGAGCCATTTTTCTGTGGCACCATCATGGCTACTCTTGGTACTGTTTTTGACGCTCAGATCATAATGATTCTGAGCTCTCTGTGGATGTTAAAGCATGCCGATATTGAATTTTGCCAAGAGAAACTAAGCCAAGTAGGTAGTCTACTCAAGAAGTCTTTACATGCCACATAATCATATGACAAGCGTACGCAAGATTTTCCCACTCAGAAAACCTGAAGACTCGGCCGGGGCTCGATCCCTCAAACTTGGGCTTATAAGGCTGACACGTAATAACTCTCTGCCACTGAGCAATACCACCTAGATTAGAAGGCCGGCGAACTAAATGCTTGACGTCATATCAGTGGACCGATTCTGGGATTTTGACCAATGATCATTCGTGACTAGATCTTGTATTTGAATAAATTTTTAAGATAAGATGAATCAAGATGCGACGTCATCTTAGGCCTTCTAATCTAGGGGGTATTGCACTGAGCAGCTTATATTGCATGTGGCGACTTTTAGACGGCTTCAGAGTTTTTCCCGCCAAGCCACAATCCCTCATTCTTTCCCCCCTTTCCCCGAAATCCTTATTTATGCCCGGGAGAAAGGTAGTTCTGAATATGCCATGATATGACATTTTCTTGGTTCTTAGGCCTTCTAATCTAGGGGGTATTGCACTGAGCAGCTTATATTCCATGTGGCGTCTTTTGAACGGCTTCAGAGTTTTTCCCGCCAAGACACAATCCCTCATTCTTTCCCCCCTTTCCCCGAAATCCTTATTTATGCCCGGGAGAAAGGTAGTTCTGAATATGCCATGATATGACATTTTCTTGGTTCTTAGGCCTTCTAATCTAGGGGGTATTGCACTGAGCAGCTTATATTGCATGTGGCGACTTTTAGACGGCTTCAGAGTTTTTCCCGCCAAGCCACAATCCCTCATTCTTTCCCCCCTTTCCCCGAAATCCTTATTTATGCCCGGGAGAAAGGCAGTTCTGAATATGCCATGATATGTCATTTTCTTGGTTCTTAGGCCTTCTAATCTAGGGGGTATTGCACTGAGCAGCTTATATTGCATGTGGCGACTTTTAGACGGCTTCAGAGTTTTTCCCGCCAAGCCACAATCCCTCATTCTTTCCCCCCTTTCCCCGAAATCCTTATTTATGCCCGGGAGAAAGGCAGTTCTGAATATGCCATGATATGTCATTTTCTTGGTTCTTAGGCCTTCTAATCTAGGGGGTATTGCACTGAGCAGCTTATATTCCATGTGGCGTCTTTTGAACGGCTTCAGAGTTTTTCCCGCCAAGACACAATCCCTCATTCTTTCCCCCCTTTCCCCGAAATCCTTATTTATGCCCGGGAGAAAGGTAGTTCTGAATATGCCATGATATGACATTTTCTTGGTTCTTAGGCCTTCTAATCTAGGGGGTATTGCACTCAGCAGCTTATATTGCATGTGGCGACTTTTAGACGGCTTCAGAGTTTTTCACGCCAAGCCACAATCCCTCATTCTATCCCACCTTTCCCCGAAATCCTTATTTATGCCCGGGAGAAAGGCAGTTCTGAATATGCCATGATATGACATTTTCTTGGTTCTAAGGCCTTCTAATCTAGGCGGTATTGCACTGAGCAGCTTATATTGCATGTGGCGACTTTTAGACGGCTTCAGAGTTTTTCCCGCCAAGCCACAATCCCTCATTCTTTCCCACCTTTCCCCGAAATCCTTATTTTTGCCCGTGAGAAGGGCAGTTCTGAATATGAAATGATATGTCATTTTCTTGGTTCTTAGGCTTTCTAATCTAGGGGGTATTGCACTGAGCAGCTTATATTGCATGTGGCGTCTTTTAAACGGCTTCAGAGTTTTTCCCGCCAAGCCACAATCCCTCATTCTTTCCCCCCTTACCCCGAAATCCTTATTTTTGCCCGGGAGAAAGGTAGTTCTGAATATGCCATCATATGACATTTTCTTGGTTCTTAGGCCTTCTAATCTAGGGGGTATTGCACTGAGCAACCTATATTCCATGTGGCGTCTTTTAAACGGCTTCAGAGTTTTTCCCGCCAAGCCACAATCCCTCATTCTTTCCCCCCTTTCCCCGAAATCCTTATTTATGCCCGGGAGAAAGGTAGTTCTGAATATGCCATGATATGACATTTTCTTGGTTCTTAGGCCTTCTAATCTAGTGGGTATTGCACTGAGCAGCCTATATTCCATGTGGCGTCTTTTAAACGGCTTCAGAGTTTTTCCCGCCAAGCCACAATCCCTCATTCTTTCCCCCCTTTCCCCGAAATCCTTGTTTATGCCCGGGAGAAAGGTAGTTCTGAATATGCCATGATATGACATTTTCTTGGTTCTTAGGCCTTCTAATCTAGGGGGTATTGCACTGAGCAGCTTATATTGCATGTGGCGACTTTTAGACGGCTTCAGAGTTTTTCCCGCCAAGCCACAATCCCTCATTCTTTCCCGCCTTTCCCCGAAATCCTTATTTATGCCCGGGAGAAAGGCAGTTCTGAATATGCCATGATATGTCATTTTCTTGATTTTAAAATAAATGGAGAGAGGAACCTTTATCGAGGGGGGGGGGGGGGTTGGGCTTGACGTGGATCGGAACTTTAAGTATGACATTTGTGTGAACAGTTATTTTTGGAACCTAACTAATTTCATTATTACAAAATTTAACTAATATTTATTTTATTATTTAAAACGCAATTATTTCTAGCAAATCCAGACGACTTAAGATGACACATTAGTCATTTTTGTAAAAAAAAAAATTGTGTTTTACGTTTCTTAAATTGATTTAACAACAGTAGTGCCTTCAGATAAATAATAGTGAGCAAAAAAAATTTGATGCATGATTTGAAACATTATTTTTTTACATTCAATTGTTTTAAAAGCTTAAAACTGTTTGATTTCTAATATAAACTTTTGAAACTTATTTTATGCTGCGACATTATATAGCTCAAAAAACAACAAAGTTTTTTTTAGTTTAAATTTATATTGTCTATGGAAAATAATACACTAAGAATGTGAATTTATGTTTATAAGAACTCTTTGTTATTTTGTTTTGTAAAATTTTGTAAATGTATAATGGCGAAAAAACTAACTGCATGTAGAATAAAAAAAAAACGCCTTATGTTTTTTTCTTAAAGTTTTTGAATTTTCGTTATTGAACGAAGTGAATTTTAAAATTTTTTGAGGAATGACTATTTAAAGGATAAAAATAACAAAAAATAAATAAAAATATTAATTTGATAGTAATTCAGATACTAATACGAATGACCTATTTATTATTCATTGTTCATATAATTGTAAAATTTTAATTCTTTGTATTTAAAGATGTGATTTAAGGATTAAGGGTGAAGAATTACGGGGAATGCTTATTTCTACATAATAATGCATTATTTTTGGAGAACTATATCCGTTAAAGTATTGTTTTACAAATTAAGACTTTCTCATTCAATAAGATACTTACATACTAAGATAAAAAAAAAATTAAAAGGGGAAATATCATTTGGTTATTACATTATTTTTAAAAAAAATTCAAAATAGTATCGCTATTTTTTAATAAATTATGGTTAATTTAAAACTTATTAATTTATAATGAAACATGTTAAATTTTTTATTTAAATTAATTGTGTTATTTTTGATATTTTCATGCGTATTGATAAAGTGTTCGGGTGTTTGGTATGTAAAGCAATACTTTGACACATTTATAAATTTAAAAATTCACTCATTACAAATACCAAATTAATGCATGCATAATATACATGTCTATAGGACTGAACAACCCTTTTAAATACTAGGAGTAATATTATTCATATACAATTTTTTTATTATCAATTTTGTGTGGAAGAATTTTTTGTTCTGTACAAGCTATAAAACCGGTACGAAGAACAGTGAGTTTTTATTTTACATCCCTATTTCGTATGAATCAATAGTTATACATTACTTAATAATTACGAAAATGTGTCATCAATTTTACATTGAAGGGGATAAAATTTAAAAAACAGGAGGCTGGTTGGTTGGTTGATGTACATATATTTTCAGGCTTGTGTGCTTGCTCAGAGAGCCGCTTATAAACCTTCGTCAAGTAAGACAGTCACAACACACACACACACACTCACATGCACACATATACGTGAGAGATGCTGCCATCTATCACACGCCACCTCCACAATTTAGACATGTCCCTGAAGGGGAGGGAAATAGTCTCCAGGAACCTGTACCCGTGGGAAACTGCGCAATGACCGCCCACAGGACTTTCGGACCCAACAGATTCAACGAGCACGTACTCCGCATATACTCGGTGAGTTTTCAGCGAACAGGTTTCAATTGCGGGACCTTCCGATCCGTAGATCGCTACTCTGAACACAGGGCGCCTCGCAGCCCGTTGGTAGACATATAAATTCATGTTTGTGTGCTTGGTCAGCGACCCGCTTCTAAACCTTCGCTAAGTAAAAAAGACACAAAGCACGCAAATGGGCCATTCTTGAGAAAACGTGCAATTTGAGGGAAAAAATATTTATGAAAGTTTTTGAAATTTTGGATTTGAGTTACAATTACGTACTGCATTTTAAAAAAATATCTGTCCAGATCGTACAATTAATATTAATTATTCATATAGTAATACATGGACCAAATACACGGACATGATGGTACACGGACATGACGAAATCGTAAATAAGAACTTCCAGACGCAAAAGATTTAGGCTTTAGAGAACAAAACTTGCAAACTGTTAATATATACCTTATTTCTTTCGATTAATGCAAAATTATAGGTAAAAATCATTGGTTTACCTTCTCGTATCTTGACCACAGAAATGACGCTATGATCTTGTCAATGGCCTATTTTTAACTTTAACATTCGAATTACTTTTTTTCTATTGTGGTATTCAAACTATCAACGTGATACAACGTTTAAAGTGTATTATTGAATATTAATAAGACTGAATCAGAGTACTATTATCATTTCTATATAATCATGCAAGCTAGAGAATAAGTTGCACACGGACATGACGAAAACCTGTGGGACATTTTATTTTCACGGAATTTATGTATTTATATTCAGTTTAATGATTATATTTTATGTTTTGTATGTTTTATTTTATGTGTCAGCTGAACTAAAAATCAGCTTTAGTTATGAAAAATTAGTATTCAATTTGTATAAACTAGCAAAAACCGTTCCCGGACATGACGGTGAGACTTGTAGCGTCAACGTCTTGGTCCTTGGCCCTCTACCGGCCAACTTGGAAGCAGTCCCGCAGCAGGGAATAAGAAGAGAACTTTTTTAGACACTCAACGGAAAAGACATAAATTTAGGGGTGGTCCTAAATGGACGAGAGGTCATCGAAAATGAAAGAACTCCGATTATTTTACTAACATTTCTAAAGTGTTTTTAATAAATAAATAAAGTGTTAATAAAACGAATTTCGAATCTTCTAAATAAAACTGTCTTCGCTACTAAATGGGATTATTTTTTTGTGTTCGAGTGTTCCTGGAGTATTTTGGTTCTTGTATGTTGTTACAAGACCTCTAAATGGTGGCTTACGGTGACATTTTCGAGGATAACAGCATCTCGTCACTTCTTGGGGTGAGTGCCTTTTGCAAATTTTGTCTTTTGCCGGTGTCGAGAAAAAATAGTTGCATAAATTAAAATGTCAATACAAAACTGTTTATGGAATTAGTTTGGTTTTTCAAAAATAAAAACCTTTTAACTCGTAAAAAAACTTAATAAGGTGTAGTTAATTCCTTGGAAATTGAGTTTTGAGTTGTTTTTGAAATGATAAACAGAAAGTTTTGTATTAATTACTCTAAAATAACTATTTTTGTATGATATCAATGTTCGTAACGTGCTTTAAAAGCTATAAAATTCTATTGAAAGCGCCATTATTGGTAACAAGTGATTCCTGGATACAATTGTGAAGCTTAAATACTTATGTTATTTGCTTGAAAAATATTTATAACTTAGTTAAATATTAAGCATTAAGTAGCTTATTGTTGGAATTTAGTGTTACTTTGAGCGTAATAGATATTTTTGTTGCGAAGTAGTATATATTTTGATATCAAGAGTGAATAAATATTTAAGAATTTAGTGTATTCAAACGTCTTTGAATGGTAGCACTGTTAAAATTCTTGAAAAAAATATTTTTACATATATTTGAATGGTATAAGATAATTATACAGTTTAAAAAAAATCTTGTGTCTATCAAGTTTCTTGTTAACGAATAAAAAATATATAGGAATTTTAGTGTATTCATGTATAAATATTTGAATAACAGCACTGGTTAAATTCTTTGATGATATATTTGAGAATTATTCGTAAAGAATTATTATTGTTTGAACCCAATTATATGTTTAAAAATTATTTTGTCAATCGAGTTTTCGTTTTGAGAAAATGTGTTAGTGGACAAACATGGCGGATGGGTTGGCTTCTTGTTAAGAAAAAAATCATAAGAATATCGAAAGCTACTATTGATTTCTTATTTAGTTATTTTCAGGTGTTCGGTTGTTTTCTGTAGATGGGAATAAAGGACGGGAATTTGTTTTTGATTGTTTCTTATTAGTAAGAGGAAAAGACATCTATTGTTGAATTCTTGTTTTTTATTTTTTATTGGAAAATAATTTCGTGGTCACATTTTATTTCTTTTTTTAATGCTTATTTTGGGGATATTTGTTATAAGTGATTTTGATATTTCCTTGCATTAAAAAATATATAGGTGAAAATATTTTCTTAGAAAAAATTATTGCAATTTATTTCTTTTTGCCTTATTGCTGTGCTTGTGCATTGAGACATTTCTTTTCGAATGTATTTCTTACGTTCTTAACGTTAATACGTTAACATAATACGTTCTTATTGCTTGTAGAAAATGAAATTAAACCTTGCTATTTATCTTTAAAAAAAAAAAAAAAGATTGTATAATTTATATAGGTTATGGTTATGAAAATAATACTTTTAGTTGTGAAATTAAGATATGTAAAAAAAGTTTATTGTATATGAAGTCTATTACGAGTGTGGATTCGTCTCAGACAAATAGGCTTTTCTTGATAGGTAAAAGTAGTTAGATATTTTTTTTTATAAAAATGGCTATTTGGGGAAAGTGTCGAAAAGGGGACTTAGTAAACCTCGCTACGGAAATGAACATTGACATAGATGCGAATTCGACAGTTTTAACTTTGAAAGAAGCCATTAAAGCTAGTACACATTACGAACAAGAATTCGTAGAATCATTTCTTCAAACTGCTGTTGAAGAAAGGAAGCAACTAGAAGAGCATCGTTTGTTTCTAGAAAAGCAAGAGTCGGAAAATAAGTTTCTTCTCGAAAAATTAAGATTGGAGAAAAATGGAACAAGTGTGGCTCCAAGACATAGAGAAGACATACACCATTTGATGACAAAATATGACTCCAAATCTGATATCAGTTTGTACTTAGTCCTTTTCGAAAGAACAGCCAAGAGGATCGGACTTCCAGAAGAGCAATGGGTGTCTCACCTAACGGGACTCTTGCCAATTGAAATGGCGCAGCTCATCGCTCGGGAATCGGAAGAAACATACGAAGATTACGAGGCTATTAAGAAGGTACTTCTGAACCGATACAAACTCAGCCCAGAAAAGTTCCGTCAACTTTTTTATAATCACCATAAAGGACCAGAGGGAACTTGGAAAGACTTTTTGTTTGAGCTGAAAAACTATTTCTACGAATGGATAGGAGGGTTGGAAGTGAGCAACTTTGAAGATTTGTGTAATTTGATTTTATCTGAGCAAGTAAAAAGGAAAACCAGTTTGGAAATTAAAAATCATTTTATCGATGAGTGGACCCAGATGAAAAATCCAGAGAGGGTCGCAGAAAAACTGGATGAGTATGAAAACGTGAGGCTGCTCATGAAAAAAACATTTCCAACAAAAGAAAAAACGTTCAAACCATGGAGAGGAAAAAATCAATCTGAATCAAAGGCCCCTCTAAATGAACCAAGGGTTGAGAAGAGTGAACATGAAAGAAGTAAAAATAATGAAGCCTTTGAAAAACGCAGAAAACCAAGATGTTTTCGTTGTAATTCTACTGAACATCTAAGACCTGACTGTCCCTTGATGAAGAAAACTGCTGGAACTTCAGACATCAATCGTCTTATAAAGAAAGGAGACGAAGACGTTATGTCCCCCTATACTTTTATGGCCGAAGTTAATGGTTTCACTATGCCTATTTTGCGAGATACTGGCACCAGCATCGACGTTGTGTGCCGCAACCGCATCACTCCTGAAATGTTAACTGGAGAGAACATTTGGGTGCAACAACCGTTGGACGAATTCCCAGTATGCTTGCCGTTGGCAGAAGTGGAGCTGAAGGGAGAATTCGGACATGTCATCACCAAAGCAGCTGTCGTGCCATGCCAATTAGACAAAGGAAGATACTTGCTGGGTAATCAAACAGCAGCCTTATTAGATACAATGAAAAATGAAGATGTTCCTCACCAGATCAATGCTATAGAAACAAGAGCTCAAAGACGCAAAGCAGAACAAGAGCAAGCTGTCGAAGACATAGTTGAAGAAGTCGTGGAGGAAGAGGAAAATGAGAACGATGAAATAACAATTGAAGAAGATGATCTGTTTTCATTCCCACCTAAAGAAGATAACTATGAGGGCTTGGCGCTGCTGAAAGTGGATTCTAAAACTTTCTCAGATCAACAAAAAGAATGCCCCGAGCTAAAATCACTTTTGGAAAAAGTGCAAGAAAACCCAAGTGAATCTGCTGGTGGATTAGAAAAACTAGAAAATGGAATACTCGTGAAGAGAAAGATGGACAAGACAGGAGTGGAGAGACTGTTACTGGTTGTGCCTAAAAAGTATCGAAATGACTTGAAAGCTTTTTGTCATGAGGGAACATCGGGACATTTGGGAGTGACAAAGACGAAAGACATCTTTTCCAGACACTTCTTTTGGCCCCAGTGTTATAAAGAAATCGAAGACTACGTTCGAAGCTGCGACAGATGTCAACGCGTCGGAAAACCTCTGGACAAAAAGAAGGCTCCTATGAAGATAGTTCCGGTGATTCAAGAAGTCTTTTCCAAGATAAATGTCGATGCTTGTGGACCTTTGCCAGTCACTCCAAGTGGAAAAAGATACCTGTTGACTGCGATGTGCCTATCATCTAAATATCCTGATGCCGTCCCAGTAGAAGATATAACATCTGTGACTGTTGTTGATGCTTTAATGCAAATCTTTAGTAGGATGGGATTTCCGAAGGTTTTGCAGTTAGATCAAGGAAGTTCTTTTACCAGCGCACTCAGTACTACTTTTCTTGAGAAGTTCGGGATAAAGGTAGTTCACAGCTCTGTCTATCATCCACAAAGTAATCCAATCGAAAGATTTCATCGGACAGTTAAAAGAGTCTTAAAGGTGTTGTGCTTGGAGTCTGGGAGTGATTGGGAGCAAGCTATATATCCAGCTCTGTTTGCCCTAAGAACTGTTACCCATGAAAGCACTGGATTTACTCCTGCTGAACTGGTGCATGGCAAGAATCTCCGAACGCCTCTTACTCTGTTGTATGAAAAATGGTTGGACGTGGAAGAAACAGAAGGTGAGCCCGTAACTGAATATGTCTTCTCCTTGATTAACCGAATGAAGCGCTGTCAAGAACTAGCAATCTCAAAGATGGAAGAATGTCAGCAAAAGAATAAAACTTGGTACGACAAGAGAGCAGTAAAAAGAGAATTTCGAATAGGAGACCTAGTGCTAATCTTTGCTACATTTAAGAGCAACAAGTTAAGCCCACATTGGACAGGTCCTGGAACAATCCTAAGAAAACTCTCTGAAACCAATTACGTTGTGCAGTTGCCTGGTGAGAAAGCAACTTCAAAGGTGTATCATGTGAATATGCTGAAGCCATACTATAAACGACCAGAAGAAGTGAATTATTTGATAAGTGATCTTGATGGAGAAAATGACGAGGAACGAATGGAAATACCTTGTGTGGACTCTAACCCGAATATATTGGACCTTGAAGAGATGTTTCAAGATTACGGCGAATATTCAAATATGAATGAGGACCAAATCGCTCAAATGAAGAACCTAGTTTATAAATATATGAAGTGTTTTTCAAACATCCCAGGAAAAACCGAACTCGTCATGCACGACATTGAACTTAGCGAAGAACAGTCCATTCTTTCGAAGCCCTATCGAACATCGCCAAGACAAAATACAATTCTGAAAACCGAAATACAGAAAATGCTGGATTTGAAAATCATAGAAATTGGTTTTTCAGATTGTACTTCGCCAATGATTCTGGTGGAAGCTCCTGGTAAAGATCCGAGGCCTTGCATTGACTATAGGAACTTGAACAAAATCACGAAAACAAAGTTCTTTCCCCTTCCAAATATAGAAGAAAGAATTGAAATCGTTTCTTCTGCTCAGTACATAACAGTTCTGGATATGTCTAAAGGCTATTGGCAAATTCCCCTTACTGAGCGAGCCCAAAGACTGGCAGCATTTGTGACTAACTTTGGCACTTATAAACCCTTAAGGATGCCATTTGGTCTAAAGAATGCTCGTTACGAATTTAGCAAGATGGTATATCAACTTCTAGAGGGATGTGAAGAGTACGCAGTTCCGTATCTCGATGACATAGCGATTTTTTCGAACAGTTTCGCTGAACATCTAAAACAAGTCGATATAGTTCTGAAAAGAATAGAAAAGGCTGGACTAACCATAAAGCCGTCAAAGTGTAAATTTGCCCAAGCGCGAGTGCAGTATCTTGGACATGTTGTTGGACAAGGTCTTAGGAAGCCAGCTGAACTAAAAATTGAGGCGATCAAGAACTTTAGCCCACCTAAAAGTAAAACTGAAGTTCGTGCCTTTTTAGGGTTAGCCGGTTACTACAGCCGATACATTCCAATGTTTTCATCGATTGCTGCCCCTTTAACTGATTCTTTAAAAGGGAAAGCTAGAAAAGGTGCCATTACATGGACTAAAGAATGTGAGGAAGCATTTGACAAGCTAAAGAACTGTCTTTGCAACTATCCTGTGCTGTACTCACCAGACTATAAAAAGCCGTTCATAGTTGAAACTGATGCGTCAGATCGAGGAATGGGGGTAGTTTTGTCCCAGTTGACAGACAATGAAACGGAAGAACATCCTATTATATACCTAAGCAAGAAGTTTACCAGTGTTGAAAAACGATATAGTGTCAGTGAGAAAGAGTGTGCCGCCATCATCTTTGCAGTTTCGAAACTTAAGTGTTATCTCGATGGAAATTTCTTTCAAATTGTGACTGATCATAATCCTTTGGTGTGGCTGAATTCTCATGCCAGTTCTAACGCACGTTTGATGCGATGGTCACTAATATTACAACCTTTTAATTTTAAAGTTATTCATCGAAAAGGAAAGCTGCATCAAAATGCAGATGGTTTGAGTCGGATTCACACTCACTAAGAAAAAAAAAATGTGTGTATGTGCCCAATTTATTTATTTCTTTTCATACTTGCATTTATTTCTTTTCATATGTTTATTTTAACATTTGGTTTTTCTCGACACTGGGAATTGATAATTTTTGCTTGGCACTTGCCTAGGTTCCTGGAACAGTTGTATAACTCTTGTATGAACACTAATCATAAACTTTCTCATTCTTCGAAAGTTTCCCCAGGGGAGGAGGAGCCTGTAGCGTCAACGTCTTGGTCCTTGGCCCTCTACCGGCCAACTTGGAAGCAGTCCCGCAGCAGGGAATAAGAAGAGAACTTTTTTAGACACTCAACGGAAAAGACATAAATTTAGGGGTGGTCCTAAATGGACGAGAGGTCATCGAAAATGAAAGAACTCCGATTATTTTACTAACATTTCTAAAGTGTTTTTAATAAATAAATAAAGTGTTAATAAAACGAATTTCGAATCTTCTAAATAAAACTGTCTTCGCTACTAAATGGGATTATTTTTTTGTGTTCGAGTGTTCCTGGAGTATTTTGGTTCTTGTATGTTGTTACAGACTGCCCACGGACAGGACTTGTCATAGTCTGTGGACACAAATTTGTACTGAAAATAAATAACTTTTTGAATTGTTTCAACGCTAGTAAGAAGATAAAATATTCCATATTTTAATTTATTCAAGTGGAAGCATAACTTTTCTTCATATGAAAGATATCTTGCGGGGACATGTTTTTGTACGTTTTCTCAGGAATGACCCAAATACCTTTTAACATACACATAAATACTACTTTGCACGTTTTTATGTAAAGTGGTATTTATTTCAGAAGACAATTGAAGAGCTTTGTGCAAGAACGTGCTAGTGACACTTTTGAAAAAATTGAGATTCTTGCTTCAAGATCAAATTACTAACTTCTTTAACTATAACAAGTTTCTCTTTTTTCATAATTTTTATATTTAGTATATTTTTTTAAGGTTTACAGAGCCAACATTTCCAACAGAGCTGAGTGCAAACGAAAAACTTGAAAGCCGATTTTCTCATTTTGACCTTTTTGTCACTCGTTTTCACACCTTATATATTTAATGAAGTACTTAAAAGTAACTATATAACTTAATATTAACTTAACTTATATTTCATTTTAAGAAATTAAAAGTTTAAAAAAAAATCTTTAACATTTTTTAAAGCAAGCCTTTGATAAATATTTATTGTTCCAAAATAATGTATTGGGCCTATTTGAGCTAATAATATTGCTTAGAGAAGCGATAGTTGTACACTAAGTATTGGCGCTTTATCGATTTTCGAGGATTCGTGATTAACGATTTAGCGATTTGCCAATATTGTCTCCACAAATTGTAAAGATCCGTGCTGTGTCAATATTATTCCGGTTGATTTCAAATTTGTTAGTTAAGACATTATCAAAATCAGCATCATGCCAATCGTCAGATACTGAATCTAAATTTAAAGAGCACTTACCTTAGCATAACATGCATTTATTTACTAATTTCAATTTACTGAAAAAGTATGCAATAAGGTTATTATTAGTCATACTCTGTTCAAAATCTTGTGCTTGGTTTCAACACAATAATGGTTTCCTTGTCATAAAAGTAAGGTGAAAATGTGTGCTTGTTCAAAATGTTGCACTCTGTTCAAAATGTTGTGCTTGGTTTCACCACAATAATGGTTTCCTAGTCACAAAAGTATGGTGAAAATTTTCACCACAATTTCGGTATTTGGTTGAATTGCTTTTTCAGAATTTGGAAATAAAATTACCGAAACAATCAACTCAATACCGAAAATATAGTGAATCATTTTACCTCACAGCACTTGCACTTGCTAGGAACCATATTTTTGGTGAAACCAATGGCTTTTTGTCAGTATAAGTTTGACCAAACATCATGCACATGCTCAAAACAAAGATGGGTGGTAGTGGAAGATACATGTACAGGATGGTTATAAAATAACGCTCGCTATTCGGAGTTGTCTGTAGCTTAAATAAATCCAAATGCAAAAAAAAACTTTGAGACTTTTACTTATCAAGAAGGGGGGGGGGGGAATGGAATCATAAACAGCAAACTCGTCTCTTGACCAGGGTTCTAAATTACGAGGCGTAATTAGCTGTGTTGGCCGTAATTGACATAATTGACGACGCCTCGTAATTTAGATTCTGATCAAGAGACGAGTTTGTTTTTTATGATTCCATTCTTTTTCCCCCCTCTTGATTAGTAAAAGTCTCAAGTTTTTTGCATTTGGATTATTCATTCAAGCTACAGACCACTCCGAATAGCGAGCGTTATTTTATAACCTCCCTGTATATTCCAGCTTGAGTGCCTGATCCGAAACCCGCTTTATAATAAGCCTTCGTCAAGTAAGACCGACACTGAAAGAATTTTTACTGTCACAGAGAAAAAAAAAGTACGCTCAGGGCGAAGGCGGGAATCGAACCCAACCTGTTGCAGCGCGCAGACTGCTGGCGTAAAGGTCAAAAGCACTTGGCCATCTAGTCCCCACAGCAAAGGTTAAAAACCCTTCCGCCTGAAGGAAAATAAAGATACAGTGTGTCGCTATAACTAGAAGCATGGGTCTTAGGCTTCTTCTTCTATTAAGTCGGTTCAATGACCTTTCACTTCCTTGCTTTACATGGTGTGTCAAGTACCGATATAATGATCCTATAGGGGAGAGTGTTGTACCTTGGGACGCTTGTACCTTGGGAAACTGACGATTTCTAAGAATCTATTGGCAATATTCATACATTGTTTATTTCTAATAGTAGCCTTAGCCAACAGACATCATCAAAATAAAATTTAACACTAGCATCATTTAATTGATGAATTGGTGACAAAAAATAATATTTCATTTCCCCAAAGTAAATATTTTTCCCATTCTAATATAATTTTTTACCTTTGTACATTTACAAAAAGTCAACTGCATTTTATTTCTTCATAAGGAAGATTTTAAAATATTTTGGTTATGAGAAAATAATGATAATGCATTTAGATTGGCCACTATCTTGCTTTTATTTAAACCATGTAGTGCATTGTACCTTGGGACAGTAGAGCATATTGTATCATCATGTAATGTTAAATAATTTGGACTTGGAATTTTGCTGCATAAATTAAATTATTCTTGAATTATGAAGTTTTACTTGTGTATTTCCTTGAAAAAACAATAAAGTTTGTTTCCTGTATATTTTTGGCATTTTAAAACTTCCTGAAGAACATGCGTTTTCTGTTACTACTTTTTCTTCATGTTAACTATCTTCGAAATTTAAGAGATTTAAAAAATTCTTGAAAATTCGTAGTGATATGAATGCTTGCATCAGTTTTCAAGTGGCATAGCATTTGTATTTAGAAAAATATGAATACATATTTTGAGATAAAAACTTTATTTTTGTTTTTTTTTGCCTTTGGCTCACAATCCATCCATAGGTGCAAAAACAAAAATTAAGGACTCGTCAAGTTTTTAGCTTACTTAATTAAAAATAATATCATATTTCGGTAATAATTACTACTTTTTCTTTAAAGATAAAAAAAGAGTAAAAAGAAATCTCTATTTTTCCTTTCGTATCTCAAATTAAAAAAATACTAATACGAAGAATCCATAGATGTGTCAAAACCCTGTGGGGATACATTTGTTTATTTTTTAATACAAAATGTCCGAAAGATTTCCGGAACAATTTCAAATACTTTTCATGTCGATATTTTTTGTGACATCAATATTTTTGCAGACAAGTCAGACACTAGAGAGTTGTCGATATTTTGCAGAAATTTTAAAAGTAAAAAATAAAATTCGGTTTCTATTATACACTGGTGGACAATTGCCAAGGACGAGACGGGTTTTTCAATGTAACTTTGTACAACAGCTTTCCAAATCAACACATTTACACTGCTCAAAACAATTAGAGGAGCACTTTTAAATTCCAACTTTAACTTCACTGCCAACTTTTAAATTTTTATCCTATTAATCTGAAATTTGTTAAATAGGTTCACTATGCATTCGAAATGAAATAGTAAAAAACAGGAGAAAAAATCTTAAGTTTTTAATACTTAAATTTAAAGAGGGGAAATGGAATAATAACTTTTTAATAAATTATAACAATAATTATTTCAAAACTTTTTTTGTTAAAAATAGTTGATATATATTTTTAAACATCTAAAAAATGCAAGCATGAAAAATTTAGGGTCAATTTATTTTCTAAAACTGTTTAAAAAAGAAATTTATTTTACCATATTTTTCATATTTTCATTAATATAAAAAATATTAAATTCTTCAAAATACGTTATTCTTCCATCTAACAATGTATCTAACTATACATAAGTGGCGAATTTAACTTAGTCAGAAAAAAAATCACAAGCTGATGATTCCCAATGGAATCATTGGAAGCGAAAGGGTTTAAAACATGTGCTCCCCTAATTGCTTTGAGCAGTGTAATACCATAAGATCCTCGATACGTAAGGACATGAGTAATGTAAGCAACACTTACTAAAAGAGAAATCAGAGGGATAAAAAAAGCTTTTTATCCCTCCATTTGAATTCCTTTCCTTGCATCTCCGTAGCTGCGGCCTAAAAAAGACCATGCAAAAACGAATCATCGATGACGGAGAAAAATCATTAAACATGACATGAGCCCATATCAGAGTGAATATTCATTAAATAGTTAACTGGAAGACACTTGTACGACATAGAATCGACATAGACGGTTCTCACATTTAATAATCAGTTGTCAATAGAGCCAGCTTTTAAGGTTAAAACTATGTCGTACATTTGATGTTTTACTGGATTATCGATATTCATGGTGCACTCGTGAAATTGCCGGAAGTGAAAATCCAAAATTCATCTCCACCTCGGAGGTGCATGGAATGGAATTCAAATGGAGGGATCTTTTTATCCCTCTGATTTCTCTTTTAGTAAGTGTTGCTTACATTACTCACGTCCTTACGTATCGGGGATCTTATGGTATTAAATGTGTTGATTTGGAAAGCTTTTGTACAAAGTTATATTGAAAAAACTATATCGTCCTTAGCAATTGTCCACCAGTGTATAATATAAGGGCTTGTTGTTGTTTTACTACTACATATATATCCGTCTTGTGTGCTTGATCAGAGACACGCTTATTAAGCCTTCGGCAAGTAAGACAGACAAAGAAAGAATACTAAGTCACAAAAAGAAAGGAATAACACATCGACAAATAACGACATTTATTGACAAACACAAGCATCCATGCCTGACCGGGATTCGAACCCGAACAGAGCAGCTCCAAAGGCTAGCACACTAACCATTCAGCCGCCGGGTTGTCATTGTTGTTGTTTTTAATCTGTTTTTGTTTGCATGAACTGATGCTTATTTATGTCGTGAACGCTCAGGTTTTTATGAGTCCCTTACCCACGAATAAATGTTACGAAGCGAATATTGGCTAAGTTTTAAAAAAAATATTGTCAAACTCAATGTTGAATATACAATTAGAACAGGAAAAATTAAACAATTTAAAAAATATATATAATCTCTACGAAAAGTAACAATAAATAATCTGTTTTGTGGTGCAATTATTTTCCTTTACACAAAATCGTACTTTTTAATACTGATTTCCTAATATAGTTTAAGATCCTTAAGTAAGTTGAAATAATTTTTTATCAGTTTACTATGTACTAAACTCTATTTCTTTTTTTTTTCTCTTTTTTTTATTTGAAATTTTGAGCTGGAACGTAGTTTCGAATTCGCTTAAACTAATTTTCTAGGCTGAATTTACAGTTGAATTATAGATTTAAAAAATTTCAATATTTAAATTTTCTGAAATTAAATCTTAAATTAAGATTTTCTAAATATAATTATTGCATAATTAGCTTTACGAATATTGTATAATTATGCAATTAAGCTTTGTTACCGTTTATTTGATTTGAATATGTATCTAATTTGCATTTCGGAGTAATAAAAAAAAATATTTTTGTTTTTTATTATTTTTAATTTACTACCTATTGCAACAGTAAAAACTTTTTTTTATAAAACCTTTAACATAAAACTCCAGTCTGCCTTTTACTTTAAAAGCTCTAATTGCATTTGAGGGGGGAGGGATAAGAATTATTCATTTAAATTCTCTCAATTTATTAAACTTAATTAGTTTACACAAATAATTAATTATTTGCAATTCAGTACGTTACAATATTTGTAAAGATGTCATTTTACGCAAATTAAAGCTAAGTAAATCAAATTTTTTACCAAAACGTTTTCCATTAGTGCTATTAATGAAAAGTTTCAAAAAAAAATAAGTTTATCAAATAAAAAAATTACAAATAACTGTTCTACATTCCCCTATTTTATAAAACAAAAATTAAAGTTTTAACATAAAAAAACTTGTACACACATATTTTAAGGGGCACTGTGGGGCGCCCTGTGGTCAGTGTCTTGATCTACGAATCGGAAGGTCCCGCGATCGAGTCCTGGTCGCTGAAAACCCACCGAGTATATGCGGAGTACGTGCTCGTTAAATCTGTTGGGTCCGAAAGTCCTGTGGGCGGTCATTGCGCAGTTTTCCACGGGTACATGTTCCTGGAGACTAATTCCCTCCCCTCCAGGGACATGTCTAAATTGTGGAGGTGGCGCGCGATAGATGGCAGTATCTGTCACGTATATGTGTGCATGTGAGTGTGAGTGTTGTGACTGTCTTACTTGACGAAGGTTTATAAGCGGCTCTCTGAGCAAGCACACAAGCCTGAAAATATATGTATACCAACCAACCAACATTTTAAAGGAATTGCTACATTTTAAAAGCTATCTAAAATGAAAAGTTTAATTGCTAAGATTGGTAAGTAAGAAAGATACCTCCAAGGAATTGTCACAAAATAGTGATTTCTTCTTTCGTTCCACAAGAAAGAAGTATAAAAAAGTAAGAAAAAAATAATGTTAATGCAGAATAAATAACATTGTTATATTCCCTAATAATTACTTGTATGTTCTTAGTTTTAATTGAAGGAGCTTACCCAAAAAAATATCAATACAATTTGTTTGTTGGGTATATTTTGTTAATTAACTCTTTGTAAGTATTAATTCTTCAAAGACTGTGTTGTCGAGGGAACGAGCAATGTGAAAATAAATTTTCTGCTTTTGATCATCTTACATAAAGAAAATATAAAGCAAATGAAGACTATAATACTAAACAATTTAAGTAACATAAAAAAGTGAATTATAATTGATGAGATATGTATTGATATTGATACAATCTCAAAAAAATATTTTGTTAATGTTAAGTTTAGCAATTGTACCTTAATTTGAAAAATATTGAAAAAAAATCTTTTGTTATCTCCCCATCTTTTAAACAAAGAATAAAAATATTATTTTCAATTTTTCCAGTATTTTTTTGTGATTTACTTAAATATCGTAGGCTTTTTTATTTAAGCTAGAGCCATAAAGTTAAGAAAACTATGATGACATATAACTAGGTGCTTGGGGTAAAAAAAAATGAAACCCTGAAAAAGTTACCAAGCAACTTCAGCAAGACTAAATAAACCGCCTACTCAATGTTATTTATATTCTGAAGGCTATGTCCACACTACGTCAGTAAAAATGACAAGAAATGCTCGCGTATGGAAATTCATATACAATTTGTACCATCCGAGGTAGGTGCGCGCGCATGCCTGACCAAATTGTATATGCATTTCCATGCGCGCGCATTTCTTGTCATTTTTATTGCCGGTAGTGAGGACATAGCAGAAACCGTCTTTAATTCTTTTAAAAAAGCGTTGATTAAAAGTTTTTTTTTTAAAAAACTTTGTTCACTGTTTTAAGCTGTAGCACGAGTTCTGAATTTACACAAGATTTTAGTGATTCCCTTCATAAGTAAGAGCCTACTTTGTAATTATTGTTTGTTTTTTTATTACATAGTCAGAAATTCGCCAAGTCGATGTAGTAATCCTATGAAACTCCACTTTAGAGTAGTACCTACACTCCTTGCCAACCTAAGTTGGGTAAATAGAAACATGCTATGAAGAAGATCCTTCTACGGATGTAAAGAGTTTCATAAATTATTTGTGAATCCATCCAGAAAACATGTTTAAAACATTAATTTCGTTTAAAGTCCAACAGATTTGAATATTATTTGGGAAAATTTGGCAATTTTATCAGAATGAAAAGTATTGTATTCAGATCATTTTGTATGTAAATATCAACTTACAAGAGTTTCTAACTAAAATCTCACACATCAGATATTTTAGACACATTAAGATAAAATAAGATGTTTTAAGATAATAAGATATCCAAGGATTTTTTCATATAACAATATAATAAGAATTTAATGGATACGCAGATTGAATCCAAACCATTCCCAACCAAGGTGGAATTACTGTAAGAATAGCAAGAATGAAAATTAGAACTATCTTTTTAATGTTTTCTGTTCTTAATAATATATGTATTTAACTAAATCAAATAACAAATTTTGAAGCTTATACAAATCTGTTTGTGTGAAACGGTAAAAATCTTCAAGACTGTAAAGTATATATGCAATGTAAAAATATCTAAAAATAATTTTTCGATAATAAGGTTTATTATTACATAGATAATTAAGCTTGTTATCATTTACTCAATTTGAATTTCCACAGAATATTTATTTAATTTGTATTTAATATCAAATAATTTTTGGTTTTAATTGTTCTTATATTTATTACTTAAAGAAGCAGTAAAAAAACTTAACCTCCTTTTTTTATAAAACCTTTCATATAAAATTCCGGTCTGCCTTTTAATTTAAGTCTTTAATTGTATTTGTAGGAGGTTATGAATTATTCATTTAAATTTCTCTCAATCTATAAAACTTAATTATTTTATACAAATTAAATAAAGATTTCCTTTTATGTAAATTAAAACAAATTAAACATTATTTTTAACAGAACATTTTCCATTATTGCTTTTTATGCAAAATTATAAAAAATCTATTTTGTTACTCAAATAAAATAATGTCAGATAATTGTTCTACATTTCTCTATTTTATAAAAAAAATGAATTTTTAAAATAATAATAATAATAAACTTGGAAATATTCTAGGGAATGTCCACATTTTAAAAGCTATCTCCGTAGCAAAATTTTAATCTTAACCCACTTCCATACAACAGTTGTGTTTAACAGGTAAAAAGGCGCCAAACACAGCATTAATTCTATATTAAACATTCACCCGCTAAATTCGGCTAGTTTCATTTATGTTTCTTCGAAAATTAAATGATTATTACTTAAATCGTTTGAAAAAATTTATATTTCAAAGAATAAATATGTAATAGTCCTCGCTTTTAAATAGAATGAAAACATTGCATACCAACATACAAAGACACTCGAAGTAAAATTTATTTGACGTCATTTCAAACTGATCGATGTCGCAAAAATAAATTTATTTTAATTTATTGTCTAAAAGAATTAAAGTTTCTCGAGCTATTGTTGCGATGGCAATGGTGATTTAATTCTAATAAAAATGGCGTCCTATGCTTTTTAAATGAGCATTAAATTTTGAAGTTTTTTTAAATAATTGAAGTACTTAGAATTCGAATTCTTTTCTGAAATTTTCATTGTATTCTCATTTTGATGCGCTGATTTTTTTTTACGTATCTCACTTGTCCGTAGCATTTGTAGTTTGCAAAAGCGATTTAAATGACTCGATATTGAATTTCAATGCTAATTCAATGGGAAATTCGTCGACAAATAGTAGATTTATGTCCGTCCGATCGTACAGAAAGACGGACAAAAAGTATGAAAGTTGGGTGTCTGATGAGGTTATACCTTTCTAATAAAAAAAGAATTTTTAAGATAGGATTGATAGAACCGATTTTGGATGGGGGGTACAGACAGACGGACGGTCACCGACAGCATGTCATTACCTACTTTTTCATTTTTTTTATTCTTCGAATTAAAAAAAAAGAAAAATAGGCTAAAAATTTCATTAACCCTTTCAGTCCCAAAAATTTACTACACTACAGAAACATCTGATATTCACAAAATAAGCTTATTTTAGGTCAAATATACGAATTCCATAAGAAAAAAAAATCCATTTAGATTTTTTATATGGCTTTTGAAACAATGCCAAAATTCTTTAACTGTGGAAAACAACAAAATAAAAAAATATATATTACTTAAAAAACACTTCGAGTTATATATTTTAAGGTATCTGACCATATTATTAAAAAAAAATTAGTAATTATTTTTAACCGAAATAGTTTAAATTGTGTTTTAAATATGTGGAACTGAAGTGAACTTATCAAAAATCAGGAGAAACGCTTGTTGACTATTTTCTAAAAAAAAAATAGTAGTTCTGACTTCTATTGAAATTAAAGTAAAATTTTGTCTGATAGAACAAAGTGTGAAGAATCGAATGATGTGTGTTTGGATGTCATAGCGGGACATAAACATTTTGAAAAAAATATTGAAAGTGATGATGCCAAATGGCATCACTGGGACTGAAAGGGTTAAAAAAGTATCCAATCGATTCTGAGGAAAGGTACATAAATAAGGTTCTTTCAACATGGGCTTCAATGGAGGGTTCCGGTCCCCTATACGCAACTGAAAGTAAAATGCATGCTATTCTTGTCCCATTTGAAGTGCTTCAACCAAATAAGATAGTTCGAAAGCTTTTTGAAAGTGACCTTCATCCATAATTCTACGCGAAACGTCGAAAAATGAGCTTTTTAACCAGTTTCCCGAGATTTACTAGGGTAGACTGACCAGTGAATGAACAGGCTCCAGTGAATGAACAGTTGGTAAATACATTTAAAAAGTAATTATTAAAAATCATTCCACTGGATGGATTGGCAACACTGACTTCCTCTCATCTAGTAGGAAGCGATCTGACATCTGATTGGTTGTCCTGGTCATTAATTAAAACCCAACATGTTTATTGACTGAACATTTTTGTATTCATTCACTGGTAAAAGTACTGTTCATTCACTTGGCTTTTTTACCATTTTTTATTTTGACCCCCAAAAGACCCAAAGCATTATAAAGTCACCTCCTTTTTTTGTAGAATTTACATATAATGACAGATGTGTTCACATTGTCATAAACCCACTAGCTATATTTTCTTAAAATGTATGAATTTTCTTAAAACAAATTGTGCTTAAGCGTTCATTCACTGGTTAGTCTACCCTTATACTTTTTTACATACAATTAACGAACACTGAAAGATGCTTCTTTATACTTTTGTGTATTTTATGTCTTGGTGCTATATTGGGACATGAAATCTAGAAGTATCTTTAGAAGTGAAAATTGAGTGTACTTGAACACGCTTTAGAAATGAAAGGACTTTTTTTGTCAATTTTGTCCACGAACTTTATATCTTAGAAATAAAATATTTCTTTTCAATTCATCAGAAAAATTATCTCTAAATGCGCATTGTTTAAGAAATGTGTTTAAATAAAATGTATGTAAGATAAATGTTGGTTGTCTTGCTGTCTATTGGTATTTTTTTTTAATATTGACGCCTAAAAAGATTGTAGAGCTGAAAATAATTATTTGATCACTCTGCAGCGGGCAAATAAACTACTGTAACTAGCCCAAAAACTTGAACCATTGCTGTAGCCACTCAATTATTCTAACCTATATAGAAAGCATAATGAAAATTTTCAATTGAAGAGTACATGGGAATAAGCGATTGATTTATTAGGCGGACGCCCGCAATTGTCTGCTTGGCGGCAGAAAACCGGTTTCTCTCGTTCTTCTTCGCTTGGTCCAAGAGTTGGGATCGCCAATCGCCTGAATCTTGGTAGCTAGGAACCACAGATATAGTGAACCACAGATATAGAGATATAGTATTAAAAGTATTAGCGTGGCATATCACATGACCTACAACACTGACTTCATTGGGGCTCTTCTGGGAGCTCCTTGTGCATGACCTACAATGCGTTAGCATTGGAGGTAGGTCACGTGATCTACCACTCTATTACTTTAACTATGATATCTATGGTAGGAACTGGTTTCCTTACACAAGTTTAGGCGATCACTCGCTATCATCATCAAAGTGGCCTGCTAAGGAAACTTCTCTGCAAAATCAATCGGTTCTTCCCGTGTACTCTTCAATTATTTCAGAGCAAAAATGGCCCAATTCCTTTTTGCGGTTACTGCCGTTTACCCGCCAATGGCAGCATTAACCTACTAGTTTCTACTATAAATACACTGCTCAAAACAATTAGGGGAGCACTTTGCGTACTTTTGTTTACCAGCCCGGTTCCAATTTCTTATTTTTTCTTATAAAAATCTAAAATTTGTGAAATGGACTCCTTATGCATCCAGATTGGAATGGTAAAAAACAGGGAAACAAATCTTAATTTTTTTACTAAAATTTGAGGGGCAAAAAATTGGAATCATAACTTTTTAATAAATTATAACAAAAAAAATCAAAATTTTAATTGTAAGAAAAAGGTAAAATCAAATTTTAAACTTCGAAGAATGCAAGCGTGAAGAATTTAGGGTCAATTTATTTCATAAAAGTTTTTGAGAGTGAATTTTATTTTACCATGTTTTTCATATTTTCATTCAATTAAAACAAACATTATTTAATTCTTCAAAAGACTTGATTCTTCCATATGACAAAAAATAAGTACAATTTCGACTTAATGATAAAAAAATCGGAAGGTGATGATACCAATCGAAATCATTGGGGGCGAAATGGTTTAAACCAGTGGTTCTCAACCTTTTGTGGGTGACGACCCCCTAATGCCACAAAATAACTTCGCGACCCCCCCCCCCCTCAACACATGCTGTACTCTTTATTAACTATTATATATGGGTATTTTTTTTATTTTATTATGGCGTTAAATGCTGATATTTTTACAAGAAGCTAGAACAGAAGTGTTTGGAGTTTTTAGCTCCCCAACTTGGCTGTTTCAACTTTCATACTTAGCACACATATTTATGCACCTAAATGAGCTAAATACCGAGCTACAAGGTCGAAATATAACAATAATCAAAACCCAAGTCAAAATTATTGGATTCTTAAAAAAACTTAATGTTTATGGCTAAAGTTAAGAAATCTAATTTAGAAAACTTCCACTTATGTTACGAATTTAAAAGTTGCGAATTTAAAAGCTCCGACAAGCACAAGTTTCTCATTAGCTTGTTGCAGCGTAACCCATACTAGAATTAAAATTATGTAATAATAACATAAAAAAAGTTTAAATGTAAATTAACCAAGATATAAAGTAAAATAATGTGTGGTGATTTTTTTTCTTCCATTCTTGTTGTAAAATTATTGTATAAAACGTTGCTTAAATATATTTTTATTTTTAAAAAAACTTTTTGCTACCCCCCTAGGATCCCTTCGTGACCCCCCAGGGGGTCGCGACCCACCGGTTGAGAACCACTGGTTTAAACCATGCATTCCCCTAATTGTTTTGAGCAGTGTAAGTTGGGTAATGCATGTTACTCCATCGTACCTCCATCCTCAGACAGTTTGTTATAGATTTTATTTAATTTATTCATCAATCTTTGACACGCAATACATCTTCTTTCGAAAACCTATGAATAATTTATTTGTAGCAATTTTCCACACTATTTGATGTGCAAATATTTAAAAACCTACCCCTTCAAACTAAATTAAACTAAGTTTTTTTTAAAAAAAATAGTAAAAATAAAATCCTTCAGAGAAGGCAAACATATGCGTTTTCCCATTCATTCACTACTTTCAGGATTTTAATATTTATATGCTAACAAAAATATTTCTAAAATGTGTACCCAGTTTTCTTAAGAGCTATGTCTAGACATATATATTTTGCATGTCTTAATAAAAAGTAATTAAAGTTGGGAAAACTCGAAAGTTTAGTTTTTTTAAAGGAGGCTTGTTTTTCAAAAAAGAAAAATCGTATAAAATATCATCATATTAATATCATTCATAATTAAAAGTTTTATATTAAAAACCATGGGTATATTATATTTGAAACCATGGGTATATTTTATTAAAAACCATGGGTATATTATATTAAAAACCATGGTAAAAGTTGTACCAGTGTACCATGAGTGCGCTGGTGGCAGCTTCCAAGAGTTTTTAAGGGTATTACTGGCTGAATGTTGATATTCAGTTAATTTCATTATTGATTTAATTTTAGGTAGTTACATTTCAATTTAGGTTGCGTGATTATTAATTTTCTGAAGACATGAAAAGGAAAATCTTTTTAGAACAAAAACGTGTTTTTTTTTATTTTTATACAGCATCTAGAAGAGTTGCCAGATACACTCTTCAAAAATACAAAAATCAACTTATACAGTTAAGAAAAACAAATGCACAAGATAAAGAAAATATTGCAATAAAATATTTTTAAAAATACAGAAATATTACCTGTGTTATAATTAAAATTTAACAGAAACAATTATTATTTGTAAAGAAGTTAATTTTAAATAATTAATAAAAAACAATCTATCTGCTAAGCCTTTGCTTGACAAAGTAATAAAATAGTGCTGCCATCTAGGTATTATAGTTGTCCCTACATTACTCCCTCACCAGTAACTAAGTTACGATGCTTAGATATAATGGTAGGAGACAGTAGGAAAAAAAAATTAAAATTTTCAGAGTTAAATATTAATTAAAATAAAAATTTTAAACAAAAGTGATATGCTTAAATTCCAACATTATTTATGTTAATACTATAAGAAAAATCCAATTAAAAATTTAGCTAAATGTGTTAAATTGAATGACAATAATAATACTGATTAACATGAAATACTAATACATAATAATACTAACTAACATGAAAAATGAAACACTAAAATTTTACACGATGACTATTGAAACATTAATTATTCATCAATTCTGAAATCTAACAGGCTTTTTTACTTCTCTACCTCGACGTGTATAATGATTACTAACATCAGGAGGTGGCATTTGAGCAGTGTTTTCATCGTTATTTACATTTTGTTCGGTGGGTTCCATTTGCGTATTTTCACCTAATAAGTATGCTGGTTTCAACCTATCAATTGATATGGTAACATGTTTACCTTTAATTAACAATTCGAAATATTTGTCACACCTTTTTACCACAGCATAGGGTCCTTCGTAGGCAGGTTCTAGAGCTTTTTTCACACGATCAATTCTAACGAACACATGTGTACACACACTAAGATCACTATTTACAAATACTTTTGGTCGATTGAGGTTTGACGATTTTGTTGGTTTGAGTAGTTCCATGAAATTTTGGAGTTCTGTAACAAAATTGTGAGGTTCAACCTTAGTGGTGGGTGTCTGAAAGAATTCACCTGGTAGTCTTATGGGGGTCCCATATAACATCTGTGCGATGGTGTATTGAGCATCAGTACGTAGAGCTGCACGAAATCCAAGAAGTACTGTTGGCAATATTTCAGTCCATCTGCAGTTGTTATTGTGTGCCTTGATTGCTGTTTTCAAGCTTCTGTGGAATCTTTCAATCTTGCCATTGCTTTGGGGATGGTATGGGGTAGTGTGGGAGACCTTGGATCCAGTGATTGCTGCAAGACTTCGAAAAAGTTGAGATTCAAATTGTCTTCCCTGATCTGTGATGATTGTAGCAGGAACGCCGAATCTACATATCCAATGTTCATAGAAGGCCTTGCTAACTGTTTCAGCTGTTATGTCTGCCAATGGTACAACTTCAGTCCAACATGAATACCTATCGATGCAAGTTAAACAGTAAACTTTTCCATCTGAAGGCGGTAATGGGCCAATCAGATCAATATGAACTGTGCTGAATCTTGCATCTGGCACTTTGAACTCAGCAAACTGTGATTTAGTGTGTCTGTTTACTTTTGCTTTTTGGCAGTCTATGCAGGCTCTGGTCCATTCACGTATTTCTTTTTTCATGTTTGGCCAAATAAATTTGTTGGTCATTTGTCCCACAGTTGCTTTGATGCCTGGGTGTGAAAAACCGTGAATGTGTTGAAAGATTTCTTTTCGAAAGTTCCTTGGAATGAATGGTCTGATGTTTTCAGTTGATGTGTCACACCACAATGATTTTCCATTTGGCAATGGGTAGGATTTGAATTGTAGCGAGTCACTATTTTGCTTAACTTGCTCTAATTCTTGATCGTTGATCTGAGCATCTGCAATGGCATGGTAGTCGATCACTGCAATTTCTTCAACTCGTGATAGAGCATCTGCGACCACATTTTCTTTTCCGTCGACATGTTGTATGTCAGTGGAAAACTGTGAGATGTACTGGAGTTGTCTCATCTGCCTTGGTGAAGCTTTTTCATTCTTCTGTTTGAATGCAAAAGTGATCGGCTTGTGATCTGTGAAGATTTTGAAATCTCGTCCTTCTAGTAGGTGTTTGAAGTTCTTTATTGAAAGATAGATGCCAAGTAACTCTCGATCGTAGGTGGAGTAGGCTTTTTGTGCTTCATTGAGTTTCTTTGAGTAGAAGGCTATGGGTTTCCAGCTGTTATCTTCCCATTGTTGTAGTACAGAACCAATAGCAAAATTTGAAGCGTCTGTGGATAACGACAGAGGCAAAACAGAATTTGGAAAGTTTAGCAAAGTAGCATTTGCTAGGTCAGACTTGCACTTTTCAAACTGTTGGATTGCTTCGTCAGTCCATGGAACTTTACGTCGATCTTTTTTTCTTGCACCCTTCAAAAATTCATGAAGTAGTGCCTGCGTTTCTGCAGCATTCTTTAGGTACCTTCGGTAAAAATTCAGCATGCCGAGGAAAGTTCGTAGTTCATGGATGGTTTCAGGAAGCTTGTAGTCAGTGATAGCTTTGACTTTTTCTGGCAGTGGACTGGAACCTTTTTCTGTAATCAGGTATCCCAGATATTCAACCTGGTGAGCACCAAGAACAGATTTGGCAATGTTGATCCTTAGTCCATAATGTTGAAGTCTGCTAAATACCTGAGCTAAGTGTTGTTTGTGTTCTTCCTCTGAATTTGAAGCTACTAGTACGTCGTCTAAATATGGGAATACAAAATCAAGTCCTCGTAGAACTTCTGTGATGAAACGCTGGAATGTTGATGGAGCGTTTCTTAAACCAAAACTCATTACGTTAAATTCATAGAGTCCAAAAGGTGTTGTGATGGCTGTTTTACATTTATCTTCTTCTGCGATTGGGATCTGGAAATATGCTTTTACTAGGTCAATAGTAGAGAATACTTTTGTGTCTTTCAATATGTAGTGGAAGTCTTCAATTCTTGGAATTGGATATCGGTCTGGTATTGTTTGAGCATTAACCCTGCGATAGTCTCCACACGGCCTAATGGTTCCATCTTTCTTATTTACTAGATGTAGAGGACTAGACCACTGTGATTTTGAAGGGCGTATGATGTCATTACTCAGCATAAATTCAAATTCTTGTTTGGCCAGTTTGAGTTTTGCAGGATGTAGTTGTCGTGGCTTTGAGAATGCTGGTGGACCAGTTGTTAAAATGTGATGTTTGATGTCATGTTTAGCTGTTTGACTGAGCAAATTTGGTTTAGTGAGTTCAGGATATTGACTTAATAACTCATAGTATTTGGTGGTTTTGCAAATTGTGCTTAGATCGTTGTTTTCTTCAATGGCTGTAACGTTCCCTGTGATAGCTAGGTTGGTTACACCATCAATGAGTTTTCTGTTGTGGATATCAATCACCAACTTGAATTTATTTAGAAAATCAGCACCCAATATTCCTTTGGCCACTTTTGCGACAACAAAAGGAAACTGAAACGGACGGCGAAGTCCAAGATCAATTGTGAGTAATTTAACTCCATATGTGGGGATTTCAGTCCCATTGGCAGCGTATAATTTGTAATCACAATTGATTGCATCTTTTTTAGTGGGTGGAATTATAGACACATCTGCACCACTGTCCACCAGGAAAATTTGCTTGGTCTTAGCATCTTTAACGAACAATCGATATTTGCGGCCATCCACACAAGCATTTGCAGCAGGACTTGCCGCTGAGTCCACTGCAGTTCTTAGTTTTCCGGCTCATCCTTCCAGGCGCAAGGCTGCACACACTTCCCTGGAAGGCATTCCTTCCCGAATCGGTGATGGTGAAAACAAAACTTGCCATTCGGATTGAATCGTCTTCTGGACTTACTGCGGCTTCTGCCTCTCCAGGTGCGTCTGCTGGGGCTCCTCGAACGTTGTTCCGTCAGTGCTTCTCTAAAGCAGCTAACCTTCTCAATAAGGGGTCAACGTTGTCAGCAGGTGGGGTCTGGTTGGGGTAGTGAACAGCTGCAACATCTGATGGTCGAGGGGACATCTCCATTATTTTATCAGCCATCGCAGCTAGTTTCTCCAAATCCTCTCCACTGACGACTAGAATGCTCTTTACAGCATCCGGCATTTTATCTAACCATAGCGTTCGAAGAACCTTGTCCGACACCACATCGCTTCCGCCGCCAAGTCCTCGCATTTTCAGCAATAACTGGCTGGGCTGCATGTCGCCAAGTTCCAATCCGGTCAGCAGGCGCTTGATCTTCTTATTTTCACTTTCGGTGAATGTGTTCTCCAAGCGATGTTTCGCATCTGTGTACTTGGTTGTTGAAGTACCTTTTATGATGTCCCAGATGTTTTCAATGTAGCGAGCTTCAAGTTGGGCAACCAAGTAGTTGAATTTAGTATCTTCTTTGATGATTCCACAAATATTAAACTGTGCCTCAACCTGGTAGAACCACATCTCCGGTTTGTCACACCAGAAGGGTGGCAACTTTATGCTAACGGCACTTGCCTCAGCTTCCATGCTGGTATTATTTTGTTGTATGCTTTCGTCGGTTGACATTGGAAAACTTTTGTTCCGTCTTCAGGAATGTTCGAAATGTCCGGATTCACCAAATATTACTGGCTGAATGTTGATATTCAGTTAATTTCATTATTGATTTAATTTTAGGTAGTTACATTTCAATTTAGGTTGCGTGATTATTAATTTTCTGAAGACATGAAAAGGAAAATCTTTTTAGAACAAAAACGTGTTTTTTTTAGGTGAATGCTCCTTCACATCTTCGCGAAACCATGACGTCAGAGAGGCATAAGCGAATGGCAAAAATTGTAGCGCCATCTAGGATTTTAAAGGACAAACAAAATCCAGTTAACCCAAGTTAAACCCAAACTAATGAATATGTTTCCTCAGACAGGGGTGTGGCAGCAGGGGGGGGGGGGGTATGAAGGCTCAGCTCTTCAGTCAGGCAAGGCAAGGCTATCCGTCGGGATAAAGCGACATTATGATGCAGATGCAGGAAAACATAATCCTTTTAAGTTATCCACCTACATTCGAGATAAATTTTTTGAAAACCATTTTTATTAAGCATTTAAATATAATTTTAACACGTACATGGATAAAATACAGAAAAAAAAATCGAGAATACAAACTCCTCTTTAATTCATTTTTAGCTGTTAAGTTGTTAAATTAGGGAGTAAAACTCTGTTAAGCAAAATCTTAATTCATAAAAACTACTTACGACAACCAAATTTCCTTTTATAAACTTTACAGTGCTAATGCTGTTAAAGGCAATGAATTAAAATATAAGGGATAGATTGAGAAGGGGAAAATTATTATTCATCGAGACACAATACTAGGGGTTTTCGTTAAAAAAAAATGCATTTTTCAGAAAAAAATTGTTGCTTTGAAAAACCAGCTATAAAAAATGAAATTACTTATAAAACCCTATAATTCTAGTTCAGTGCCTATAAAAGAGTTCTAATAATATGCTGGAAACAAAATTTGTGAAGTTGTCTATAAAACTTGTGAAATCATGCTTTATGTGAAAGTTTTTTTAAAGAAAAATTTGAATTTCTCATTAAACTCGTTTAAACTAAAGATTACGCTTTTTATAAAGAACTATACAAAGACTATTATTAGCAAAATGTTCACTTTGTTTCAATCTTAGTTCGTACAATCATCCATTTGACTTTGAGCGCATAGGCTTACCACTAAGTGATTAAAAGAAATACTTACCTCGTTTATTGATAATTTTTAGTGTTAAGATTAAACTACACTGCTCAAAACAATTAGGGGAGCACTTTTTAATTCCAACTTTAACTTCACTCCCAACTTTTTAATTTTTGTCCTATAAATCTAAAATTTGCTAAATAGGTTCACTATGCATTCAAAATGAAATAGTAAAAACCGGAGAAAAAAATCTTAAGTTTTTAATACTTAAATTTAAAGGGAAAATATGGAATAATAACTTTTTAATAAATTATAACAATAATTTTTTTTTGTTAAAAATAGTTGAAATATATTTTTAAACATCTAAAAAATGCAAGCATGAAAAAGTTAGGGTCAATTTATTTTCTAAAACTGTTTTAAAGTGAAATTTATTTTACCATATTTTTCATATTTTTATTAATATACAAAAAAAATATTACATTCTTCAAAATATGTTATTCTTCCATCTAACGATGTATCTAACGATACGTAAGTGGCGAATTTAACTTAGTCAGAAAAAAATCACAAGCTGATGATTCCCAAAGGAATTATTGGGAGCGAAAGGGTTTAAAAGATGTGCTCCCCTAATTGTTTTGAGCAGTGTAGTAGGTTTGCAACAGAATCTATCCCTTAAACCGCTTCCACACAACATTCGTGCAGCTTCTAATTTAAAGTTTTTAATGCCAAAAATAACTATTTTCCTTAACCGTGTTTCGCAGATTTAATTGTTTCAAATTGTCACAATTTCAGAAGTTTAATTGTTTCAATTTGTGAATGCTCTCTTATAAACCGAGTAGAAAATATAAAATATCTTGAACTATATGTCGATCAAATATTTAAATGGAAATTACATGTAAAAAAGGTAAATTATAAGCTACATTTTGGTATTTATGCATTTTATTATTTAAAAAATGGTCTCAGTAAAATATCTTAAAAACTAATTATACTTTGCGTTTATTCAATCAATAATACAATACGGCATAACCTCATGGTGACTACATAAATGATATCAGACCTTAAATAAATAGTTAAATACTCAATCCAGATTGATTCGAATTAACAATTGCGATCCCGAAAATTTTTAAAACCCCATTTTAACTATAAGACAACTATACGTATACAATAGTCTTCTATATTTATATAAAAACAGATCATTCTGCACAATTAACGACCCTTTAAACTACAATTTAAGAAATACAACTATTTACAATATACCTAAAGCAAATAAAGAAATCTTCCACATAATCTATACATAAATAGTAACATTTTATATTTTTTTTCACCAACTTCAAGCTTGATATATATCCAGTTAAAAAAACTTAAATTTGAGCCTCATTGAAATTTTTTAGATTATTAAGTTTCATTTTAATTGTTACAAGGCCATCAATTTAAAGTTATTCCTTCCTTTTTTAAAGAAATTTTCTTTGTATCTTCATATTGTGCATATAATTATTTTATATTATTATTGTACTAACGAATCTACTGAAATATATGTCTTTTTCATGATCAGTTAATATTTTTTCATTTAAATCATGAAAATATTGTCGTTGTAAAAAAATATATAATTTGTTTTAAATTAAAGTTTTGTGTTTATAACTTCATTTTTTTAGTACAATTTCCATTTTCTTATTTTTAAAAAAGAAATTAAATAACTAAAATATTTTTTTTTTGTATATGCAAACTGTTTTATTCATTTTATTCCAAATAAATGGAAGAATTAAACAAACTATCGATTTCAAAGAGAAATTTGTAAAATGCTTCAAATTACTTTTAATGTACTTTTAAGTAAAATCATTACATTACTTCATTACCTTATATTTTGATATATATATTTTCTAAATATGTAATACAATAATTATTGATTGAAAACAAATTCCAGTATTTTATATAATACTTAGTTTAGAAATATTTTACTTAAAAAATATTTGCACAGTTAAATTTTTCTTAAATTAACCAATACTGGAGAGTAGAAAATTAAATAAAGGGATTTACATTTCATTTAAGGGGGGATCATAGTTAACAAAAACCAAAAAATCGAATTTTTGAAACCAGTATTTTCTGATAGATGGAAGCACAATCTATCGAATAAGACCAATTTTGTATCGATCGGTTAATTATTTCTTATAAAAATTAAAATTATAAAACTAAACAAATGTGCCACGCATCCTTTGAATGACTAATTGTATGCTTGTATTATTTATGTATAACATTATAAAATATGAATTTTTTTGTGCTGATATTTGAAAACTATTCACTGGCTCAATGTAAAAAAAAATTCCTGACGATTTACATGAAATTCGGTTAACAAGAAATGTTTCGGTAGTCATTTCGAATTCGTGTTAACGGGATCGACTGCATTTGTTTTTCGCGTTTTTCTCAAAACTATAATTTTCAACACTAAGGTACACTTTTCTCCAAATCTATTGAATATTTTTTAATAATTTTTTTGTGTGTTATAAAACCATTTTAGATCTATTTAAGTCACCTAATTTAGTCTTACAAATTTAAAAAATATTTTATTATTTTACACTTTTCTTCGTTGAAAATCAGAATTTTTATGAATGTAGAATAAAATGTTTTTAAAATAAAATTTAAAAATTATTTTAGGCAAAAAAAAAGTAGGTGACTTAATTAGATCTAAAATGGTTTTATAACACACAAAAGAAATTATTAAGAAATATTTAATAGATTTGGAGAAAAGTGTGCCCAAAAAATACTTGTATTTTTGAAAATTCGCAATTGTATGTTTCAGAAGATGTCTTTTTTCAAAAATAATAATTTTTAAAAAATAAGATTCTTAGGTGTAAATATAATAAAAGTACAATTTATAATTTGGTACAATTTTTTTTTATTGTACCGTAATTTTTAAATGATTTAGAGCCTTTCGAAATCAATACTAAGAATTGGTCATTTTTGCATTCGCTAACTATGATCCCCCCTTAAGAGGGACTGTCAGTCCTATAGACGTAATGCTTCATTTTTCTAATCACAGTTTCTGGTTAGGTATTTTTTTAACGCATGATTTTTTTTGCACAATATATGCAAATAGGGATGAAAGATAATTTAAAAAAGATTTGAAAGAACAATATAAAGCAGTTTTTTTATTATTTACTTTTTTTTAAAACTCCATTTTGAGAATCGTGGCGACATCTGTAGGACAACTTGGCTTAATTGATTAAAAAGATTTTTTATTAATGTATATAATTCACTCATGCATTATCTTTGTATGTTAATACAGAATTTAAATGATGCTTTTACATTTCAGGTACTTTTTATGACAAAAAACCTTATTACAAACGATAAACTATGATTTTAAAATGCGATGACACACAAAAATTAAGGTCGCCAAGTAAGGATCGCCAACTGAAAACACCAGCCAAATTTTAAGTCGTTCGAATTGTAAACCTAAAACGAAAAAGTGAGAAGAGTGGGCGGAGCTCATTATAAATACAGTCGAAGAATTTCGCGCGACTTTGAAACTTGATTAAACTTTACTTGTATATTTTTAACTTCAGTTGCAGTCAGGTTTGATACTACTACACCACGATTTTGATACGTCAGTGCCTCTTGTTTTGACAAATTGTTTTTATTGATATTGTATGATATTTGCTGTTTTATAAGCTCGAAAGTATAATTCTTGTTCCTAATCAGATTAGTTTAGGTTTGAATTATAGTCGCACTGGACCTACAAGGGGACAATTGGTAACAGGCGTCATATTTTAGAACCACAGTCAAGTGACACCTGTATAGGCACCCAGCGCAACCGTTAAGGGCGACATCGTACGCAACGTTGTTTTCATGATCAGAAAAATTGTTAAACCAATATGTTACCATTCGATTTATATTGTCATTCTTTATATAAAAGACTCAGGTGTCGAACTCGTTACTTGACCGGGGTTCAAAATTACGAGGTCCGCCGCCAATTGGCCTTGTGAAGCTCTAGTTTGACGTTAATTAAAAAAAACTTTGTATAAAATAAATAAGTTATTTTTAGAAAACTTATAACTTTTTTTTAAAATTTGAAAGAATTTTTTAAGGAAAGGTGTGTAGGGTGTTGATATCGTGGAGATTTCCGTCTATCTGTTTGTCAGAACCACTCTTTCTACTTCCATTCTAACCAACCCCTTGAAGCCCGGCTGGTCTAGTGGGTTTGATCGTAGTCCATTGTGCAAAGAGTTTGTAGACTTTACCGGGTGCGTGTTCGATTCCCGCATTCGAACTGGGTGTATTTTTCCTCTCCTATTTCAGTAAAAACTATGTGTGTCTGTCTTGCTTGACGAGGATTTCTAAGCCGGTCTCTGATAAAGCACACAAACCGGAAAGCGATAAGCATAGTTAATCATTTATGCACAAAAAAACTAATTAAAATAAACAATTTTGGTATTCAAAAGTTGGAATTAGAAAGAAATAGTGCTTTTGTGTGATTTTTTTCTTGTGTGTATAAATCTTGTGTGGAAGTGTTCATAAGTGGCAGGTACTTGTTCGAATCTATTATTTTAATAATATATAATACATAAATAATTGTTTTCATCCTTTGTTCTACAGAATTATAAATTACATCACCACGTTCAATTGAGAAAAGTGTTGTGATTAATAGAAGGCGTCCGAAGAAATGTGAAAAGGGCAAAAAAGTCAAAGAAATGGCTTTCCTGTGTCAATTTGTAGAGAGAGAAGCACTTTCTAAGCAACACAAATTATTTCTATTCTCAGGATTTCCGGAGACGTTTCAATCCCAAGTTTGAATGATGGTGAAATTACATTCGAGCCTCAACTTCCGAAATCAATGTATCAGTGAGGGAAGATAAACCAAAGCCCTGTAGTTCTCCAGCTAACAAAGATTACGATCTCGACCCTTCAAGAGACGAAGATCTTCCTCCACTAACTATTGAACATATTGAAAGTATAAGGGAAAATTCATATCCTCTCAAACAGAGTCATTTGCGATGTAGCTCACGTAATATCTCATTCTACAAAACTAGGCGAACATTCTTTTAACTGCACATTAGTAGGCAAGATGGTTTTTCAGAAGGTACTACAAACAGGATTAATATTTGATTATTATTTTATTTGTAACAAATCCCGTTGCAAATTTACAGCAAAAGTGACGACTGATATAAAGAGAAACGCTCGCTCAACCAACTCGCCGTTTTGGGAGCTCTTGCTACAGGAAGTGGGTATTCACTTGAAGAGCAAAAGTTTAGCATCATGAAACATGTCATATATGGCCCAAAACACTTTTGCTTCTTGTAAAAAATCTGCTGGAAAAGTAGCAAAAAAAGTGCAACTAGGGATATGTGACCCCAGTAATTAGTACAAAAAGTAGACAACAGCAGGCCAAGAAATTTTTTTCAAAAAATCACGGGAGTCCCAGAAGTAAAAGACTGGGCTCTTACCAAATGTTTTGGGGCAGTAGATCATAAGATTTGTTTTGAAGGTGCAAGAAAAAAAATACTACGAGCTTGCAATTCAGTTGAAAAACTGAAATTATGGAAATTGTTTTTTAATGACTTGAAATGAATAATATATCCTAATTTGATATTAACAAAATGAAGCGATTCTTTAACCAACTTTGTTTTCGCTGCAAAATAAAAGAATCACCAGTTATGTATTCAAACAAGACTTTACGTTTAAAATTGAATAATTCGTTAATATAAGACTACTTAACGGATTAAAAATATGTAATAATTTTGTATGACAAAAATGAAAAATATGTATATAAACTTTTTATGATGTTAGTTTTGTTAAAATGTCAAAGTATTTTGTTATTTTTTATTCATTTTACCAAAGATATGGGTGGGGTCATGGTATCCCTAATGAGGGGGTCATGTATCCCAATGCATAAAGTTTTAAATAATTGATATTTTACTTATATTGCTGTTAATACTTAGGTAAAGTTCTAATATAATATTGTGTAACACTTTATGAAGTAAAAATTGCTTGCATTTGCTCATCCATAAGTGATGTTTTTTAAAAACTGCAAGTGGTTTCAAACATCCCTAGTTCCCCCTACGGATATAATAAAACGAGAAATTTGATATGGGTTCTGTGATGCAGCCTGGACGATGAAAAGCTGTGTTGGGCTGGAACCAACCCTTTGGTACAACTCTCTTGTAGGGTAATGATATGGTAATAAAAGGCAAATATGATTTGGTCTCCCCTTTACGCGTTTGACCGGAACTAACTGTCTAAATTTCTAAATTAGTACAGAGTTTCAACACGCTCACCTCGTAGTTTTGAGCAGCGGTTAAGTGACGAGGTCAGAACCTGAGCTAGCACCTAACGCAACCTTCGAGCTACTACCTACGCTACAAATAAACCCGCGCTTGTTTGTATCTTGCTGACCTATTAATGCCTTTAAACAGCTAACGACATATTCATTATGGATCGGGTTTCTACTTTTGCATTGGTAGCCATTAGTTTTAACAAAGATTGCTACGACAACAATTAAAAGTACGGAACTAGATTTTTTTTAAAAAAAATACTGTTCATATGCCAAAGCTAAGTTCGCATTCCGCAGTTTACAGGGATGACTTTAGACCAGTTCATAGTGGCATCACATCTCGGTAATCATAAATAGAAATAAAATATATTAGTTCGTGCAAACCAGAAAAGAAATTGTTTCCTGAAAGATCTTAAGATTTACAAAATAAGTATAATTTTTAAAAATAATAATAAAAAAAGTAAACGAAAGAGAAATAACCAAACAATACACAAATAAATTTCGGGAACATCGTCTCGTCACGCAAAAGAGTACCGGATCCGGTATCCGATAGTCTACCTCTGATTACAATAGAATCTTCCTTATCTTGTAATGAAATCTTGCCGCGTGCACCACTCCCCAGAAGGAGAAACGCATCCCTTTTTTAAAATCGCCAGACGTATCATTTGGCGGGAATTGTATGCGCCCTCTGCTGAGTCAGAATCAAAATAACGTTGGCTGATAACGCCTCTTAAATAGAACATTTTCAAATCGGTCTCTGCTTAAGTATCGATGAGATAGATGGCGCCAGGATTTTTGCAATTCGCTTATGCATTTCTGACGCCATGGTTTCGCGAAGATGTGAAGGAGCATTCACCTTTTTTTTATTTTTATACAACATCTAGAAGAGTTGCCAGATACACTCTTCAAAAATACAAAAATCAACTTATACAGTTAAGAAAAACAAATGCACAAGATAAAGAAAATATTGCAATAAAATATTTTTAAAAATACAGAAATATTACCTGTGTTATAATTAAAATTTAACAGAAACAATTATTATTTGTAAAGAAGTTAATTTTAAATAATTAATAAAAAACAATCTATCTGCTAAGCCTTTGCTTGACAAAGTAATAAAATAGTGCTGCCATCTAGGTATTATAGTTGTCCCTACAAGGGCCTTTTCACACGGAGCACCTTGATCACGGAACTTCCATTGGAATAACATGGAGAACCGCTGTAGAGAATTGTTCATTGAATTTTTTCGTGGAGACACGAAAATCGGTAAGCCGGTTTTGCGGAGTGATATAGGTAGCCAATCAGCATCAAGTATAGCTCTGACGTCTTGTTGGCAAAATCGAGTTTGCCAAATGGAGAATTATCTACTTTATGCTCGCCAATGTTGATTTTTGTAGTTGTACTCCTTGTTAAATCCGCTTGTGAGATGCCTTGTGGTTAAGATCTCGATCTCTTTATCGTAAGGTCTCGCGATCGAGTCTCGGTACCACTGAAGACCAACCGAATATGCGGAGTACGTGCTCGTTAAATCTGTTGGGACCGAAAATCCTGTGAGTGGTCATTGCACATTTTCCCACGGGTACAGGTTCCTGGAGACTATTTCCCTCCCCTTCAGGGACTTGTCTAAATTGTGGAAATGGCGCGCGATAGATAGCAGCATCTGTCACGTATGTGTGCTTGTGTGTGTTGTGTCTGTCTTACATGATGAAGGATTATAAGCGGGTCTCTGACCAAGCACACAAGCCTGAAAATATATGTATACCAACCAACCAATTCCTACACGTGATAGAAATTTGTAAAAATATTAAAAAAATTGAAAAAAAAATTGTCAAGACTAGCGATAAGTATCATTCACAACAACCCCTCCAGGAACGTCTGACGTCAGAATCTTTGCAGTTGGACAACCCTGTCCGAGCAGTTCCGTGCACAAGGAATACCGTGTGAAAAGGCCTTAATGGGGCCTTCGCCTTGCTTCTTAAATAGAGTTCAAAATAAGTCAAAGGAGTCCCTTTACATTGTATTGTGGCATGGAAAAGCCCGCTTTTGCCAAACCGTCAGCAATATCATTGGGCGCGTTCATATGTGCCAAGAAATAGGCGGCATTTTGCCATCTAATTTGTGAAACTTTATAACCCCGTTCAGATGCAAATCCAGGCATATCGGAAGCGACGTCGTGGTTACTCACGATGCTGCATTTTTCGCCGTTTTTGGCAATTATATTTTTACAAATACAATTCTTCGATTAAAAATTAGAAATGCTTACAAATAAGATTAGCGATCCGCAGAATTAACTTCATAATTACGATGATAACCAAAAGGTTTTAATGATTTTTTTTGTTTAAATTGAGTTGAAAGATTCCCTTAGTTTTACCCAAAAATCCTTTATATTAACAATTGCTTCGAAAGCCCATTTCACACCATGTCACAACTACTTGCAACTCCCATCGGACACCATGCATTTAAACGTTGCAATCAAGACGTGAGATTTATTTTTTCGGGCGAGCACGAAAAAATCTCAATTTGCATGTACAGTTAGCCAATAAGAATTCAGTATTTGTTTGGCTACATTGTGGTGAACTAGATTTCGGCAACTGGTTGTTTATCTACTTTTTAAGATGCCAACTTTCCTTGCTTGCAAATAAATTGCAAAAATCTGCTCAATTAAATATGGGTAGTAAATGGGCGGCATAAATGGAAATTGATCTTATCAATGAAATTCGGCTATGGTCTGAATAAAGTTTGTTTACATAAGATGAAACTTGCCAAATTGTGAGATTAATTTTTTGCAGAAACCTGAGAAACCAGGTTACCACAAGTTACGAGTTGCAGTTGCAACTGAATTGCAAGTGGTTGTGCAGGTGTGAAAAGGGTTTAAATACAACTGACTATTTTATGCACTTGATAACCGAGTAGCTGGCGCCAATTATTCCATTGATCAACAAACCGCAATGCATAGAGTTGACATTAAATCATTACTAGTCCAGGCAACGAAGGCTGAAAAAAGGGTACACTCTTAAAACAAAAGAGTAAAATCCACTCCAGTTGGAGAAGTGCATTTTCGACACCCTAAAGGCATGCATATTTTCTCAGACTGAGTTAAAATCACTCGTTTGGAGTGATCCTGTCTTAGGTTTAACACACAAAGGATACACTCCAAAAGGAGAAGTGCATTTTCCAGTCTGGAGGAGTGAAATCCACTCAGACTGAGTTCAATTCGGAGTGTTTGTTTTAAGAGTGTATAGAGGGAAAGTTTTGGAACACAATTTTTGACTTCATTACTTTGTTTAGACTAGTTAGGAGGTAAACATATCAAAAGTCCCCGCCCCTAGCCCCTGTGCCAAAAGGGGGGGGGGGGGGGTGAATGTCCCATTTTTCGGTGTTTTGCTTATATCTCAAAAACTATGCATTCTAGCGATATAATTGTATTACACAAAATTAAATCTGATTAAATTTGCTACAAGCTTCACCCTTCACGTGTTTAAAAATCTTGTATAGTTTTCGAGATATCCGCTCTTGAAAGTCAGTAATTTTGAAGAAAACACTCGCCCCTCCCCCTCCTCCAACATTTTTCTTCTTTTTTGACCGGATATCTCTTCAATAATGCACCGAAACACTAAACGTTGGCCCTAGAGTGGTAGAGAATTTATAGTTATTTAAGCAACTAGTTCCGAAAATAATACTTTATTAAGGGGTCATAGAAGTCTTAAAAATGTGCAAAGAAGGTACTACAAAGCATAGTTTGATCTTTCGTGTAATTTTTTAGCTATTCAATATATAAGTATAATTTTTTTGTATGTAATTCTACAAGATTTATTTAATATAAAACAAATTTTAAAATTTATGAAACTTTAGCCAAAACTAAAATAAATTATATTAAACATAAAGCTATTTGAACACATTGGGATTAGGCTTGCTCGGCAAATTTTGAGGTCAAAATTAAAAAAATTACCAAGAAAATGACTTTATATTGTACAAATATGTACAAACTAGGACTTATACCTAAATTCTCAGCTCAATTTTAAATAGAAATTATTTTAAGAACTTTTTTCTAAAAAAAATAATAAAAATTTTAAATTTTGATTTAATTTTTTTTTTTAAATAATTTCTAATTAGAAACACCAAATCATTCAAAATGAAATCCAAACACAAAAATTTCATTTTCGTAGTTACTAATCATTTTTAGTAGTTTTAGAAACTGTGATGTAACAGAATCTGCAAATTGTAAAATTACTAGGCAATATGTCGATTAATAAAACCAAACTCAAAACGAATGCCTCCCTTCGTCAACACATTCTCGTACTGCCCTAGTTCAAGAATGCAACCCCGACCAAAACGCGTGATCAATTGGCTTTTTACTATTTTTTTCGGAGGGGCTGGGTGAATATTTCGGAATTGCATCGTTTCCATTTCCGGTCAATTTTGAAACACCTTGTAAGTCAGTTTCATGAGCATTTAGTTTCGACGGAGATATTCATGACATCATTTTATTTTTCTACCAATCAGATACTCTTATTCACTTTACCGCACTAGTGCCGAAAGTCCCATTTTCGACATGTCTGTTACGTAAGCACGTAAAGTGTCATTTTCGCAACGATTTATGAATGAATATGATATAAAAAGTGAACTTTTTTGCACGTTGTTATAAAAATTATTTTAAATATATCTTATTTTACCATTTCAGCTATTTTCCTTCAAATTTTTAAAGAAGTTTTAGTGTTGAGTGAAGAGGGGTCTGTCAATCCCATAAAGCTAATGCATTAGTTTTGAATTCGCAACGTTTGCAAAAGAATTACTCTGCCATGATATCCCTTTTTCACAAAATATTAGAATCATCATAACATCTATTTAATACAAAATTGAAAAGAAAATAACATCAGGTTATTTAATTATTACTTAATAAAGTTTTAAAATAATGGTGCCATCTGCTGTATATTTTTGGCATTTTATAATTTCAAAAATATATAATTAAATAACTAGACATAACATTTTCGTTTCAAAATTTGTTTCATTTCGATGTTATGTTGATTCCCGTACCTGGGCAAAAAGGGCTAACATGGCAAAGCAATACATCTGCGGAAGTTATTCCAAAACTAATGCATTAGCTCTATGGGATTGACAATCCCTCGTATATACACTTATTCTATACTGAACGTAAAATAACTCTATACTTATTTTGTAGGCACGTTGTTACTTTAAAGTGTACCTGCAAAAAATCAAGTCTCAAATGTTTCTCAGCATGCCAAAATTGGCAAGGGACTAGAATCAATAGGGTCTCTCAAGTTGATCTCAAGTTGACTCCGAAAATGAAGAAGAACCAGGAGGAGCATCTGATAAAATATATTAGTTATAATATATTTTAGATATACTAATATATTATTAGATATCATATATTATTAGATATAAAATATATAATATATATAATATATAAATAGATAAAATATATTATTAAAACAGATGAAATATTAAAGTAACAACGTGCCTTCAAAATGAGTATCTGTGTTATTTAGACGTTCAGTATAGAATCAGTGTACATAAGAGGGATTGTCAGTCCCATAGAGCTAAGGCATTAGTTTTGGAATAACAACTTCTGCAGATGTATTGATTTGCCATGTTAGCCCTTTTTGCCAAGGTACGGGAATCAACATAACATTGAAATGAAATAAACTTGAAACGAAAATGTTATCTAGTTATTTAATTATATATTTTTGAAATTTTAAAATTCCAAAAATATACAGCAGATGGCGCCACTATTTTAAAACTTTATTAATTAATAATTAAATAATCAGATGTTATTTTATTTTCAATTTTATGTTAAATAGATGTTGTGGTGATTCTAATATTTTGTGAAAATGGGATTACATAGCAAATCAATTCTTTTGCAAACGTTGCGATTTCAAAACTAATGCATTTAGCTTTATGGTACTGACAGTCCCCTCTTCACTTAACACTAAAACTTCTTTAAAAATTTGAAGGAAAATAGATAAAACAGTAAAATAAGATATACTATTGAAAAGAATTAAATTCTCTACCAAAACTCTAGGGCCAGTAAAATTAATATGGGCGAGGGCGAGATAGACTTGAAATAGAATTCGTGAAAATTATATCTAGAAGTAAACAACGTCACGTGATTCCGCTTGACCAATGATATGTCCTCTTACAAAAACAGAAAGAACCCAGGAGAAGAAACCCGAAAAGTGAAACCCAGATAAATCTCGAGGCTGTGATAATACTGAATACGAATTTGTAATAACCCTCAACTTGTCCCTTGCTGACAGAATTCATGTTCTGGGGATATCCCGCTACTCGTCTCGAACTTGTAAATACGGCAATTAGTGTTTCAGTGCATTATTAAAGAGTTATCCGGTCAAAAAAGAGGAGAAATCTGGGGGGGGGAGGGTTTTCTCCAAAATTACCGACTTTCAAGAGCGGATATCTTGAAAACTATACAAGATATTAAAACAATTGAAGGGTGAAGCTTGTAGCAAATTTAATCGGCTTTAATTTTGTGTATTACAATTATATCGCTAGAATGCATAGTTTTAGAGATATAACAAAAAAACACGAAAAATGGAACATTAACCCCCCCCCCCCTTCCCCTTCGGCAAAGGGGCTAGGGAACTTTTGATATGTTTACCTCCTAACTAGCCTAAACAAAGTTATGAAGTCAAAAATTGTGTTCCAAAACTATCTCTCTATAACTCTTCGTTGCCTGGACTATTACTATACCTACGAGGCAGGTACGTTTTCAATTTTCCCGAGATAGTGATTTTTCCCCCTGAAAGTCGGCATTTGCTCTGCATGAGAACGGGCCCATTATAATTTATTTCTACATGGGATGGTATCCACTGAAAAAGGAGAATTGAAGATCCAGGGAGAGCCCTCAGCTAAGTTTGAGCCATTAAAGTGGGTGACATACAGACGGGCTGAACGATTACAGTACCTTCTACTTTAAACGTTATAACATAGTGGGGAAGCTAAAAATCGAAATATGAAGAAATAAACAGCGCCAACTTTTTCCTGCAACTAGCCACTCTGACATCCAAAGTCATCTCAAGTTTAGAAATCAATACGGGATATGGGGAAAAGTGATCCATGTTATTCAGATCAGTGAAAATATATAAACAAGAGTATTTCCCAAAAACTCTATGTTCCCAGGTGTATGCTCCTTCACATCTTCGCAAAACCATGACGTCAGAGTGGCATAAGCGAATTGCAAAAATCGTGACGCCATCTATCTCATCGATACTTAAGCAGAGACCGATTTGAAAATGTTCGATTTAAATGAAATATATAAGCCGTTTTTATTTACACCTACTCTCCAGTATTGGTTAATTCAAGAAAAATTTAACTGTGCAAATATTATTAAGTAAAATATTTCTAAACTAAGTATTATGTAAAATACTGGAATTTGTTTTCAATCAATAATTATTGTATTACATATCTAGAAAATATATATATAAAATATATTGTAATGAAGGATTTTACTTAAAAGTACATTAAAAGAAATTTGAAGCATTTTACAAATTTCTCTTTGAAATCGATATTTTTTTTAATTCTTCCATTTATTTGGAATAAAATGAATAAAACAGTTTGCATGTACAAAAAATAATTTATTTTAGTTCTTTAATTTCTTTTTTAAAAATAAGAAAATGGAAATTGTACTAAAAAAATGAAGTTATAAAAGATTCATTTAATTTGAGTAGCATTGTGCCCGCATAGTGTAATACATCTTATTTCCTACAGCTAAATAAATTATTAAATGATTGAAAAGCCAGATAATTTTCAAGCAAAAAAGGTACACAAAACTTTAATTTAAAACAAATGTTATATTTTTTTACAACGAAAATATTTTCATGATCTTTATGAAAAAATATTAACTGATCATGAAAAATACATATATTTCATTATATTCGTTAGTACAATAATAATATAAAATAATTATATGCACAATATGAAGATACAAAGAAAATTTCTTTAAAAAAGGAAGGAATAACATTAAATTGATGGCCTTGTGACAATTAAAATGAAACTTAATAATCTAAAAAATTTCAATGAGGCTAACATTTAAGTTTTTTTTAACTGGATATATATCAAGTTTGAAGTTGGTGAAAAAAAATATAATATGTTACAATTTATGAATATTCATGATTAATTATATAAAATGGTATATAATACATATATTATATAAAATACAACAATAATTTTCCCCTTCTCAATATATCCCACCATATATTTTAATTCATTGCCTTTAACAGCATTAGCACTGTAACACGTTAGTAAAAGGAAATTTGGTTGTCGTAAGTAGTTTTTATGAATTAAGATTTTGCTTAACAAAGTTTTACTCCCTAATTTAACAACTTAATAGCTTAAAATGAATTAAAGAGGAGTTTGTAGTCTCGATTTTTTTTTCTGTATTTTATCCATGTACGTGTTAAAATTAAATTTATATGCTTAATAAAAATGGTTTTCAAAAAATTTATCTCGAATGTAGGTGGATAACTTAAAAGGATTATGTTTTTCCTGCATCTGCATCATAAGTTCGTTTTATCCCGACGGCTGGCCTTGCCTTGCCTGACCGGAGAGCTGAGCCTTCATAACTCCCCCTGCTGCCACCACCCCTGTCTGAGGAAACATATTCATTAGTTTGGGTTAACTGGATTTTGTTTGTCCTTTAAAAACCTAGATAGCGCTACGATTTTTGCCATTCGCTTATGCATCTCTGACGTCATGGTTTTGCGGATTTCTAGGATTTTTATAACCAAACAAAATCAATCTTCATTTTTATTAAATAAGTTAAACCCATCCCATACTAATGAATATGTTTTCTCAGACAGAGGTGGTGGCAGCAGGGGGGGGGGGGGTATGAAGGCTCAGCTTCTCCAGCCTGGCAATGATAGCAGTCGGGATAAAACGAACTCTGATGCTGGAATGCTGGAAACACATAACCCTTTTAAGTTATCCACCTACATTCGAGATAAATTTTTTGAAAACCATTTTTATTAAGCATATAAATATAATTTTAGCACGTATATAATAAACAGAAAGGATAAAATATACAGAAAAAAGAATCGAGAATATAAACTCCTCTTTAGCTCATTTTTAGCTATTCAGTTGTTAAATTAGGGAGTAAAACGCTGTTAAGGTAGGCGAGTACCCAAAATTCTAAAATTTTTGCTATTACTTTAATCTTTTCCAAATTTGGCATAGTGATTTCAAATATAATGAACAATGCTTTTCGGGCATTTTTTTTATTAAAATATAATTGATTTATTTTAAACGGTGTTTTTCAACTAAAAAAAGGGGGTTACGCTAACACTTCAAGCATAAAAAGTTTTACATTAATATACCTGAAATTTTTTACACATGCTATTTCAATATATATCTGTGCAATGAACCTCTAACATCTGGTGTAAATATACATGTTTTTTTTTTTTAATGTCCAAGTGCAAGTTAATCGAAAACAATCTTTTTTTTGTGATAAATTTATAGCATTTTTCTTAATAACTTCTTTTCTTGTAATTTGTATATGACTAGAGGGTCATTGCATGCATCAATTCAAAACGAAGAATTTAACACATAATTAATATTTATAGGATGAAAATTCAATATGGTAGACTTGTTAACGTGTAAAAATTTTTTTTTAGCAGAAAAACACTGTTTAAAATAAATACATTATATTTAAATAAGAAAAATTGCTTAAATAGTATTATTCATTACATTTGAAATCACTGTGCTAAATTTGGAAAAGAATAAAGAACTAATAAAAATTTTAGAATTTTGGGGAATTTTGATTATTCGCCAACCGTAAGCAAAATTTTAATTCATAAAAAGTACTTAAGATAACCAAAGGCCCTCGCCAGATAAGACGGTGAAAAATGCCCCCATTCCAATCGGGCTAATTTTTTTTCTGAAAATACCTCATAGTATGGACAACTTCTCAGCCAAGTTTCAGCTCAAAAATATGACGCATTTTTGAGTAAAAATTTAAAGTTTTTTTTTCTTTTTAAATTGATTATTCCCTGAATATATTTGATAAATCCAAAAAACTACTCATGAGTTTTTAGATATCATTGAGTAGTATTCTCAGAAAAATCCGCTCATAAATCTGATCGAGCGATCAATTTTAAAAATGCAATTTTATTTTTCAAAAAAAAATTTCATGCCAAAATCGTTTGGTACAACTTAGGATTTTGTCTCTACATATTCCTCTATTATCAATCTATAATATATATTTTTTTCAGATTTTTAAAAATATTGGACGATAGTTAAAAAAATATATATATATTCTTAAAACCTGATTTTTCGCACTAATTACTCGGCAGATGGCACTCCTAACACAGGCGGGGAACTTCAATCTGGTAGAATTCCTTTCGCACTACAGGATTTAAGTGCGAAAAATCAGGTTTTAAGAATATATATATTTTTTAACTATCATCTAATCTTTTTAAAAATCTAATATTTTTAAAAATCTGCCAAAATCGTTTGGTACAGCTTAGGTTTTTTCTCTACATGTTCCTCTATTATCAATCTATAATATATATTTTTTTCAGATTTTTAAAACTATTAAATGATAGTTAAAAAAAATAATAAATATAGACAGATAATAATAAATAGATATTTTTTAGTGTTAAGATTAAACTAGATTATCCTATTAATATCATTCATAATTAAAAGTTTTATATTAAAAACCATGGGTATATTATATTAAAAACCATGGGCAACGCAATAAAAACAAGCTGCATTTTAAACATTTAATTTAGGCAATTTTAAATAGAAATATAATTTTAATGTTAAAGACAAATACAAAAATTGTTCACCAACAACAGGCCCAGCTAAGTTGGTCCAAAATATTTCTAATTCTTTACCAGTCCCCAATAACTATCGAGATTCTTCTTGAATTCTTCTACTCTCTTCGAATAGTTAGCATAATCTGGTAGAGCATTCCACTCATTGATTACTCTGATATAAAACTAATGTTTTCCTGCCTCTTTCTTGAAACAGGTGTTTTTAAAATTCCTTACCATGTCCCTCTGGTTCGTCTAGTTTAGTATACTTTTTGCAATCAGACATACCGCCTGAAATAATGTTCTTATAATACTCTACATTGTTTTAGGTATGCTATACATATTTATCGCACATGATTATAACACACATTGCATGAAACCCGTACGAGGGCTGTTTTTTTCCAACCTCTGATGGTCTGTAACAAAAAGACGGGTCGAAATACATTTTTTTTTACAAAAAGTACTGTACAGTACCGCTTATTTCTCCACATAATCACCGAGGGCTGGGGAGCCCTGTCGGTTTGGCACTCGCCTAGCATGCAAAAGGTCCCAAGTTCGGGTCTCGCCAAAATAACTGCCGACCTATAAACGGTCCGTGCAGCCAAAAACGTCCGACAAATAATACCCCATGTAAGGGAGTGCACGTTAAATATCCTTGAAAGTCCTAACGTTGTGTACGATTGCACGCTTAACGGTTGCGTTGGGTACCTATTCAGGTGTGGCTCGTCACTTGACTGTGGTTCTAAAATATGACGCCCGTCGCCAATAACCCTCGTGTAGCTCTAGTGGGACGATAATTCAAACCTAACCACATAATCACCTTGACAATTAAAGCATTTCTTATATCTGTAATCAAGCTTTGAAATACCCTCCTCATAAAATGTGGCCGCCAATAATTTGTAGGAAATTGTGACTTTTTCTTTTAGCTCCACGTCTATTCGGAAGAGCTATAATCCAAGCCAATATGCTAATCTATAATTCACTTATGGTATACCTCCGATTTCCCTTAAACACTTGGTAAACTCGCTTAACAATACTGATGTTAATGAAGAAGGGGACCAAGGAAGCAAGTCTGTTGCTACAGACGGTATTGTTAAGCGAGTTGTTAAGGGAAACTCAAGGGTTCACCATAAGTGAATTATTGACTAGCAGTTGCTTGGAGGACAGAAAAAAAATTGATGTGAAGCTCCCAAATTTACTTTTTTTAAACTGAACCGTCACAACTCTCTCCCAATCATTGGCGGCTTATGAAGAGAGTATTTCTAATCTTGTTTACAGGTGTGACAATTATTTTAATCGTCAAGGTGATTATGTATAGAAACAAACAAACACTTTAATAATCCAGAACAAACAGTACAGAAAAAAAATTCATCACAAGGGGGTAAAACAAGAACCCAGTATATGTGACAAAAACCACACAAAAATTGAATTTAAATACATAAATATACACAAAAGAAAAAACAAAAATGAAATGAGCAGTATTGTACATTACTTATTTTTATTTTTACCCATCTCTTTGTTACAGCCCATAAGAGGTTGAAAAAAAGCAGCCCTTGTACAAAATTGAGCTTTTTTTAAACTTTGGGGAAATATTTTACGCCTTGTAAATGTTTAATGTTTATTTCAGGAAATAAACAGATTTACAGACTATTTGCAAAAACAACTATTTTATAAAATCTGAAATGGATGTTTTTGCACACTGCCTCGTAATAATAATTGTTACATAGTAAGATAACAAAATATAAAGCAAATTTTTAGAATGGGGAGCCCAGTCGATAAGGCGCTTGCATAACTAAATTTGTATATTTATTATGATACACATAATTACTTGTTTATTATATAAATAGTTTTTTTTTCTCTGAAATATTTACGGTTCGATGAAAAAAAGCATTAATTGAATATGACAGCCTGTTTTTTTAATTTAATTAAACTTTTCGCATTAGACAAAGTTCTGAGTGTAGAGCACTGCATCACTTTTTTAAGTAACAAACTCAATTAAATCATCAGGATTATCGAAGGGCGATACTTCTCATTAAGAAAATATACTGCTCAAAACAATTAGGGGAGCACTTTGCGTACTTTTGTTAACCCTTTCAGTTTCAGCGTTTTGTTTTTAATTCTAAAAATCTAAAATTTGTTAAATAGATTCATTATGCATCCAGAATAAAATGGTAAAAAACAGGCAGAAAAATATTAATTTTTTAACTAAAATTAAAGGAGAAAAAATTTGAATAAAAAATTAAGAATAAATTATAACAATAATTTTTTCAAACTATTATTTGCAAAAAACAGTTAAAATCAATTTTAAAACATCTGATAATGCAACCGTGAAGAATTTAGGGTCAATTTATTTCATAAATTTTTTGGGGGGAGTGAATTTTATTTTACCATGTTTTCATATTTCATTTGATTAAAACAAACATTATTTACATCCTCAAAAGACATGATTCTTATATCTAACAATAAATTAGTGCAAGCTCAACTTAGTGAGAAAAAAATCGCAAGCTCATGATTAAAACTGGAAACATAGGAGTTGAAAGAGTTTAAACAATGTGCTCCCCTAACTGTTGTGAGCAGTGTATATCCTTCTTATTGGTATACACGAAAAGTCAATAAACACACTAAGTTGTTGGAGTTTATTAAATATTGAAGGATGGATAATCACATGGAGCTTGGTTTGAGAGTAAATTGTAATAAATGGGTATTCAAATCAGAAAAAGGATCCCTCCCCCACCCCTTAATCGTATTATTATTTAACCATAAAATAGAAATTTTATAAAGTAGTAGTTAATATAATAAAACATATAAATAGCAGCTGTGTTTGTAGCAAAAATACAAGAATTCTAATTTATTTTTTACAAGCTCATAAACTGAACATTCGTTAACTTAAAAAGTAATTTGACAGATGTTAAAACAGTTATATATTTTAGTTGCAGAGCAGAGCATTTAAAAAAAAAAACATGTACATGCCCCATTGTGGATCCATGTGTGGTCTAATGGGACAGAGTGCAGGGTTAATGGAACATGGTAAATGTTGCCCTAATTAAAATTTTAAAAAAAATGGAAAAGGAATCAGAAAACGACTCAAAAATAAAATTTCACAGCTAAAACCATTTACATAATGTATACGTAATGAAAATTTATTTTTCAAGACAATTATTCCCCATTAAAGGATGAAATATCAAAGTTAAAACTCGAAATCGAAGATGCTCCCATAATTTTTGTTCAATCATTAGAAAGGATATTTTAGTAACTAAATCTTCTAAAAATTATTCCAAACTTCTCTTTTTCAGGGAATTGAAAAAGACCGTCTCTATCTTCAAATAGCTTTACCCGGAGCTAATCGCTTACTATTTCATAAATCAATCCAACGCATTAGAATAGTTTGCTTTCTAGTAAATTTTACCAACACTAAATAATTTACCTTCACCAAGATCACTTTTATTTATATTACCAATCCCTTTCAGATAGAATTTAAGAATTTACTGGTAGTAAAATATCTAACCAATGAAGCTACTTGAACGTACACTTATTATGCGACGAAAAAAGTTCAAAAAATGTAAAATTAAAAGGTTTTTTAAAGTTTTTGACAGCTTTACTGAATAAGTTATTAGGGAATTATACTGGTTGTTCAAGAGAAGCATACATTACAAAGCTAGATTTATTCGTTTCCCTTTGACCCCACAGAGTCTGCCATTCGACCCCACCGTGTTATTATTTATAAATGATCCAACTCAGAACCATGAGTATTTAATCACAGTATTAGAGGTATAATAACCCAATCTATTATATGCCTAAAACTGTGTAGTTTAATACATGAAAAGGGTTTTATTCAATACTTTAAAAAAAGTGTATATAAGATACACTTTTAAATTACTTTGGATTCTCCAAAACAACAATATTCGTTTCTCCACTTCAACACATGCTTTTAAAGGCTGATCTTTAAAAAATGTGAAGTCTATACTGCTACAATGAATGTAGTGCAGAAATATTTGTAAAAGTATATTTTCTCCACTTTTAGCCAATTGTCCCATTAGCCCCCACTCTCCCCTACCTATTGAAAACAGAGACTATCATTTTATAAAGTTTCTGCAGTCAAAATGTTGATTCTGAAATTAAAAAAACAAAAAATTGTTGGTAACTGACTGGCATTTTAAGAGTGGGTGTAATTAAATGTATGTCATTACAAGTAATTTTGTAACTTTGATTTGGGTAAGTGTGAAGAATGTTAATTTATTAAAGTTTCAATTTAATTAAAACTTTTTTAAAAACTTATGTGAAGTTTAGGAAAAAATGGGTCGAACGTGTAAGAATTTGACACTTTCAGACCTCCCAACTGGTCCCTTTTTTCCCTAAAAGTCCTTTTTTACAACCCAAGTCCCTAAAACTCCTTATTTCACAAACTTGGTCCCTATTTTCCCTTTTTCACCCAGGACTGGGGAGCCCAGTACGTTAAGCACTCGCTTAGCATGCGGAAGGTCCCAGGTTCGGGTCCGGGCATCGCCAAAATAGCTGCCGACCCTATAGACGGCTCGTGCAGCCAAAAATGTCCGACGAATAATACCGTGTGTAAGGGAGTGCACGTTAAATATCCTTCAAAGTCCTAACGCTGCGTACGATGTCACCCTTAACGGTTGCGTTGGGGGCCTGTTGGCTCGTCACCTGACTGGGGTTCTAAAATACGACGCCCGTCGATAATTTAGCGATAAATAATTATTTGTGGCAACTAGTATGACTTCGACTGATGATTCGAATTCCTTGACTTCGCGTTCGCTTCGCAATGATGAATGATGACGTATTCCGGCAACCCTATCTGAACCGTTATTTGCTCATTTCGGTTGGATTTCTGTTTTGAAAAGTCGCCAGAATGCAGACTTTTGGCGCGATTTCGGAAAGTTCGCCAATGGTTATCGCACAGTAAATTTCTACCATTGTGAACTTGCTTTTTTTTGTTTACTGGAACCCAATTTTCTTTAACCTACTCTTTAATTTTAAATTTAAAATTTGTAACATTTTTTTTCTCTTAAATTTAAAAACAGTACTTTAATTTGAATTAAATGTATATTTCTTCTGTAAATAGCTTTAGTGGGTTCTTTTGGGTAATTTTATGCATTGATATTTTATAGATGAAAGTGTAACAATGAAGTCCACGTTAAAGTGTCTATTTATAAAAAACAAAATTTTCTGCATTCAAAATTTTCCCTTGGGCTTCAGGAGTCTGAAGACAAGCTAAAAAATTTACCCCTCTACCTGCTACAAAGAACACAAAATGGCAAAATATCATTTAACTTGATATTTTTAGGTCCCTTTTTCCCCTTTTTTTAAGATGCTGAGTCCTTTTTTTCCCTAGGGACAAGTTGAAAATCTGTTGGGACCCCTGCACTTTTAATTGTGGATTTTTTTTCTGTGCATATAAAAGTTATTTCTCTTCTATAAAAAATATTTTTTCATCTCCTTCTTTCTTATTTGCTGATCTCTCTGATCTGGAATAGATCGATCCATGAGGTTATTCCCCCTTAACTTCTCCATCGCCAAAACAGGTGCTGCTTCCAAGAGTTGAATGGGGGCCTTCGCCTTGCTTCTTGAATAGAGTTCAAAAAATTTCAAAGGAGCCCCTTCAGATTGTGGCATGGAAGAGCCCGCTTTTGCCAGACCGTCAGCAATATCATTAGGCGTCTTAAGATAAATATTTTCAAGTAATGATTAAATGTGTATCAATATGGAAACTTAATATGAAAAATTAACAAAACCTTAATAACTGACGCTAAATATTCCGTTAATCAACAAACCGCAATGCATACAGAGGTGTCAATAAATCATTACTACCTACGAGGCAGGAACGTTTTCGATTTTCCCTTAGGGATTTTTTTCCCCTGAAAGCCGGCATTTGCTCTGCATGAGAACCGGCCCATTATATTTTATTTCTACAGGGGCGTTTATATCAGCCATCGTATCCATGGGATGAAGAGCAAACTCCGCATTTTTTCCATCTTGGGGATTTTCTCCTAGGCAGAACCGGAATTGCACTGTTCATTGGGTGGCCTTGCAAACCCTCCATTGAAGGAAGGTTTGACGTTTCATCCCATGGATTCGGCCAATTTGGATTAGAAATCCTGCTCGACCACTTTTTCCCCTAATGGAGGATTTGGCATTCCATGGATTCAATGGCTTATGTAAACGCGCCTTACATTTGATGGTATCCACTAAAAATGGAGAAATGAAGATCCAGGGAGATCCCTGAGCTTAGTTTGAGCTATTAAAGGGGGTGACAGACAGACGGACTGAACGATTGCAATACCTTTCACTTTAAACGTTAAAACGTAGCGTGGAAGCTAAAAATTGAAATATACGAAGCAGTAAACAGCGCCATCTAGCCACTCCTGACATAAAAAGTCATCTCAAATTTAGAAATCAATACGGGATACAGGGAAAAGTGATCCATCTTATTCAGATTCGCCAGTTTGGGGAAATTCGGTGAATGCTCCTTCACATCTTCGCAAAACCATGACGTCAGAGAGGCATAAGCGAATGGCAAAAATCGTAGCGCCATCTAGGTTTTTAAAGGACAAACAAAATCCAGTTAGCACCAGTTAAACCCAAACTGATGACAATCCTCAGACAGGGGTGGTGGGAGCAGGGGGGTTATGAAGGCTCAGCTCTCCGGTCAGGCAAGGCAAGGCTAGCCGTCGGGATAAAACGAACTTATGATGCAGGAAAAACATAATCCTTTTAAGATATCCACCTACATTCGAGAAAAAAATTTTGAAAACCATTTTTATTAAGCATATAAATATAATTTTAACACGTATATGGATAAAATACAGAAAAAAAATGTGTTTGGATTTCATTTTAAATGATTTGGTGTTTCAAATTTTAGCAGAATATTTAAAAATTTAATCAACACTAAACGTTTTGCAATAGAAATGTACCAGTTTGTCGAAACGTGTATGTGTTGGGACCAAATAAGAGTTCTTTAGTTGGGTAGAGACTGAACCTACTAACCACACCATGGAGACAATATAGGGCAGCATATGCGGCCCGATGGTCGAGTGGTTTAATCGTAGACCATTACAATAGCATTTTGCGAGGTGTAACGGGTACGCGTTCGATTCCCGCCTTCACCTTGGGTGTACTTTCTTTCTCTATGTGAGTAAAAATTCCTTCTGTGGCTGTCTTACTTGACGAAGGCTTATAAGCGGGTCTCTGATTATGCACACAAGCCGGAATATATATTTACATACTTACCCTGCATAAATAAGCAAAATACAATGACTGTTATGTATAGACTGGTGGTCAACATCAAGTTTTGTGAAAAAATAATGCAACAAAATATTAAAATACAGCCTCCTAAAAAAATATATGTGCTGAAAACTAGTCATTAATCATGAATATACATAAATAGTAACATTTTATATTTTTTTTCACCAACTTCACGCTTGACATATATCCATATCCAGTTTAAAAAAAACTTAAATTTTAAGTTTAGCATTAAAATTTTTTAGATAAGATTGTAAAGTTTCATTTTAATTGTTACAAGGCCATCAATTTGATGTTATTCCTTCCTTTTTTAAAGAAATTTTCTTTGTATATTCATATTGTGCATATAATTATTTTATATTATTATTGTACTAACGAATCTACTGAAATATATGTATTTTTCATGAACAGTTAATATTTTTTCATAGAGATCATGAAAATATTTTCGTTGTAAAAAATATATATAATTTGTTTTAAATTAAAGTTTTGTGTACCTTTTTTTGCTTGAAAATTATCTGGCTTTTCAAACATTTAATAATTTATTTAGCTGTAGGAAATAAAATGTATTGCACTATGCGGGCACAATGCTAGTCAAATTTAGTGAATCTTTTATAACTTCATTTTTTTAGTACAATTTCCATTTTCTTATTTTTAAAAAGAAATTAAATAACTAAAATATATTATTTTTTGTATATGCAAACTGTTTTATTCATTTTATTCCAAATAAATGGAAGAATTAAGCAAAATATCGATTTCAAAGAGACATTTGTAAAATGCTTCAAATTACTTTTAATGTACCTTTAAGTAGAATCCTTCATTACATTATATTTTGATATATATATTTTCTAAATATGTATTACAATAATTATTGATTGAAAACAAATTCCAGTGTTTTGTATAATACTTAGTTTAGAAATATTTTACTTAAAAAATATTTGCACAGTTAAATTTTTCTTAAATTAACCAATACTGGAGAGTAGGTGTAAATAAAGGATATATATTTCATTTAAATCCAACATTTTCAAATCGGTCTCTGCTTAAGTATCGAGGAGATAGACGGCGCCACAATTTTTGCAATTCGCTTATGCCTCTCTAGCGTCATGGTTTTGCGACGATGTGAAGGAGCATTCACCGGGAAATTCTTAACCAGAGTATTTCCCAAGTGAAATGATCTAAATTGCGCATGCGCATTACTACTTTGTTGTTTCTTGATTTTTGTTTACCTTTTTTAATTATTTCTTATTAGAACCGTATTTTTATAGCAATATTTTAATTATTCCCAATTCTTTCTTGTCGTAATTCTTCTTCGCGAAAAACGTCGATGTTCGAATTTCCATTACCTGTTGGTCATCTAAATATATAAGGTATCGAAATAAAATATGAATGAGTTCGCCATGCACTATGCCGCCATGGATGGCGACTTGGATAGGATGAGGCAACTCATCGAAGCGAGAGTGCCCGTGGACATCCTCAACGAAAGGGGACAGACCCCTCTGCACGTGGCAGCTCATTACAGTCAGTACGAAGCGGCAGTACTGCTCATCGATAGCGAGTGTGACCTCGAAATCAAGGATCGTTATGATCGTACACCTTTGATGAGCGCTGCTGCTTGGGGCAGACAGGTTATTGTGGATCTGCTCCTTCATCGTGGAGCCCATGTCAACTCTGTTGATCACGAAGGGCGCACTCTCCTTCACCTTGCCTCTTTTTCTGGTTTGACGGACATTGTGCGTGTTATTCTGGACAATGGAGAAGCAGACGTCAATGCTGTTAACCTAGGTGGAGAAACTCTTCTCATGTGTGCTACAAGAGGCGGACACGAAGAGATCGCAGCCCTCCTCATCCGAGCCGGAGCAGACGTCAACAGAAGTGATGTTGGGAAGGTGACTGCCCTTCATATAGCTGTTGAGTGTTGTCACACCAGAGTGATCCGGATTCTTCTGGAGAAGGAGGGACTAGATCTCAGCCCTCAAGATGACGATGGTAACACGCCTTTGCATCTCGCTTGCTGGTATGCCTTCTGTCCAAAAGCCGTAGAGCAACTCTTGGATGCAGGCGCCGACACCAACGTGAAGAACAATCAAGGTAGAACTGCTCTGGGACTAGGTATTTTGGAAAAGAATTTAACCCACGGGGAAATCAGGTTGTTTGTACAAAAAGGGGCCTTTTTGGAGAACTCTGATTACCTGTGCATATCCCAAGACCCTTTTCTCAAAGAGAATGTTCTGAAGGATGTGGAATTATGCACTAAATCTGTCGTGAACAAGTTCAACCGTCAGTCCTTGCCTGCTTTAAACAGCAATCCTTACTTTGCTAGAAGGCTCCCAAATGTCAGTAACTTTGAATTAGGAGCTCGACATATCGATGAAGTGGAGAACTTGGTCAAGTGTGAGATAGAGAAGAACACCTTCTGTAATGTGGTCAAGGTGCACCCAATATCTCTAAGTGCCCTCTGTGTTCTATCTCTAATAACTTGCCAATCAGGCAAGAAACGAGCTGCTTCTACAGGTTGTAGTCATTCACCATTTAAAAAAAATCGTAACTAAGCTTTACATTTTTACATACATGCATTACATTATACAACTGTTATTACACAATATTTGCACTTAATATGTCTTCATAGTTCTGCTAGGTTCATATTAACGTTTAGAGCTAAAATGTGTCCATTGTATATAACTTTGATGGTTTGTTATTTTGCAGTGCAAACCATTTTTGTTGATTATGTCAAAGAGTTTGTATTATGTGCAAATGCATACTTTGTGTTACTTTTTTGCAAATTAGTATTGTATCTTGATGTCTGCAATCTGAATTTATTTAACGTCAAGGAAATGTATCAGTTAGAAATTATGTTTAATATAATCATGCTTATTCAACAAGCTGTTATATTTGTTTACACAATTGGAGTTTTTTTTTTCGCTTAATATTATAGTATTTGGGGAATTAATTTTTGGTAACTCATTTCTTTTATTGTATGCATTATTTTGACAATAAATAATTTCATTATCACTATTGTATGAGCAAAAAATATATATATATATACATTTATCAAATTTTAAGTTTTTTTATATAGTTAATTCGGAATTCAATATTCGGTCTGTTGCTGTAGAAGGTTTCTTTATCAAACAAGAAAAATGGAATAAAATATCATCCTATTAACATCATTCCTAATTATGTATGTTTTACATTAAAAAATTATGTTATCACATTAAATTTAATTTGAAGGTGCATTTAGAAAAATTAAATTCTTAACGTAACGAAAACAAGCCACAATTTAAACATGTAATTTAGGCAATTTTAATTATAAATATAATTTCAATGTTAAAGACAATTACAAAAATTGTCGACCAACAACAGGCCCAGCCAGGTTAGTCTAAAATATTTCTAATTCTTTACCAGTCCCCAATAACTATCAAGATTCTTCTTGAATTCTTCTACTCTCTTCGAATAAACAGCATAATCTGGCAGAGCATTCCACTCATTCATGACTCTATTATAGAAATAACGTTTCTTGCGTCTTCTTTGAAACAGGATTTTTTAAATTTCATGTTGATTCACTCATTCACTTCACAAAACATGTTTAAAACATTAATTTCGCTTTTGGTCTATTTAAATATTATTTGAGAATTTTTTACAATTTTATCTGAATGAAGAGTGAAATTTGGTTAAATTGTATTCAGATAATTTTGTATGTAAATATCAACTTACAAGAGTTTCCAACTAACGGACCAACTGTGCTTTTCTCCCTGCCATTTTACTCTCGCACGGAGTGTAGTTCAGTATACTTTTTGCAATCAAGCATCCGCCGCCTAAAATAGTGTTCTTCTAATACTGTACACTGTTTTATGTATGCTATACATATTTATTGCACCTGATTGTAACACACATTGCATAAAGATAACACATATAAAATTGAGCTTTTTTTAAACTCGGGGTAATTATTTTACGCCTTGTAAATCTTAAATGTTCATTTTGGGAAATAAACCTATTTATGGACTATTTGCAAAAGCAACTATTTTATAAAATCAGAAATTAATGTTTTTGCACACTGGCTTGTAATGATTGCTGTTATATAGTAAGATAATAAAATATTAAACAAATTATGAGGATGGGGAGCCCAGTCGATAAGGCGCTAGCCTTTGAGTGCGAAAGGTTCCAGGTTCGTCTCGGGTATTGCCAAAATAACTGCCGACTTTTATATACAGCCTGTGCAGTTATAATGTCCATCGAACAAAACCACATGTAGAGGGAATGCACGTTGAATATACAACAAAGTCCTGACTCTGCATACCATATTGCTCCTAAAATTAACAGAGACTATCATTTTTAAAGTTTCTTCAGTCAAAATTTTGATTCAGAAATTAAAAAACAAAAATTGTTGGTAACTGACTAGCATTTTAAGAGTTTGTATAATAAATGTATTCCATTACAAGTAATTTTGCAACTTTTGATTTGTGAGTGTATGGAATGTTATTTTATTATGTAGGTAACAATTTAATGTTACCTTTTTAAAAAAAACTTATGTGATGTTTAGGGACAAAATGGGTCGAAAGTGTAAGAATTTAACACTTTAAATTGTGGATTTTTGTATTGTCCATTTAAAAATTATTTCTCTGCTATAAAAAAAATATATTGTCTTCTTCGTTCTTATCTGCTTATCTCTCTGATCTGCATCAGATCAGAGGTTATTCTCCCTTAACTTCTCCATCGCCAAACCAGGTGCTCGTCGGAAGATCCTACCCCGAAATTCCAATGCACACCAAGAGACGCTGGGAGGTGGCCTCCTCGCAGTTGCGCCTGGGTGCAGGTCATAGAGATCTCAATAAAAGTATTAGAGTTTAGATCACGTGACCTATCTATGCTAACGACGGGACGAGCCTGGGGGCCGCCATCTTGAGTCCGAGACCAACTTTTTAAAGTGGAAAACGCTTAGAAAAAAATAAATTTAATTCTAAAATATTAAAAAAATACTAGCTGCATTTTGGAATATTTTTAGTGACTTTAAAAGAACTTTTAACGCTTTTCCAGTATTTTTATAATATTTATTCTGTAATTTCAGAATTAAATTTTACTTTTTGCCTAGCATTCTTTTTCTTTATGTGATGGCGACACTGGCAAATTGCAGCCGTCGCCGTCACATTAAGAAGAAGAATACGTGAAAAATAAAATTTAATTCTAAAATTACAAAATAAATATTATAAAAATACTAGAAAAGCGTTAAAAGTTCTTTTAAAGTCACTAAAAATGTTCCAAAATGCAGCTAGTATTTTTATGGTATTTTTTAATATTTTAGAATTAAATTTATTTTTTTCTAAGCAATTTCGACTTAAAAAAGTTGGTCTCGGACTCAAAATGGCGGCCCCCAGGCTCGTCCCGTCGTTAGCATAGATAGGTTACGTGATCTCCACTCTAATACTTTTATTAAGATCTCTATGGTGCAGGTAGAGAAAGTCTTAATGACACCGGAAAACCGTAGGGTTTTTAAATGTCCAGGGGACAGTCGAGCCTAAGCAGTTTGGTCTTTCCTTTCTCCAACAAAACCAATTGAAGCACACGGGCCATTGCCACTGAACTGAACTGAAACTCTGGAAGAATCATCCCATGATAAGCTGGTGAAGCTTTTTTTTGGGTCACTTGGCGACAGCTTTAGGGAGAATATGTGCCATATTTGGCATAACCTCGCCGATCAAAATGGACACTTGACTTGCAGTTTGCATTGGATGTCGCCAATCGCTCGCCAAGAATAGTACTCCAAGGAATTTAAGTTTTAAAGATTGTTGCCGCAATTCTATTTTTTTAAAGTACATGTTGTCGAAACTTCATTATGTAAAGAACCTCTTAAAGCAATAACCTATCAATTTTCTGCTTAAAAAATTCTTGAAAAAGTTGGTTTAAAATGTCTATTTTAACAGGTAAAGTATAGGATTGGCGGCAAAAGTTGGGTTACTCTTACAGGGTTGCCGGGCTTCACCGACCCGTTTGACGAGTGTTTCGATACTCCTTCCAGAGTTTCAGTTCAGTTCAGTGGCCATTGCCTGTGTACCATGGGTGCGCTGGTGGCAACTTCCATGAGTTGTTAAGGGGTCATAGGAGTCTTAAAAATGTGCAAAGAAGGAACTACAAAGCATAATTTGATCTTTCATGGAATTTTTTAACTACTCAATATACAAGTATAATTTTTTATATGCAATTCTGCATGATTTAATTAATATAAAACAAATTTTAAAATTTATGAAACTAGCCAAAACTAAAATAAATGATATTAAACATAAAGCTATTCGAACACATTGGGATTAGGCTTGCGCGGCAAATTTTGAGGTCAAAATTGAAAAAATGACCAAGAAAATGACTTTATATTGTACAAACAAAGACTTATATCTAAATTATCAGCTCAATTTTAATTAGAAATTATTTTAAGAACTTTTTTCTAAAAAAATTAATAAAATTTTGATTTTAAATTTTTAATTACAATTGAGCTGTGAATTAAGGTATAAGTCTTTGTTTGTACATATTTGCACAATATAAAGTCATTTTTTCAATTTTGATCAAGAAGCAAGCATGTAGCATGGAAAAGCCCGCTTTAGACAGACCATCAGCAATATCATTATATTTTAATTCGACATGGGATGTTATCCAATGAAAATGGAGAATTGAAGATCCAGGGAGAGCCCTGAGCTTAGTTTGAGCTATGTATTAAAGCCCATTTCACACCTTGTCACAACTACTTGCAACTCCCGTAGGACACCGTGCATTAAAAAGTTGCACTCAGTTCGTGAGATTTTTTCCTGCAAGCACGAAAAAATCGCAGTTGCATGTACCCTTAGCCAATCAGAACTCAGGATTTCCTTGGCTGCATTGTGGCGAACTAGACTTCGCCAACTGGTTGTTTATTTACTTTTTAGGACGCTAACTTTCCCCGTTTGCAAAAATCTGCGCAATTAAAAATGGATATTAAATGTATGGCAAAGATGAAAATTGATCTAATTAAGGAAGTTCGGAAACATAAATTTCTGTTTGATGCAAACAATGCCCATAGTTTGATTAAAGTTTGCTTTCAAAAAGATGAAACTTGCCAAATTTTGAGATGAATAATTTTTTGTGGAAGCCCGAAAATCCAGGTTACCACAAGTTGCGAGTTGCAGTTGCAAGTAGCTGTGCAGGTGTGAAATGGGCTTAAAGTGGGTGACAGACAGACGGACTGACCGATTCAACTGACTAATCGAAATACGAAGCAATAAACCACAAAACAGCGCCAACTAGTCACTCCTGACACCCTAAGTCCTCTCAAATTTTGACATCAATACGTGTTATTGGGAAAAGTGATCCATTTTGTTCATATCAGTGACCACACTCTGTCTGGAGAAATAAATAAACCAGAGAATTTGGCAAGTGAAATGAAGGCTGGGTTTCCGTATCGTGTTCTGTGGAATTATCTCGCCAAATCTTGTTCGCCAAGGTTGGCGCGCTTATCGCGGGCAAGCGAAGGTTGCCGCGATAAGCAGACTCGGCTGTAATGTAAACAAACTAAAGAATCGATTCTGCTACTCTTGAACGAATCTTTTATGTACATACGGGGATCGATTCTTGCGAAGAGTTGTGTGATATTTAAGGGGTCTAAGGAGTCTTAAAAATGTGCAAAGAAGGAACTACAAAGTATAGTTTGATCTCTCATGTAATTTTTTAACTACTCAATATACAAGTATAATTTTTTTATATGTAATTCTACAAGATTTATTTATTATAAAACAAATTTTAAAATTTATGAAACTTTAGCCAAAACTAAAATAAATGATATTAAACATAAAGCTGTTTTTAACACATTGTGATTAGGCTTGCGCGGCAAATTTTGAGGTCAAAATTGAAAAAATGACCAAGAAAATGACTTTATATTGTACAAATATGTACAAACTAGGACTTATACCTAAATTCTCAGCTAAATTTTAATTAGAAATTATTTAAAAATAAATTTAAAATCAAAATTTAAAAAAATTTATTAATTTTTTTAGAAAAAAGCTCCTAAAATGATTTCTTATTAAAATTGAGATGAGAATTTAGGTATAAGTCCTAGTTTGTACATATTTCTACAATATAAAGTCATTTTCTTGGTCATTTTTTCAATTTTGACCTCAAAATTTGCCGCGCAAGCCTAATCTCAATGTGTTAAAATAGCTTTATGTTTAATATCATTTATTTTAGTTTTGGCTAAAGTTTCATAAATTTTAAAATTTGTTTTATAATAAATAAATCTTGTAGAATTACATATAAAAAAATTATACTTGTATATTGCGCAGTTAAAAAATGACATGACAGATCAAACTATACTTTGTAGTACCTTCTTTGCACATTTTTAAGACTCCTTAGACCCCTTAAGATATTTGGGAACTACCAAATATTGCTGCTTCAGTAACGCCATTTTCTAAGTATATTATTAACTAATACGTTAACATTTTTTCAAAAAATTTAAGAGACAGTTATTAAAGAATAAGAAATAATAAAGATGAATAGTTATTTTTTAGGGGGTTTTGCATCAAATAACACAGTCTTTCTTTTTACATTAGTATTTTAAATTCATATAGTGTAAGCATAAAAATTTTGGAAATTTTATCGTACATAAATTAAAATTTACTTAGTAAATAAGCGATTAAAAATAGTTCAAGTTTATACTTTACATTCAGTAATGCAGGCTGTGTGTTAATGATACGCTAATACATTGTTTTATAAATAATTTTTTGTAAACTTAACTTATGGATTAAAGAATATTTACTTATTTTTTTAAATGAAGTAATTTACAATTAAAATACGTTTTATTACTTTATTTAAAAATACTTTTTATCATTTAGAATGTGTTTGAAATAATAAACTTATTTTCTTTTCTCAGGTATACTTTTAGCTAATTTAATAAAGATTATTTTTAACTAAAAAATTTAGTTTGTAGATTGTTTTTTATTTCATGATTAAATACTTGGTTTAATGTACAATAAAACAGTACAGTAAAACAGTATACATTAATCATACATTAGTAGGCAATACGAGATATTTTACTTTTAAAATATTTTTAGCATTTAAAGATTAATTTCACATTAGGAAGAACTAAACTACATACATGTTCATGCAGTTTTGCTTTTCTCGATTTAAAATATTTGTGGAATCAATTCCAAAATGCAATCCGAAGAATTTTCTACCAAAATATAAAAATAATTACTTGTTTTATCAAAAAAAATTCAAATTTATAAGCTATTTGTGAAATTTTATCACTGCTTTATTTAACTTAACGACAAAGTAGTTGTTTAAGGCGCCAGTTGCATTAGAAAAAAATTACTTCGTCTAAAATTGTAGCTTCTGTTTTAAATTTTCAAATAGAAATCCCCTATTATAAGCAATTAATAAAAAAAATTAAAGATTAAGACATTTCCAAAAAATTTTCATCTTCCCCTTCCACTCCGCTTTCCTGTTCACACTTCCCGTTTAACCGGTGACATAGCTCCAAACTACTCGAGCGTGACCCCACCAAAGTAGCCCCGCCCTCTGCCTGGGTGCGACCCTGGATTCAGGGGCGGCGGCAGCAGGGGGGCTAGGGGTGCTTCAGCACCCCCGTCGGGGAAGGCTAGCACCCCCGTCGGGGAATTTTTTAATTTCGTCGGGAAAATTAGTCCTTAAGTTTAAAATTTTTTTTATCTTTCATTTTTATATGTTAGTTTGGTTAAAATGTCGGAAAAAATTTGGTCGATAAAACAAAAGCCCTTTAAAAGTTTTAAAAATGATCACTACTTTGCATATTTTAACACAGTCCTGGTTTGTGTGATCGAGCCCTTATTGAAATACACCCCTTCCGCAAGATTTTCCATTCCACTGGGGGGCGAGGAAAACGATATCATACACCACACCACCGTTCTTCATGGTGTGGGGATTGGGGTATTGGGGAACCCTTATCTTCAAACCAGCGGGAGGTTGCGGACTTGCGGAGGAGCAGACTGCTTGGTTCTTAATTGGGAAAGTTTGGTTAGTTATGGGGAGGGTGGTTTCACATTACATAGTTAGGATCATCTGGGATTGTACTGTAGAGAGGAATCTGGATTCAGTTAACGTTAGTAAACTCTTCGTCGCGAACTCGTAAATTTTCGACAATGATACATGATGCTGACATGTTTTTTCCGGTCTAAAATATAATTTTACCCGAAGTGTTAAAGGGATACCAAAAAAAGGGGGTAAACAATACTCAGAAAAAGGACATTTTGGTGATCTTCTGCTATTGGTGAAGACAGATGTGTCGTCAGAATAGAGGGCTATTGGGAAAGAAAAATGCAAAAAAAAAAAAAAAAAATAGTACCATCCGTTAACGCCACAGTATTTTGAACCAGTTCACGTGTTCAACCAACGTTCGTTTTCTTTTGGTTAAAAAAAGTGTATAAACTTTTATTTTGCGTAGATTTTTTGTGAATTTTAGCAGTAAAATTAATACGGTAGGTTGCTCAGCTTTTTGAACACGAATCCGAAATAGATTTTTTTTTGTTTTAATAATTTGGTTATGAATAATAAACGAGGGAAAGGTTCACGTTTTAAGGTTGAATGTTGTTTATGTGCAGAAAAATTTGACAATGACTATCTAAAAAAAATACACAGCTTTTGAAATATCAAGATTATGAAAAGCAAAACAGGAATATTCCGTTCGTAGAAGTTGGCGTAAAAAAAAGGAAAAGTCCATGGGAATCGCTAAATCCAGTGAAGACGATCAAAAAAGATCTCTCTGAAACCGAAGGTACGTAAAAAAATTATAATACATTAATGTTCGTATTTATTTCAACGTACAAAAATGGTTTAATTCTTTTCTCCAATTTTAGCTTTCACACTACGTTTATAACGTAAAATGGGGAAGGTATTATAATCGTTCAACCCGTCTGTCTCTCACTTTCATAGCCCAAGCAAGAAATTTATTCACAAAAAGATTCTTTGATTGTATGATGATGACATGAAATGTATTCTTTCTATTTTAAAGCGTACAATATTCCATATTTATTCATTAAAATATAAATTATTCTAGCAACCGATAATAAATTAATTTCGAAATAATTACGATAACTTTCGAAAGAAAATAAATAAAACTAGTCAAACTAATAAAAAAATAATTTTTAAGATAGATTAAAAGATTAATAGAATCCGGCGGGTAGGACCGATTTTGGAAGGTACACTGAAGAAGGGACTCAGCATGCCAGTACTAACTTTTCCATTTTTAGCGATTTTATAGATGTCTGTACGCTCGGACGGACGGACACTTATCTACTGTCTGTCGGCGAATTAACCTTAATTAGTATTAAAATGTAATTTTAGATAACTTTAATCCGCTGTTGCCATCACCACTGGCACAAGAAACTTTATTCAAATATAATATTTGAAGTAAAGTTTATTTTTGTTATAAATCAGTTTGGAATGGATTCATTGATTGTTCATTATTATTAGTTTACTAAGAAAACGGCTAAGAAATTGCATTATTTATAAATAAAAATATTTTTAGTTTTATGTTATATTTCTTTTTTATTAGGGCACTTTAAATAAATTTCATGTTTTCCTCGCAATAAATATTTTTAAAAAAAAATCAGGTTTTTGAAGATTTTATGTTGGATACATTTTCCTTAAAAAATGTAAAACAAATTGTTTTTTTTTAAGTGAATTTTTGTAATATGTGAATATTTTAATGAAAATTTCAATTTTATATTATGAATGTAGTTCTACTTATGTCTAGTTAAAGTTTAATTTTATATATTGAATTGAAACGTATTTGACATATTTCTGATTGATCTCTGACATAATTTGACAGTTAATTATATAAACTTAAGGTAGACCAGTACCTTGGAATTGAGGGAAATTTTTTTTATTGCATAATCCAAAAATAGACATAGTGCAGAAAACGTATACCAGATTTCAAAATTCTACTAGTTTGAAAAACGATCCAATTGTGCTGTTTAAAAACCCTTATCTTCGAAATTTCTACAGTTGACACTATGTTAAAATGCTTTATGTATCAAAATCTTATATTTTTTTTTCATTTCGTCACAAATTAAAAAAAGTGTAATGCTTTTTTATTAATTTGCATAGATTTTAATAATTTTTTTTTTGTAATACATTTAGCATATTTAACAGAACCAAAAAATGTTGAGTAAAGTAGTCTAGTTTTTTTTTTATAAAAAGCAGTTTGGAACTGAAAATTCAATTTTTAAATTTTTTTAATATAATATATATTAAAAATTAAAACTAGTATGTATTTTTAAAAAAAAACAGCATTTTTTAATATCACCATTACACAGTTGTAAAATAAAAGAATTAAAGTTGTAACTTAAAAGGAGTTAGGATTTAAAAAAATTAATTAAAAAAAGTGTAGGTTGTAATAATTTTTCTTAACATTATGCGATGGTTATACTAATATACTCTATAAATGTAAAGTTAGTTTTACAATTTTTGCACCAAATTAAAAAAAAAACATGTTTATCCTACGGATCTACATTAAAGAATTAAGGTAATTTATTTTAAATTATACTTTAGCCCCCCCGTCGGGGTAGGTCAGCCCCCCCGTCGGGAAATTCCTAGCGCCACCACTGCCTGGATTTCTGAGAAAAAACGGGGGACATACTTCTATCTATTGTGAATCCCTCTTCTACCCCTCCCCGCCCTGCCCCAGAGAAAAAATGTGTTTGATTGTCCACGACCACGTGCAGTTCATGTATCCCTATGGCCTATGTAATGATAGTGCTAGTTGGTGGATGTATCTTATTTTTTGCTAAAATTTTATAGGATTCCTTGTATATCAATTAAATCAATCACTTTAGGTCATTTTCTGAGTCAAAGTCAATCTAAAAACAAAGTGGGAGGTCTTGGAAAAATTTTAACAGTTACAGAAATAATGGTAATCAACACTATTTAGCATAATAGAAACTGATATTTAGGGACCTTCAAAATTTGGGGTCCCTAGGCCAAAGCCTAAGACGTCTTATGGTAGATCATGCCCTGGTCATTCGGTGTTGACATTTAAAAAGGATGTACTATTTGCACTTATTTTTACTACATAAAATCACTACTATTTACTATTAAGGAAAATAGAAAAAATCAACATGTAGTGCATACCCCATTGAATTAAAATCAATATATTTAAGTAACGAATCTGTATGTTGCAGTGAATAACCAAAATATAAGTATGATATTACATGCATATTGCACGAAAATTGAGATAAAAAACACACACGTTTACACATTACTTGACATTCAAATATGAAAACTAAACAATGTTCTGAAAGAAATAGAAAATGCAATCCCATTGCGGTAAAAAAATGTCTGCTTGATAGATTATTAATTATTTTAGATCGGGAACCAATGTACAGTTGTATTAATAAGTCACATATTACACTAATCCAATAATTCAAGTAAAAGCTAAAGGTAAATTGAAATCAATAAAGTACGCTAGTACGGTCATTGATGACGTGTAAAAAACTCATTATATATTGTATTTAAAGATTTGTTCTTCTAATCTGAACAACTCGGAAATCTCCACAGAAAATGAATTATGTTTCCTTTTAGCTTTCCGATTCCTCTGTACAATCGATTTATCCAAAATTAAAGACCCAAGTCGGAAATTCTTTTTATTTCAAATTATTTTTAAGATTCCGAGAATATTTGTTTACTAATGATTCATGGAGCTAGAAAATGCCTACAGATATAGATGTGCCAGCAGTTTCAAGATCCCTGAATCTTATCAATGAACAAACATCTTTTGCTAAAGTAAAACAACAGCAAAGAAAGGTCGGCTTTATTTTGTTAGAAATGTAATTCACTTTTTCATAAAAAGAAAATAAGACAAAATGCAAACTCTTAACCAGGTATACATCAATTTTGGAGGATCATTTGAATATTACGTGGTCGTGTGGTGTTTCGCGTACAGTGTTCGAAATTGGATGCAGAAATTTATGAGCAATCTGTATACTATGCTACTATCTTTAAAAAAAAAATCGACGCAAATGCACATTAACTAGGAATATTTTTTTAATTATTTTTTTAAATCTCCAAACTATATGGTCTGGTATTCGGCATGCGGTCTGAAAATCACCAAACTAGGTGATTTTAAAATCACTGGAAATTCGCTAGTTTATATAGAATCCCAAGTTTCGCAATTTTAGGATAACTGGAGGTAAAAAATTTAAGAATTCACAACTTATTACACACGGGGTTTCTATATATTACGGTCGCCTCGCCTGAGTTTCTTAAGTTTTGGGGTCGGTCAGAGTTTTTATATTTAACCATCTCCCCAATTTAGAGATTTTACAACAGCAGACAATTTATTTTTCAAGGAATCTAATCTGGCTAATTAAGGAATTGTAAATGATAGTTCCGATGCACAGAAACAAACTTGCGATAAAGCATTAATATACATTCATTTACCATTGAAGTTGTTGATATTTCCTGTTAAAATATGTCATAGATTTGAAATGTGAACTCATAAAGGGGTGTTGCTGTTGAAAATTTCGTAGTTGGTGACATTTTTCATACGAAGACAACCCCTTATCCAAATTACGTTTTATGCAATCAACTCTGAATGTTATTTACCCACTAAGTAAAAAAAAGTCCGATTCCTTATGATGAACTGAAGACAAAATCACTGGAAAAATAATCACTGGTAGTAACATTTTTCTCCACAGATGTATTAGGAAATCGTGTACCAAATTTGAAATTCGTAACTCTGTTAGTGCGAGCTATAGAGTGGTTTTAGACGGTCTGGCAGGCGAACCAATGTTCAAAAACCACATTTCAGGATTAGCACCTTCCAAAACGTGTAGAAAACACAAAATCTCCATTTTGGATTACGACCCCATCGCAAAACTTTCATTATCTAATGAAAGTATCATTTCTAATTAAAAATAGACAAGTACCTTTGTAACAGAATCTGTCGCTTAGCCCGCTGGCACACAACGTGTGTGTTCAACAACAACAAAAAAAGAACACCAAACACAGCATTAATTCTATATTATACTTACCTAATTATATTGTTATTTTGCTAGTTCCATTTATTTTCTTTCGAAAATTCAATAATTATTTCTTAGCGTTTGCTAAATGAATTTATATTCGAAGAATAAACATGTAATATTCCTCGCTTTTAAATAGAAGAAAATATTTCATATCAACATACAATCGAAAAATCTCTTTATGAAATATATTTGAAGTTATTTCAAACAAACTTAAGTACTTCGAATGCGAATTTTTTTTCTGAAATTTTCAATATCTTATAATTTCCATGCCCTGATTTTTTTTTTTTTTTTTTTTTTTTTTTTGACGTATCACACTTGTCTGTAGCATTTGTAGTTAGGGCTATGAAAGTGGATGGCGGATAGACAACAATACTGAAAGATCATAATACCTTCCGCTTTTTACGAAATAAACGTCGTGTGGAAGCCAAAAGGGAAAAAAAACGTTTGGAAGCAACTAACTGAACTTATAAATAATTATTGCTTTATCATGGCACTTAAAATTAAAACTTACTTACTCACTTGCCCTAACAAAAAATTTTTTTAGTGGTGCAATCTTTATTTTTTAAGAAGGATTATGGTTATAGAAATATAATAATAAAAGAGTCTCAAATTAAAGAAATCATATGTTCGAGAGCATAGACTAATTATAACATGCGTAAAAATTGTTTAAATTTTTTTAAACAGTTGCATAAAAAGAATTATACATACATAAAAATTAAAATAAGGCCTTAAGAGTTTTGGAATTTTGTATTCAATTTTTTTTGAAATGCCAATACTAATACAATATTCGTAAATTTTTAAGTAATCATAGACTCAGCAGGGGTCTGTCCAAAAGAAAATTGGGTCCGTTTTCGGACCCTTCACAAAATTCAATTCTGCGAAAACGGACCCTTCACAAAATTCAAAAGGGGGAAAAGGGACCCTTCACAAAATTCAAAAGGGGGAAAAGGGACCCATCACAAAATTCAAAAGGGGAAAAAGGGACTCATCACAAAATTAAACTAAGTGAAAACGGATTTTTCACAAAATTCCCACCCTAAACAAAAGAAAATCCCAGGAGAACATCACAAGAAAAATTTTTATTTCGATCCTGAATTGCTTGAAATTACTAACTTTGGCAACTATTATACCTTCAAGTATAGCTTCTGTTGAGAGGCTTTTTTCCCGAATGAACCTCATTTGTTCTGAATTGAGAAGTACATTGAAACAAGACACTTTAGATAGACATTTGAGAATCGTTTTGAATGGCCCGGATACAATGATCAATGTTCTTGCATTATTGATATTTTTAAATCTAATGGTGCCAGAAGGATAAAGTTGTAAAAGTTTCAATTGTATTTTATTTACCCAACTTTTTTTTAAAGTAAATGTGCACTCTAATATTGTGGAAATTTGCATTCAGATAATTAAATACTATAATAAAATGAAGGCATTTTGAAAAACTGTTTTGTCTACTAAGGAGTCCTGCTTAATAGAAAACCTTCAAAATATGCAAATTTTTATAGGGAAAGCAAAAATGATAAAATAAGAAAATCAAATTCTTTTTGTATTTTAAAGGTTTCTTGTTGAACGAGAGCTTTTGTTCTTAATTTTCACAAAATTACAATATATTAAAAAAATTTCACAAAATTAGCACATGTTCAAAATTCTAAAAAAAAAAAAAAATTCACAAAAAAGGGACCCTGTAAAAATTTCCTGGACAGACCCCTGCTCAGCTCAAGTTCCTGTGCTACGACTTTTCACATGTCGCTTAAACTTGAGCACAAAAATATAAATACATGCTATCTAGTAAAATAAGCTATACCAAAATATCAGTCTTCATCAAAATTACGGTGAAGCGTTCACATGTCTTTAATGTGCGCTGTAAAACGTTAACTTGACAAAACTAGAAGTTTTTTGGGGGGGTAAAATTTTAGTATTTTTTTCTCGTATTATTCGCTGAAAGTTTTTGTTCATGTTTCATGTATAAAAAAAATAATAGGAATAACGCGTATATAGCAAATCATGTAAAACTGTTTGTAAACATGTTTTTTATTTTATTTTTAAACTTACAAAAGTTACTAAAATTACATTATTTTGTTTTCAATTAATATATAATACATTATCCAAACTGTGCATTGTAAAGTATTTAACGGAACACTAAAAACATTTATAATTAGAAAATCCACGTTCAAAACAAAGATAAATGTTTAAAACCCAAAATGATTAACATTTCCTCTGCTTCTTCCCAAGACCCAAAATGCGTCATCGCTCATAATTATCAAAGTTTCAGCTCAAGCCCCTCCCTCCGAACACGTCATTTTTTCTTCCGTTACATAAAGGAAAAATCTTTCCAAAGAATCGAAAGCTCAAACTTCGATTCTTTTACTAACGGGAGATCACGTGTCCGACGTCAGAAACGCGAGATGAAGAACCAGAGGAGAAACCGGTTCCCCGACAGCATATATGGAAACTCTACTCGCCGATGGGCCCAGGCCACTCCCCCGAGTGACGTAGGCCGAATGACGTAAGACATCTGTGACGTCATACAGTTTCGTGACGCATGCCTTGAGTGCTTGAGTTGAAAATCGAAACTTACAAAAATTTGCTTGTGTTCTTGTGTGGTCGAAGAATTGTTTTGGTTGAAGAATTTGCTGCAATTACCGATTTAGCAGAATGGCAAGTTTTTGTTTATTAGTCTCAAACGAAGTCTTGCCAATAAATTTTAAGAATCAAATAATTGACTATCAACTATTCAAGACAGCTTTACTATTCGAAACAACTTAACATGTATGGCAGAAATCAACGACTGGGTAGCCAGATTTGGTGAACTAACGAATACAAAGTGGAACTCAAGAACTTCCTATCCTTCGGGACAGAGAATTGTCTGCAGGTCAGTGTAAAATTATTAATTCTGTCGCATGTATTTTTAAAATGGTTGTATTTTAGTTCAGTTTTATTAAGCACTAAATTATAGTTTAGTTTCTTGTAACACTGATTTTTAAAAAAAAATTCTTGTAACACTTTTTTTTTTTGTTTTGAAGATTTCCATACTACATGCTTATTATTTTCTAAGTAAAGTCAGGTAAAATGTTAAATAAAGACCATAATTTAAAAAAAAAACATGTTTTTAAACTGTACATTTCTGCAAGTATTTTTTGACAAGAGTTGTAAAAAAATAAATTTGTCTTTTCCAGTAAAAAATTTGTCTGCCATCATAGTGGGTTCCAAAAAGTCCCCAGAGATCAAAACAAAAAAAGCATTTCAAAGAATGCTGATTGCCATTCTAGCATTTTTATCAAGGTGAAACTGGACACTTACAAAACAAGAAAAGTAGATGATTTTGTGAAGGTAAGTCAGCATTTTTGATAACTATAAATAGCTGTTTTTTTAACCCGCTGTACTTACCAATTATTGGTAATTAAATGAAATCCAATTTATTACACCATTATTATCATCTCTTATACCTAGTAGTCTGGGGGTACAAATGAACTTAAGGTTGTGAGAACCAAAATCTGTATGTTGATCTCATCGAGAACTTGAGGTTTTACCTATGAATACAGCCTTCAATTCTGAAAGCCTATAAATGATTTGTGCAGTTAAAAATCCCAGAAAGAAAAATCTCACTAGAGAGATTGTGCAGTTAAATCATATGTACTGTACATATTACGTCCAAACTAATAAGTTTCCATATATGCTCATATGTACTGTACATATTACATCCAAACTAATACCATAGACAACATTAAGTTCCTGTGCTGATGCAGGTGGTGACAAAAGGTACATAATTTGATCATGGTCTTTATATTGTGGCCTACCGTAACAAAAGCTTACTTATTTCACATTTATTTCACAGTATTTTTAACTATTTTCTCTATGACTAGTCTTACAATGTTAACTTCAAAAAAGTGCATAAATACTTATGTGTTTTAAATTTTTTGTTGTAGAATAATACTAAAAGTTAAAGTATTTTGATAATATCTTGGAAACTTTTTTATATTTTAAAAGTTAACAGCTGTTTATTATTTTGTACTTATAATAAATAAATTTAAGTTTTATGGAAGAGTACAAGGGAAAAACTCCTTTGTGGAGAGGGAATCTGTCTGTATTGAGGTCTGCTTTGCCAGTAGTGGTGATTGAAACTGGTTTCTCTCTTGGTTCTTCTTTCGCAGTTCAAGCTTCAGACTATTGTCTTGTGTGAGTCTTGATCATCAAGATAGTAAATCTGTGCGCCATCTGATAAGAGCCAAGGCTAAACTGGTTTGTTTACACCAGTGTAGGCGATGCCTTGCTGTCTTCGCCAAGCAGACATGATAGACAGACTCCCAGGGATGAAGAGCTTCTTCTCTGTACTCTTCATATCCTTTTGCCATTTCCTTTCCCATCCTATTTGTTACTTAATTTATTTCCATATCCTAGTTAGGATACAACTGATCTTTCAAAGATATTTTTACAAACATAAGTGGTGACTATATATTTTCATCAATGCAGTAGTGTTAAAGAAGCCCCAAAAAGATAATTTGAGGCAATCATATAATTTATTTTATAGTATTATTGTAGTTCCTGTCTACTCAAATGACCACCCAGTATAAATGAAACTTTAATTAAAACAAAAAAAATTAACCAATAAAAACAACACCAAATACAAATTTAAACTAATTATTTTGTAACTTTTCAGGTTACAATGTAATGCTCCCCAGCCCCCAGCTTTTAAAAGAGACATTGTACGCCAGGACTTTGGAGCATATTTAACGTGCATCGGCCTCTTTCAAGACTTTCTGTGTATCCCACTAAGCCGTTGAGTTGAATTTTTGTCGTACTGGAGCTTCAAGACAAGGCTATTGTCAACAGACGTCATAATTTAGAACCACAGTCAAGTGAAGAGCCGACCCAAGTAGGCTCCCAACACAGCTTTTAAGAGACACAATGTACACAGCATCAGGACTTTGGAGCATATTTAACGTGCATCGTTCTCCTTCGAGACTTTCCATGAGTCCCACAGCCATCTTTTAACCCTAACAGATTTAATGTGCATCAGTCTCCTTCAAGCCTATTTTCATGTATCCCACTGAGCCGTTGTTGATTTTTTGTCGTACTGGAGCTTCAAGACAAGGCTATTGGCAACAGACGTCATAATTTAGAACCACAGTCAAGTGAAGAGCCGATACCCAAGTAGGCACCCAACACAGCTATTAAGAGACACATTGTACACAGCATTAGGACTTTGGAGCATATTTAACGTGCACCTTCAAGACATTCCACGAGTCCAAAGCAAGCTCCTATCGACTGGGCCCCCCAGCGTCACTGAACTGTTAAGACTTTGAATTGCCAATTTCATGTTACACATATAGTGATTTTTCTGCCAATAATTTTATTGATTACAAGATTTTGATTTAACAGGGAATTGATTCATGATTTTGATTTCTTTTATAGAGACAGAAATTGCTTTGGTTTATGAAATAGGTAAATATTTTAAAACTCTAAACCTGTCTTCTGAAGGTTATTTTTTTACAATAGTATATATTTTCATAGTAATATTATTGTCATAATTAAAATCTTGTGCATTGAAGATAATGCTTCAAACTGTTATCCATTTGTATTATAAACTCGTACTTTCTGTGTAAAGCAATTTAAGTTGAGTGTTTTACATTGACTGTTTGTCAACAAACAATGACTGTTGTTGTTAACTAAGCAGGAATCTGATTATGCGCTATTTTGTAATTTAAGCTTGCTTTTGAAACATTTTTTAAAACTTGTAACAAAATCAAATACCTTTTTATAGTCACTGTGTCAATTCATACGTTATTGCTGTCAAAGCACAACACATAATTTGCATTTGGCTTTTTTTGTTTGTTCGTATATTTAAAATGTGCATATTTATTTTTTTACCATTGTGCTGACACTGTCATACACACTTTTAAACTGTGTGAATGTGTGTTTATTTAACATATTTCATAGCTTAATAGGGTTCAAAGAATACAAAACATTTCACGAGAATCATTCCCATTACCAAGTCATTGCTGGTTGTCTTGTAAATAAACCTTCCATGCCTCCCAATTCTTGCTTTATTTTTCTTAAGAGAAGGATAGGAACACATGCAGAACATTACTAATTATAATCTTATTTATACTTGTAAAGCAGTACGTTACAATTATGTGTTATAACTAGGTAAGGCACTAGAAGATTTTAAGTATATTTTTGAGCCTTGTCTATCTTGAATGCAAGCTTTGAAAGCATTTTCCTCCCCCTCCTGACTAGTGGTTTTCTTCGAAATAGCGTGAGTGTGTTTTCCCCCACCCTACTTGGGTATGAGCTGTTAGCCTCACAACAGAACCTCAAACGCGTTAGGTTTACAAAAGCGATGCTCCACCCGTTCCCTCTAGAAAGCCAAGCGAAGGCATGGGGGGGGGGGAGAAAGTATTTTTGAAGCTCGCATTCAAGATAGACAAGGTATAATTAAGGGTATGTCACAAGAACAGTTGTAGCGTCATTTTGTATGCTTTAGCAGCCTTTTAATTACTAAAAAAAATTTGCAAAACAAAATATTTTCATATTCTCATTTCATAACAAAGAGGTTTCTAAAAATTGAATACGGTGGGAAATAGTGTATTTTATCTAATATTTTAAGTGTGCGAGTTTACTGCAAGGTCCTAAGCTGATTAAACTTAACATATTTTCTATCTAAACAAAAAAAACCATTTCATAGTCCACCAGCCGATTTCCAGATAAATCTTACAGACTTACTCCCTATGGTAACACTTCATTGTTATTTTTCATAAGCAGTGGCATGCATTTTGCAGCAAATTTATTCTAAAATGCAAGTTTAAAATTTAAATGATTTTCAAAGAGGAAAAAAAGGTAGGTTTAAAATTAAAGCAGAAATAAACAAAACAAGTAATCAACTAAATAACAAGAAAACTCGAAACACAATAAACATAAAGCATGGTAATTTGAAAAATATTAAATATGTCAGTAGTCGCTGAACTTCATCAGGTTCAGTCAACGACCACTAACAGAAGATGATTTTTTCTGTTGGCCACATTGTGCAATTAGCACAATGCAACTTCTGTTGGCCAGTTGTTAGTGGTCGTTGACTACCCCCTGATGAAGTTCAGCGACTACTGACATATTTAATATTTTTCAAATGACCATCCTTTATGTTTATTTATGTTTCTGTTACCATTTACTATGTTATAAAAAGTAATTAAAACACTGACTCAACTTTTGTACTCTTTATAAACCAACAACTATAAGTACCCTATCTGCTAAAAAAAATTTGGCATTTCATTATTTTTTTATCTAATAACTACAACAAACATTTCTTAAGTTACTGTGATGCGATATGAAAAAAAATATATTCTACATAAATCAAAGTTTAAAAAAGAAGTTCCGAAATTAAAATCGCATATTCCTTAAATATTAATACTAAGCATATTACTTCCAAAAATCCAATTCTAGCTTTTTGTCCCTGAAATAGCAAGAAAAGATTAAAAAAAAAAACCGGCTTCGATGTTTTTGTTTTGATTTTCGTGCTCCTCCGACGTTTAGGGGGGGGGGGGGGAAGAGAGACTGCGTTACGTCATTCGGCCTACGTCACTCGGGGGAGTGGCCTGGGCCCATCGGCGAGTAGAGTTTCCATATATGCTCCCCGACACCAGTTTAGGCAATGACTCGCTTGCGTTCAGTTACTAATTCTCTATGTCGCCAAACAGAACACGATACGGAAAGCTTCCCGAAATGAACTAATTGAGGTTATATCTTAATTTTTGTTTACATTTTTTTTCTCAGATTGCCGATCCGGCGGCGCAGTGGTTAAGACGTTGGTCTTTGGAGCTGCTGGGTCCGGGCTCCAATCCTGTTGAGGCATGGATGTTTGTGTTTGTCGAGTATATGCGGATTACGTGCTCGTTAAATCTGTTGGATCCGAAAATCTAGTGGGCGGTCATTGTGCAGTTTCCCACGGGAACACAGGTCCCTGGAGAAAATTTCCCTCCCTTTCAGGGACATGTCTAAATTGTGGAGGTGTCCTTGCGACCAAACCAAGGCACCAAACACACAAGCCTGAAAATATATGTCTACCAACCAAATTCTTAGATTTTTGTCCCAAAGATGATTTCTTAATGTAACCGTAATTTTGGCAATATTTTAATTATAATTTTTAACAATTCTTCCTCGCGAAAAACGTTGATGTTCGAATTTCCATTGCCTGTTCACCATATCTAAATATAAAAGTTCCCGAAATATGAATGTGTTCGCCATGCACGATGCCGCCAAGAATGGCGACTTGGAAAGGGTGAGGCAACTCATCGAAGCGGGATGGCCCGTGGACAGCCTCAACGAAGGGTTACAGACCCCTCTGCACGTGGCAGTTCGTTGTGGTCAGTACGAAGCGGCAGTACTGCTCATCGATAGCGAGTGTGACCTCGACATCAAGGATTGTTGTGATCGTACACCTTTGATGTGGGCTGCTGCTAGGGGCAGGAAGGATATTGTGAATCTGCTCCTTCATCATGGAGCCCAAATCAACTGCGTTAATGACAGCGAGCATCTTATCCTGGACAATGGAGAAGCAGACGTCAGTGCTATAACAACATATGGCGAAACTCCTCTCATGTGTGCTACAAGAGGCGGACACGAAGAGGTCACAGCCCTCCTCATCCGAGCCGGAGCAGACGTCAACAGAAGTAATGTTAGAAAGTGGACTGCCTTGCATTGGGCTGTTGACTGGAATAACACTAGAGTGATCCAGATTCTTCTGGAGAAGGAGGGACTGGATCTCAGCCCTCAAGATGACAGTGGTGACACTCCTTTGCATCTTGCTTGCCAATTTGCATACTTAGAGGCCATAAAGCTACTCTTGGACGCAGGCGCCGACACCAACGTAAAGAACAATCAGGGTAGAACTGCTCTGAATATAGGTATTAGGTGGAGAATAACCATTGAGAAAATCAGGTTGTTTGTACAAAAAGGGGCCTATTTGGAAAACTGTGATTACAAGTACATATCCCAAAACAATTATTTCAAAGAAAATGTTCTGAAAGATGTGGAATTTTGTACCCAATCCATTGTGAACAGGTTCAACCATCAGTCCTTGCCTGCTTTGAACAGCATTCCTTACTTTGCTAGAAGGCTCCCAAATGTCGATAACTTCAAATTAGGAGCTCAACATATCGATGAAGTGGAAAACTTGGTCAAGTGTGAGATAGAGAAGAACACCTTCTGTAATGTGGTCAAGGTACGCCCAATAGCTTTAAGTGCCCTCTGTGTTCTATCTCTAATAACTTGCAAGTCAGGCAAGAAACGAGCTGCTTCTACAAGTTTTAGTCATACACCATTTAAAAAAAATTTGTAACTAAACTGTATAGTATGCATTACATTATACAACTGTGATTACAAATATTTGCCCTTAATATGTCTTCAGGATCACCTTTACTGTACGGTAACTATTGGCACGATTTTTCAAATTTGGCGATTAATAGTTTTTTGTGGCAATCTGTCTGGCATCGACTGAAGATTCGAATTCCTTGACTAATGACGAATTCCTTTGACCTTTGATGACGTATTCCAGCAACCCCATCCGACCGTTATTTGTTCATTTCGTTTGGGTTTCTGTTCTGGAAAGTCGCCAGAATACTGACTTTTGGTGGGATTTCGGAAAGTTCGCCATTAGTTACCGTACAGTAAAATTCTACCATGTCTTCATAGTTCTGCTAAGTTCATATTAAAGTTTAGAGAGCTAAAGAGAGTTTTAGATCTAAAATGTGTAGATTGTAGATAATAACTTTGATGGTTTGTTATTTTGCAGTGCAAACCGTTTTTTTGTTGATTATGTCAAAGAGTTTGTTTAAAATGCAAATGCATAATTTGTATTACTTTTTTGCAAACTAGTATTGGTAGAAATTTACTGTACGGTAACCATTGGCGGACTTTCCGAAATCACGCCAGAAGTCCGTATCCTGGCGACTTTTGACGTCATGCTCTCTTCACAACGATGACGTTTTCCGGCAACCCTATCTAACCATTATGCGTTTCGGTCAGGTCAGACAGGTTGCCACCAAAAACTATTTATCGCCAAATCGGAAAATCGCGCCTATGGTTACCGTACAGTAAAGGTGAACCCTAGTATTGTATCTTGATGTCTATAATCTGAATTTGTTTGACATGATGGAAATGTATCAGTTAGAAATTGCGCTAAATGTTATCATGCTTGTTCAACAGGCTGTTGTATTTGTTTATCCTATTGAGGTTTTTTGCACCTAATATTATAGTATTTGGGGACTTAAGTTTTGGTAACTCATTTCTTTTATTGTATGCATTATTTTGACAGAAAAAAATTAATTTCATTTTCACTATTGTATGAGCAAAAAAAAATTGTTTTTATCAAATTATAAGTTCTTTATATAGTTAATTCGGAATTCAATATTCGGTCTATAATTAATGATTATGTTTTAATTCTTAAAATAATCATAAACTCAACAATTTTACTCGGCTTAATCCGAATTTTTATTTGCCTTGGTTAATAGATTTTTATAACTCAGCATGCATCCCATTTTATTATGCTATTTGGTGCATTGGTTTTTCTCAATTTGTTTCGTTGTTTCTCTTGGTGTTTGTGTTTCTCGAGAGAACAATGAATGTTTTAATATGCAACTCAGAAAAAAACTTCGCCAAACAGGAGCTTTAGCTAGGTTCTCACGCAAACTTTTAAACACTTAAATTATCTTTTTATTGACTTTCTTTTGCAGATTTAATAATTAGTCTTTATCGTTTAAAGTTCGAAGAGTAATGATGTAATTTTTTTTTTAATAAATATCTTTTAGTTGCAACAATTTGATGTTTTTCATTAACTTTCGTACGCAAATTCAGTTATTAACATTTATTAATTTACAGTTCACTAAATAAATAATTAGTAAACTGATGCTTTAAAAATAAATGCGAAACTTTGCATATTTTTATGCAAAGTTAGAATTCTCTATCCGCTGCGAAGGTGTTCCCACCTTAAAGTGATGCTGTAGATGTGCGTGTTGTCGATTTCCAGAGCTATGACGACGGGAACTTCAGCTCCTGGCAGGGTCAATCAAGCCAGACAGGTCAGAGGGGAGACACCAGACAAAGAGGAACACCTTGGTCCTCAAGGTCGGGGGTTAGGTGCGGGGTTATCAACCCCACCCCGGAGAAAATCGCTGTTTCGAAGTCTGAACTGAACAAGAAAATACCCAGCACCGTAGACGAAATCCGAAAAATGATTTTCGGTTCAGGGAATGTGCGTTCCCTCTATCAATCTAGATCCCTGCAAGAGCTTATCCAACTACTGGATACATATAAAGTAGATATTGCAGCAGTCTAAGATCTAAGGTGTACTGGAAAGGGTACAGTTGACAAAAGATCTCTTATATTTTTTTACAGCTGTCATGATCAAAAGAACATAGAGGGAACTGGTTTCGTTGTGAATAGGAGAGTAAAGCATCTGGTATTAGATTTTCGAGCTGTCACGCCACGATTATGTATTTTGCTTATTAAGGGAAGATTTTTCAATAATAGTATCATTAATGTGCGATCTCCTAGGGCTACTGAGGACAAGGAGAATGAAGATAAAGAAATTTTCTATGAAAAGCTATCAAAATGTTTTAGAAGCTGTCCTCGTAACTACGTAAAACTTGTACTTGGTGATCTTAATGCTAAAGTAGGTAGGGAAAAGGAATTTAGACCCAATATTGGTATTCATAATGCACATGATAAATCTTATGGCAATGGAATGTTGATACTTGTTGAGTTTGCTATTCCGCATAACTTGGTGATTGGTAGCACTTTGAATGTAAAAATATTTATAAAGGTACATGGAAGTCACCAGAAGTAGTGACTTGCAATTAGATAGATCATGTGCCAATTGATACATAGTAGCGGATTTCTAAATAGGCTAAGGCCTATGTCGGCAAATTTTCGTAGGCGGAATTTTGCATGTTGAGGCAATTCTTACAAAACGCAGCTGAAGTTTAAGTACTCTAATACATTGGATTATTTGTTAATATTTCACCAGTAATTTAGGGGCACGAACTTCATTGAACAACGGGTTATAATGAGATAAATCAACCGTTGGTGATCAACTTTTGAATCGATTTTTACCCCCCCCCCCACCACCACGCACACCTACCCTATAGGCGGCAAATTTTGATTCAGCCTATAGGCGGCACATTTGGAAATCCGCCCCTGTTGATTCAAGACATTTCACAAGCTGAATCAATGTAAGAACGTTTAGAGGAGCCAATATAGATTGAAATCACTTCTTAGTGATCACTAGAGAATCAGAGGAAAAATCTCAAATGCTAATAAAGATCGGCTTAAGAAAAGTAAGAGGTTTGACTGTAATGAGTTTAAAGAAGACGCAATTAAAAAATACAGGGAGACACTGGAAAATTGTCTTTCAAGTGTGCAGTAGACTCCAATGACCAAAAACATAAGAACAAATATGACAACAAATGAAACAAACAAATGAAAACCAATGGACTGGTTTTGAAACTACATTATCTGCTGGCGAGATTTTGGGCCATAAGGCAAGAGAGAAAAATAAAGATTGGTTTGATGGGGACTAATGATTGAGTTTGTCTGTAGAACCATTTAACTTAAATTTAGCAAATCCTGGAGATGGAAGTAGGAGAATATAATCTAACTAAAAACATAAAAGCATTTTCATCTATAGAAAACTATTTTATTTTTTCACCTAGTATTGGAAAAATGGCAAAAAAAAAATTCCTTAAACAGTGGCAACAGCACAAAATACTTTTTAATATACGAAGAAAACTTGATACATATATAAAGAAAAACATCTTAATTTCTTCTGTCTGTGTCAACTATAATTTCAAGACCAGTGGGGTAGTGCAGTACAAAGCAGCTGAAAAACTGTGCGCTATCACCCACTATCTAGAAGGGAAACCGAGGGTCAAAATCTGTTTCCTTTGAACACCTCAACATGGCGGCCAGTTGCGTAGAAAATGACAGTACTGACATCTGTTAACTTGGACCTGGCGGCTCGTTGAAATTTTTTGCAGACATGGATTATACTATTATGATTTATGAATCAGGATAATTTTTTGGGTAGTTCTATTTCTATTCAGTGAAATACTTTTAATGTCAGACTCAATTTTGAATAACATTTTATGATTGGTTAGGCTTAAAGATGAATATAAAATCAATTCCACACAAATTATCAATAAACAGTAAGCTAATTTTTGGTTACTTAATAACATTATTTTTGACACTCACAAAAGAAAATTTGAATTATTTGCAGTTATCAACTAGAATCTACTCATTAATCATGATTCGGAAAAAAAAAGAGCACAATTTTAGTACCAATTTTTTCTACACCAATCGTCGCCATGTCGAGGTGATACTTCGGCACAATTTTCACTGTTATCTTTCTCCTCTAGATAGCATGTGATAGCGCACAACTTTTCTATCTCTATGGTCTGCGCCCATGGCAGCATCCAGGCTTAAGAGGACTCCCTTGGGATTTCACATCTTGAAAATCGTAATGTTATTCCTATGGAGAATATTCGCAAGTCAATTACCGCCACAATTTTATTAAAAGGTTACTAGTTTCTTGTATCATTGTAAAGAACGAAAGGGACTAAAAGGCTAAAATTAATTTGTTTTGTGAAAATCACGTATTTAGTATTTTTAATAATTTTTTTTAATTAGAACTTATTGCTTACTCCATTTTTTACTAACTTCAAAAAATTATTAAAAATACTAAATATGTGATTTTCACAAAACAAATTAATTTTAGCCTTTTAGTTCCTTCTGTTCTTTACAATGATACAAGAAACTAGTCACCTTTTATTAAAACTGTGGCGGTAATTGACTTGCGAATGTTTTCCATAGGAATAACATTACGATTTTCAAGATGTGGAATTTGAAGGGAGTCCTCTTAAGCAGCCTGCAGGTTCTCCAGACAGTGACACAGTATGGTAGATACAGCTGATATCCTAGCAGTTGGCAGACTGACAGCAAACTTCCAGTGCTTTGTTCCCAAGCTTCCTTCAATTGTTATTTATCACGAAATATATAGGATGAAAGCATTCAATGTGCAAAGGCGGATTTAGGTTTGACGCCGCCCTAGGCCTGACACTCAATATGGTGCCCGTTTTCTTTTGTAAAACTAAATATATGTGTGTGTGTGTGTGTGTGTGTGTGGGTATAGAATAATATAAAATAATGGAAATGATAACAATAATAATAAGAAATCTAATTCAGGTATAAATTAAACATTAATTTTTTTTAACTTAATAACTAATTTTAGTCATCTTAAAAATTTTGGTGCCCTTCAAAATACAGGTCCGTGCCTAAATCCGCCTCTGAGAAACCTCATATCTACTTCCCAATACAAAAATCTCTGAACACAATATCCAGCACATCCTCAGTCCGTATCTCGCCAGTGATTCTTCCAAGTTCATCGGCAGCCATTCTAAGCCTGTCTGCGCCCATGGCAGCATCCAGGCGTAGGCAGCCTGCGTAAGCCTGCAGGTTTTCTAGACAGGCTTTTAAGTGGTGTCTGTACCACTCCTGTGTCTCCTCAAATCTACTTCCCAATACAAAAATCTCTGAACACAATATCCAGCACATCTTCAGTCCGTATCTTGCCAGTGATTCTTCCAAGTTCATCGGCGGCCATTCTAAGCCTGTCTGCGCCCATGGCAGCATCCAGGCGCAGGCGCCCTGCGTAAGCCTGCAGGTTTTCTAGACAGGCTTTTAAGTGGTGTCTGTACCGCTCCTGTGTTATGGTGGGTGAATCACCACGGGGACAGCCGCATCTGAAGCAAAGCAGTTTTTGATCATGTAAAGATGAGATTGTTATAAAAGACAAGATATAACTTTTAAAATCACATTTATAAAAAGATAAGTCCTTAATATGTTTCTTTCAATTTAACTTTCATGTTAATTTGAAAAACACCAAAAAAACATTTTCCAAAAAATAAAATGTATTGGTATCGTCTGTCTTAACTAATAAGCTCTAAAACTAAATATTAATTTATGTTTAACAAATTAATTTATGTCAACAAAATATTGAAATATTATTTTATGTCAACAAATATTATTGATTATTTAATAAATTTATTATTTTTATTATTAATAATAATTTACAACTAAATATTTACATTTTGCATTAAATGCAAAACTGGGACTGGGATGACATATTTTAGCAGGGAATTTGATAAGATACTATTTTGGCAAATCTAAGACATAAAGGTAAAGGTGGACAAAAATTTATTTTTAAAAAACTTATGACAAATGAATAAATTTTTTTCTCTTCTAACGTTTTAAGTTTTAATGATGTACACTAAGTACATAAACAGAATTGAAGAGCTTAGTGAAGAACGTGCTAAGTGACAAAAATTGGAAAACGAAAAAATGAGCCCTAAAGTTTATTTGCATGTTTCAGATTCGTTGAAAGATAATACTTGTAAAATAAAAAGTATATAAACAATAAGTTATATAAAAAAAGTTTATTTAGTTTAAAAAAAAATCTAAAAAAAAAAAAAAAAAAAAAAAAAAAACTCCAAAAAAAAAACTTTAACAAACAAAAAAACAAACAAATACATCAAAACGACCTTAAGTTTGCAGTATACAAATGTTCTAAAAAAAAAAGGTAGGGTAAAGTTTGAGTGCGAGTGCGAAATCGAATAAAAAAAGGTGTTTCACATTCAATAAACAATTTTATTTGTTATTTCAAGACATATATTTATTATTTTTATTAGTTTAGCTTCAGTTACAGTGATATTTTAATTATTTTTTCCTTCGATTTTGACGTAACAGGGCGCACGAATATCAGGGTCAAAGGAGCAGCGAATCAGAGTAGGCGAAATTTCGGCGCCAGTTGCGTTGTTTACCCAGTTTCCTCCGCTCAGTACATTTCTCTGCTGCTTTAATTTTTAAGTTTTTCTGAACTGGTAAAATCGTTCATTTAGGATTTTGTTGTAACAGAATTTTTAGTCGCAGATGAGTAGAGGAGGGGCATTGTTAGCCATAACAAAAGATGTCTACTCATCGTGCAGGGCTGCCAGTGCCAGAAAGCTTTGAAAATAGTTGCTTTAGTAGCCTCAGATGTTAAAAAATAGTAGCCAAAATAGTATCCTCTTTTACCTAACTAAATAAACATTTTTTAATTGTTAGATAATATAATAAGTAATAAACATAAATTTTCCAAAAAAGTGATATATTAGCTTAATATGCTTCGATGCACAAATTTAAAAACTACTAAAAATTAAGAATTGTATTAGTGCAAACCTTAGAATTGTAGCACTAACACTCAGTTGATAGGATCGATAAAACTGCCAAAGTTTTTCCGGATGTATTGCGACAGAACATTTCATGTTAAATTATTAAACCAATTTTTATATAATTGTTAGAGCATAAATTAGGGGAAAATATTTCAAATCCATACTTATTTGTATTTGAATTTGATTAGCAAATTACATAAAATTTTAAAAAAAACATTTTGTTAACAATTGGATAATTTTTGAAAAACAGTCATAAAAGTGCCTTTTTTAATCCTCCAAAAATATATTAAATATGTGTACGGGCAATATATTTTTAATTTTTCATTTGTTTTAGCTAGAATTAAAAAAAATCTAGGAAAAACCAACATTCATCTAGAAAAAGCCTGTCATTTCACAGAAGCGAGAAGGAGAAGTTAAAATGCTAAATAGTGCCAAAAATTTAAAACTAAAACTTAAATTTACAAATTGCAACACCAACTATCATATGAAAGGATTGATATTGCCAGTAAAATTAAATTTACTTGAAAATAAATTTATTTTAAATATATATAAATATATTAAAAACAAATTTATTTTAATAGTTAAGTTATCAGATATTCAAGAAACATAAGGATCAATACTAATCCATGTAAATATGTTTCACTGAAATAACTCGCAGATTTTAAAATCAAGCAAGGAGGGCTAAATGAAAAGCAATTAAATTTTTAACGTAAATATAAGTATTAAGTAATCTTGTTTACGAAGATCTAGATCAAAATAAATTCAAAAGGAAATATTACTTTTTTTTTAATATTTTAAAAAACGTATTTTGATACACAATTCTTTTAATACATATTTTATTAAATATTAAAAAAAAAAACAATTTTAAACAAAAACTTAATTTGCAACAATAAAATTTCAGTAAAAAAAAGTTACTTAAAACTAGACATAGTGTGTTGGCAACGCGTTTCTCCTTATTACTTTAGTAATTTAAGAATTTCAATTAGCATTTATTTCTGGAATAATTTGAAAGCAGTTAAATTTTAATCAAGTTATGGTATGTTTTTTTTAGCATGCAGTAGTGGTCTTATCGCCAACTTACTAAATAAAAAATTAAAATTCCAAAAAAAAAAAAAAAAAAAAAAAAAAGCAAATCAATAACAAACAGATGTAAATCCTATTCAAATAAAGTTTCAAAACAAATCTTCAACAAAGCATACAAAATCAAAGTTTTAGTTTCCATGAACATTACATAAGCTTCTAAAAAAAAACATAATCAATTACTATTTCAAAAACACATGGTTTTAAGCTGTTGGATTTGAGATGAGATCCAAACGAAAACTAAAGGCACTTCCAAGTTTTGTGCATCGGTAGTATCATCGTGGCTCCATCTATGTGAAAATTATATAACTAAAAATATAAAAAAAAAAGTCGCCCAAGACCGAAAATAGTTGAAGGTTTTGCTTAAAATAGTCGTTTTGGGCCCTTTTTGGACTTAAATAGTAGCCATAGTCGCCTAGACGCTAAAATAGTCGCTTTAGTAGCCTTTTAAGTCGCCACTGGCAGCCCTGATCGTGCCGTAACGAGAACAAAAACACCACTGGTTTGGTTTGTTTACGACTTTAAGAAGAGTTGACTTGTTCAGGAAACAATGTACGGTTGACTTACTAAATTTGCACACGTTTTAGTTTTGTGAAGTAATTTATCTGAACAGATTTGAAGTCATTGAAATCGGACTGATATAAATAATCAACACATCTTGGACTTTGCACTCTTCTTTTGATTTACTTTCAATAGTAGAATGTAGTTAGTCATTATAGAAGTCTGAGCTAGTTTTTCTGTGGACGACTGCGTTTGTAGCAGTCGGGTGTCCTACGACTTTTAAGATGAGTAACTAATTATTTTTAATTTTTATTTATTTTAACTCACCACTTCTAACCATTCTTGTGCAATGTTTTTGTTAATAGAAATGTTGTTTGTTTATAAAATATAAGATGAAATAAATATAACTGTTTTCCCTTTTAAATACTTGTTTTCTTTCCTCTGCTGGATGCATGTAATTTTTAGATGAACATTTTAAGTGTAACACAAACTTAAGGTGGGTTTTGGCATAGTTCAAAAACACATTAAAACAATAAATGCCACTCAAACTTACATATTTTTAACTTTTTCTGCAAACACGTCCAAAAACTCGTTCATTCCTGTGCCATCCACACACGATACTGCACACGCAGAATCCACAGAAATCTTCAGTTGTTCTACTTCTGCCAAATCCCTGGCCGAAAGCAGATCGATCTTGTTCAACAACAAGATGCAATCTGGAGTTTCTATGTTACCATCTTGGTCTTTGGTGTTAAGTGTCCTGTTCTTCGAAAAGTCTTTGCCTAGTTCTTTTTCAAGAAGAAATTCCAGGACAGAGTTGTTGTGGGGGGATCGGAGAAGAGAAAGGGCTTGTTTGGCTTCCACGATGAATATAAGCAAGTCTGATTCGGAGGATCTGAAAATAATTTGGAATGAATGCAAGAAATCTGATGTCGGTACGAAAAGGAATATTTGAATATAATTGTTGTAGTTTTATTTAAGAAATATGTGATGTATCACAAAAATCTCTATAAAATTATAATATTAACCACACTAATAACAGTTCTTTCTTAATATCTCTCATAACTCTCAGTTAATGTATTTCTGATCCATACAACTCCATGTAGCAGAGTTCTAGGCTTTTCGCCAATTTTTGAAAGCATTCCATCTTTAGCCATCGTCTACTTCAGACGGCCAAATTACCTCTTAAGAATGCTTAACAGTTAATAAAGAAGAATCTCTTTTAACTATGATTCCCTGTCAACTTATTCTACATATAAAATCCATTTTTTAAAAAATATTAGTAGTTCTCACAAATTTCTATAACAGAAATTATTAATTACAACAAGTGCTGAAGTGCATATGCATATTATAGCAACCCCTCGTTGTATTGCGCTTCCCAGGAGACAAGCAAAAAACCGCGATGTAACCCAATACACGATATAACGAGAGACTTAAATACTATAATTTTGATGTATTCATGCTCAAAACAAAGTTTTTAAACTGAAGCACAGTATGTGTTTGAGAGATAAAACTAAATCACTAAAAGAAGCAAAAATTTGGAAATTACTTATTAGTACTAAAATCATTACACATTATTGCACAGGTAATACAATACTTCACTTATTTTTCAGTAAAAAAATATATATAAAGTTAGCTGCTTTAATTTTTCATGTAAACCTGTTTTCCGGCAAATATCAACAAATGAAAGTTTATTAACTGCATCTCACGAATATTAGATGAATTTATCCACTAATATTAGAATTGATTTTCAAGAAAGTACATATTGCTAAAAATATTGTGTGTGTGTGTGGGGGGGGGGTAAATTGGGAGACATGATTTAAGGCGGGATATATTCATATGCGTGATGTAACGAGGTGCAATATAGAGAGGGGTTACTGTATTATATAAAATACATATTCATGTTTAGGGCAAAATACGGTTGATATTCAACAAATTATCCATAAAACAAATTGGGGCTCCACACTTCATCATCATAAAAAAGGCTGTCTCAATAGGGTTTATTTGTTATTCATAAAAATAATTAAGCGTATCACCTGAAAGAGATAAAACAATTAATATTTTGTGCTTGTTGTAATGCATTTTCATTATAATACATGTCATATACAGTCAAACCCTGATAACTCGACTTCCTATAAGTCGAATAATCCTCTAACTCAAACTTTTAATCAGGTTCGGAATCATTTCTGTACGTTTCTTTAAAAAACTGCCTCAATAACTACAAGTTAACATCTTCTAAGTCGAAGTTTTTGTCGTAGATTTCACATGTAAAAGACACATTTCAGTTAAAAATTAAATTGCGATTCAAATTAATCAGAATGTTGTATCTATAACGTCCGTGAATGCCAACAACCTTAATAAATACAATTACAATCACCAAGAAATAAACATTTTTTTTTTCAGATGAAATGTACATGGTATGTATACTAATCAATATTTGATGAGGCAAATATTGCGAGTTTTAATAAACCTTTTGACACCAATCTTCACTTGTTGTTTACATGGGCTATTAAAAAATTTTAATGTGTAGAACTATAGTATTATAGCAAATACCAAATCACTTAAACCAGGTTGACCAATCTTAAGTGACAGTAGAGAGAAATCGAATGTAACTTCTGTAACTCGAACTTAGGATAAGTCAATTATTTTTTGGGGTCACTGGGACTTCGAGTTATCGATTATTGACAGTAACAAATTTCAAACTTTAAAGTTTGAACAAAATAGTATTTAAATAATACCTACATACCAATTAATTGCTACTTTTTGTTCCATTTAATTTTTTAATTTGTTTGTTTGTGTGTATTTCTGTTGTTATTTGATTTCTACAAAGATTTTTGCTTGGTTGTATGGAAGTTTTTCTTCTTTGTTGAACATCAATTAAAAAGGTGACTTACTATGCAGGATTAAAAACAGTATTGTTTGGATTCTTACTAGTATAGAATACGCTAGACAAGACTGAATATTATTTGTCTTATGCAATAACAGTACATACACAAGATTACAACTGTTGGTTTTAGAAGAAGGAAATTATTCCATTCAATTAAGGCAGTGGTTCCCAACCTTTTCTGTAACATCGCCCCCTTCTTTAAGTTGACTAACACATATCGCCCCCCCCCTTAATTTTTATAATTTGAGTTAAAGTTGTAACTAATAAAGCAATTTTATAATTTCAAACACTTACTGCCATATATAAAAATAACCAAGGGTCATTCCGCGTCAAAACACCCAAAAATATGGTGTTTTGTCACCCACCGACTCGGATTTCCTTGAAACTTTGTGCATTTGTTCTCCCATATGATTTAAGAATATATACCAAATTTTTTTGGTTTCTTATTGTAACTTTTTTTTATATTAAATTTTAAAAATTGGGATTTTTCTGAATTCGTTCTCGCCCTGATCGCTGGTCTGAATTGCATCAATTTACATAAATGCTTATAACTTCAGTATTTATGGAGTAATTGGCTTCAATTTTTTTTTAAACATTAATGGAAACTTGTAGTTAATTTAACTATAGAAAGTTAAGGGGTAAATTAATATAAAAAAATTACAAAAATGTTAAAAATGCAACTTTTTTCAATTTTTTTAAAAATACGTGACAATAGAAATATTCTAATAACTTTTTTCTCACTCCTCTCAGGAAATCGATTTTGGTGTCTATAGATTCCTTAGGTTTTGAGCTTTAAAATAATAAAAAATCAGAATGGTGTTTTGGCTTAATGGATAGATAATCAAGTTTAAAAACAGAAAATCTATTTTTTGCACATCGACATTCAACCAATGTTTCTAAATCAATTTCTTGATATTTTTGTAAAAACTTCTTTTCATTACTTTTAATATATTAATTGTACTAAAGTTATTGGATTATATATTTATTTTTTACAATTATTTTAAGGAAAAAACATTGCAATTTTAAGGAAACTTTTAAAACTTCTACATACCGATACAAGGTTGTTGAAAGGTTCCATTTAAATTTTCTGGACCGAATTACATAATTAATATATAGTTCGAAGACAAAGCCTTTATATTTGCCTTACTTAAATTGAATAAAACTAATATTTCAAGATATATTACATTAATTTGGTATTTAACTACATAGAAGATTAAAAAAAATAATCCAACTATTATTAAAATCATTGAGACTATAAATAACTATTATAGAACTACATTTAAAATTAAGTATTTCAGGCTTCTGACAGCAATAAAAAAATAAGCATTCTGTATACAGTAAATCATTATGGAAAATGTTAGCCAACACAGTATAAAATGGATTAATTTTTCCAAAAAATTCTGCCAATATTTGTGTAACAAAATCACTCGCCTTTTTGTAACTAAATTTGAGCTTATTTTTCAAACAAGGTGAGATTTATAGTAGTCTCGTAAACACTTCATTATTTTAAATAAGGTAATCATTGGCTCCCTGAGAATTTAACTTTATAAAAGGTGATGAGGTTTTTAGATAAATTTCCTTATAGTACTTTGGTTTTCATTCCATTTTACGTGAGAGGACTGTTGATTTAATATCATCTTCCTTAAAGTAAAATCTTTGTCCTAAAGTAGTTGATTCTGGTAACACACAAAATATGTTCCTACCTTAGCAACTTATTTTTTTAACGATAGCATTATCTCAAAATCCTTTGCTTTTTTAACAATTTCATCACTATTTTCACCACTGCAGCTGGAATTTTCATCAATATCTAATGCTTGGTTCATTTTTTTCTCTAAAATATTAACTTTTTCTAATTTTCGTTTTCCATATGATGCCTTTTTGAATAGCATGTTGTTTAATTGGAGAGCATCCTAAGGAATCTAAACTTTTATTCACATCCTCTATACTTGTCCTTTTTATCACATTCATTATAAGCTTCAGTGCCAATTTCAACAATTTTGCAACAGGTTATGCATAACTTTTTTTCTGGATTTTCTTCTCTCTTAACAATTTAGATGAAGCCAAGTATATTGACCGCAAAGATTTCTTTTACAGGCTGCTTATATATGTTTGTAGGATCACAACACACTTTTTGATGAGTTTCATATGCTTTTAAATAGTAGTTCTTATGATGTTTACATATAGTTGAAATGTTTTGCTTTCTGAACAATTTGTACCAGACATTAGTAATATTATTTCTTGCTGTTCTTCATTCAATGTTGATAAACTCTTCAAAGTTTTTACTAAGGTGTATGTTTCCAAATGACATTGTGCTTCACCCAATTTTCCAATGCTGCATAAATCAATGTTTTTAAAGCAAAATACATGAAGAAAATTACAAATTATATCGATGCTTTAAAAATCTTAAATAACTAGAGAACTGACTTTCCTATTCAGTTAGAAATGATCAAGTGAGTGCAGATGAGCAAAAAGGAAATTCAGTTAAGTGGTTGCAGATGGTATGCCACATTCCTAGCATCTTGCCACTTCAAAGAGGTGTCCCCTTTAAGGGCCTCTTTGAAGTGCTGATTTGAAATAAACAAATGAGCTCCTTTAGTTACATCTTTATGCTCCTGCTTGTGCTACCAACCTACTTATTCAGTACCTAGTCCAAGTAAACATGTTAGGCCAGATAAGTTTTTGAAACTTTTATATTTTAACTATTTGAAGAATTCCAAAAATCCTACATGTTGAATTGTGTGTAAAACAGTTTTGGTAAGTTTTATTGCATCCACACTTTTAGTTCACAATGCTAGCTTATTTAAAGCTTCTAATTTTTAATTAAAACAATTTAAATCATAAATTAGATATGACAAAATATGTCAACAAAATAAATTCAACTTGAGTATGTTCATGTGTCATCAGGAAGAATACCTGAAGTATTTAAAAATTTTCTTCAAAAATATACAATTAGAACTTTTGGACTACAAATGACTAATGGGAACATCTACAAAATATTCCAGTTATATGAAGATAAAGATAATAAATTATATGATATTATTACATTAGAAATGATAAAAATTTATTTTTTCTGCAAGCTTGTACAGGTACATGGAGGGTTTGAAAGTTTCATAGTTGGTTATATATATATATATATATATATATATATATATATATATATATATATATATATATATATATATATATATATATATATATATATATATATATATATATATATTCAAAATTGTAAAATACATATAATCTAAAAAGTTTATAGTACAAATAAAAAGTACAAATAAAAGTTTATAGTATAGTAATGAAAAGAAGTTTTACAAGAATATACAGAAATTGGTTTAGAAAGATTGGTTGAATGTCGATGTGCAAAAAATAGATTTTCTGTTTTAAAACTTGATTATCTATCCATTAAGCCAAAACACCATTCTGATTTTTTATTATTTTAAAGCTCAAAACCTAAGGAATCTATAGACACCAAAATCAATTTCCTGAGAGGAGTGAGAAAAAAATTATTAGAATATTTCTATCATCACGTATTTTTCAAAAAATTGAAAAAAGTTGCATTTTCAACATTTTTGTAATTTTTTTTATATTAATTTACCCCTGAACTTTCTATTGGTAAATTAACTACAAGTTTCCATTAATGTTTTGAAAAAAAATTGAAGCCAATTGCTCCATAAATACTGAAGTTATAAGCATTTATGTAAATTGATGCAATTCAGACCAGCGATCGGGGCGAGAACGAATTCAGAAAAATCCCAATTTTTAAAATTTAATATAAAAAAAAGTTACAATAAGAAACCAGAAAAATTTGGCATATATTCTTAAATCATATGGGAGAACAAATGTACAAAGTTTCAAGGAAATCCGTGTCGGTGGGTTACATGGCCTGGGTGTTTTGACATGGAATGACCCAGCAGCTTTATCCGGTTACTCTTAAATAAACTCGAAAAAAATGTTCATTTTTTTTATATTTTTATTTAGATATTTTCAAAGAATGAAAGTGAAATAATTAACTAAGATACTTAAACTCAATTCTGTAAAATTTAAGAGAGTTGACAATAAAAATTAAAGAAAATTATTGAATGTTGAAAACCTTTTTTATTCGATCTTTTTTCAAGTTCATGCATCAGAACTAACCCTTTTTTAACTAAATATATTGACGGAACGAGGTGAGAGGTAGTTCAGCTTTTTACCACAGTTTACAATCAGTGTAAATAAATTTCAGGCAGGCTAATCATAACCTCTCTATTTGAAATGAGTTTCGCCTCACAATCATACTTCAGATCTACAAACTCCGTCTACAAAGAGTTATCAAGATTATCCACAACCCACAGATTCAACCGGTAATGGATCAACAATAGAATCAGGAATTTTTAACTTGGTCAAATCCATAAAACTTGTAAGAATGTCAGTTTGAAAATTGTCATGGTGATAAAAAATATTGGAATGTGGTTTTACTGTACTATAGTACAGTTTATTTTAATATTCTTCCTTTTAATACTCATCGCCCCCCTATCGCCCCCAAGCTATTTATTGCCCCCTTGATAACACAAATCGCCCACTTGGGGGCGATCGCCCCCAGGTTGGGAACCACTGAATTAAGGTATCCGGCTACATTGAAATCGCATTTTTCGGCAAAAAAACAGAATTTTTTTTATAATCTTAAAATAAAGCACCACTCCTTAAGATTCTAAAACTCGCTTTATTTTGTTTGCACGGCAAATATTTTAGAACTCCATTGATGCTCCATTATACAAAAACGGCATTCAAATCCTTTAGAAAAAAACACTAGTAGAAAATTGCGATCTACAAGAAAAATTAAAAATATGAAACTTGAAGATGAAGAATGTCTTATGTACCAAAAAGAAGGCTTTCCTGCTATTTGAAAATAACCTCAAACTTTAAATTGATTTTCTGCAAAACGTAAGTTTTGATAATTTTCTTCTCGACAAACCATATTTCTTAAAAAGTACTCAACCGAATGTTGTCAAATTTTTTGTGCATATTTGTTGTACTATTATCTAGGGAATAGACTACAGACTAGTAATTTCAAGCAATATTATTAAAATTATAACACTTACTATCATAAATGATAGAAAAAAAAGTACATAAAAATCTTTAACTTAGCTTCGACAACTTATAACTTTTCATTGGTGCAATAAATATTTAAGATTGTAGTCTATTCCATAGGTATCAAATTAAGATTTATTAATTTATTATTATTTTTAAAAAATCTTAAATATTGTTTTAGTTATAAAGTCTATAGTAAAGGCAAAAAACATCAAATTTACTTACAAAATCTTGAATTACACAAAATATATTCATTTAAAATAAAAATTGTGACTTATTATTATTATTAGTTGTGTTGGTGAATAAAAAAATGCATAAAATATAAGTATTAAAATTTAATTAAAAAAATAAGTGTCAAACGTAGTCGGATACCTTAAGAACTTTCTAGAACAATAATAATCATCAAAATTCCGTCAAGTTCACCATAAAAGGCTCCTTGGAAAATGCAGGTTGTCACGACTCAGGGTTGCCACACTATTTTTGGTAAAAAAAATCAAGGACTATTTAAGGATTTTTCAAAGATATATTTATCCATATTCAAGGACCCTATATTCAAAAATGCATTCCACGATACTTTATAAATATTAATTTAGGAAACGAATAAGAGCTCTCTAACTTTCAAATGAGCTTAAATAAGTTTCATAAAACAACCATTTAGTTACTGGAAAGATCCGTGAGGAGTAATGAAAAAGTAACACAAATTTTTGTTACTTCGTTACCAATAGTAAGTAACTGAGTTTCAATTACAGTTATTTTCCGAAAAATCTAACAGCATTACTTAGCGTTATCGAAAAAAAGTAAATGTTTCAAGTAATACGTTTTTCCAATCCATGAAAAAAACGGTAACTTCAGTCTTCAAGATAAATTGATCTGCTCCAAAAGTTAAAGACTTTTCAAGGTTGAAAATGTTTTTCAAGTACTTTTAAGGCCTTGCAAAACAGCAAATAAATACTACTCAATCAATGTTTTTTTTTTCAAGCACTTTTCAAGGTTTTCAAACACTGTGGCAACCCTGCTCCTAAGATTCAAAGCAGGCAACAACATCAACACCCCACATTTATCATCCTCCTCCGACTCAAAGGGAGTGGAATACTGTGGCTATCATCACAAATACTCTATATCCAGCTCTTGCAATTGAGTAATTACTGTATGGAAGACGGTTCAGTATTGGGCAATCATGCAAGAGGTTCAGGATCAATACCGGGTCAGAACCCTAGAGATCTTAATTAAAGTATTAGAGTGGAAGGATCACGTGACCTCCACTGCTAACGGCGTGACGAGCATGGAGACCGCCATATTGTCAAATTTGGAAGGTTATGGGGCCCGAGTTGCCAGCACTTTAAGTATAAAAATTTTTGCGAAAAATAAAATTTAATTATAAAATTATCAAAAAATACCATAAAAATAGCTGCATTTTGGAATATTTTTAGTGGATTATAAATAACTTGAAACACTTTTCTAGTATTTATATATATATTTTGTAATTTTAGAATTATATTTTATTTTTTCGCAGTATTCTTTTTCTTAATGTGGCGGCAAGAGCAGAAAGTTGCCCGCATCGCCATCACATTAAGAAAAAGAATACTGCGAAAAAATAAATTTTAATTCTTTAATTACAAAAAAAAAAATTATAAAAATTCTAGAAAAGCTTTTCAAGTTTTTTAAAAGCCAATAAAAATATTCCAAAATGCAGCTATCATTTTTATGGTATTTTTAGAATTTAATTTTATTTTTCGTTACATTTTTTCTACTTAAAGAGTTGGCAACACCGGCTCCATTATCTTCCAAATTTGACAATATGGCGGCCTCCATGCTCGTCCAGCCGTTAGCAGTGGGGGTCACGTGATCTCCCACTCTAATACTTTAATTAAGATCTCTATGGTCAGAATATACCTCCTCAATAGGGACTATAGCACCCACCCACCTCTGTTTGGCCCTCTTGACCCCTTCCTGCTCGATGGCATTTGGGCTGTCTCTGATGCCCGCTGTGTCGCAAACATTGACCAGGAACCCACCGAGGTTCAAAGATGATTCGATGATGTCACGTGTGGTACCAGCTGTAGGAGACACTATTGCAATGTCTCGCCTGCCTATGGAAATGGATTGAGATAAATTAATAATAAGATTAAGGTAACCAGGATACTCAATCAAAGCTTTCATCAAATTCTGGGGCTTTTCAAAGCCAGTTTAATTGACTGAGGGACATGCAATTTGGTTGAAGTGCAATTTTGTTTTAATTCCATGGGAAGGAAATGTAAAACTTAAACTGAATATTTAATGTCTGTAAATTGTTTTTCAACTTTTTTTTCTGTAGCGGACAGTAAAAATCAAAAAAAAATTCAAGTACTTCATTATTAAAAACCTGCAAAAGTAACTCATTTAAAACTCATTTAAAAAGCTTAAGAAGGCAATTTTTAATGGAATTAAATCCCCATTTTGCTATTCACAGCAATCACAGGAGAAAATTAATATTAAGGCAGGTCAGGTTACCTTGTATACGGCTAATGTTAAATTGACCTTTTCATGCTCCTTTTTCTTTGAAACTAACATACAAAACAAAAATTATGTGCATTATATGCACCTTGAACAATACACTAAAACAAGATTTTAATAATATTATATATAAAATAGTTTTTTTATATTATTTAAGGTAATGTGTTATTTTTTTCAAAAAAAGCATTTTTTACATCACAAAATTACCCAGATTATTTTTTGTCCTTCAAATTTTGAAAAATGCTCATTTCAGTAAGCAAAACACCCTAAAACAGTTAGCCTGTAAAAAATTACATGAATTACATTACATAAAATAATTTTTAAGAAAAAGGTACATAAACCTGAAAAAACACCATTCTGAGAAAAATGAGATTTATTTTTTAAAATTAAGTTGAAAACTTAAATTAAGAAAATACTGCTTATCCATATTTGAATTAAAATTTAATTATGGAAAGCAGCTGTCTGAATGACATACAAAGGGCATCTTTGGAAAGCTCTTGAAACGTATTTTAAACAAATACTAAAATAAAAAAATTGATTTTTTGAAAATTACATGGCACTGAACTGCCTTAAATAGAGATTTAATTGGACTTAATTTGTGTGATATAAATCAGTTAAAATGATATCATAAGATACCTCACAATGCAATTTGATTTTAGAAAGAAGCACAAGGTGTTCTATTTTTTCACTTTTATAAAGCAGGCATAATTTTTCATCTACCTAAAGCATTTATTGACGAATGATGACGTTTTATTATAAATTATTCCTTTTAGAAAGATTTTTTCACTGGCCATTGTTCTTTAAATAGTATTTAAACATTGTTTTTTGAAATACAAAAAAAAAATTATAATAGTTAATGAATTTCCAATAAAAATATAACTAAATTCCAATGTTTACAAGTTTAATATACAGGGTGAGGCAAACAAAAGTGGCCCCAGTCAAGAGATAAGAATTCGACAGAAATGTTGCCAAGTCTAAAACAAATACAAAAACAGATTTGCAAACTGAAGCTATTGATCGCTTCAATATTAAGCCCAAACAAACACTTGGCGACTTATTTGCCGGCAACTACGCTACTACTTTAGAAGCTAGTTGAAATGAAATATAAACAAGGTTTGTAGAGCTGATCAAGAAAAGTTCCCCCTAGTGGTTATTTGATTGTTTCGGTCGTTATTTATCCCAGAGAATCGGACCTTTTTGTTTTGGGTAACACAAAACATTCTAAATTGATTGCAAGCAAAAAAAAATGCATTATGGGTGAATTATGGCGATCTGAACTCGCCACTAGTCTACGAGTAGCTCTAATGTGAAGCTAATCCGATCCAACCAATGCAAAAACTAGTTTCAGGCGGCTTCAAGAGTTTTTCTAGCCAAGCATTTCAACGTATTCCTATCTCTAGACCGGGACCACTTTTGTTTGCCTCAACCTGTAGAACTAAATGCTGTGTTTGGTTAGGTTAGGTTTGAATTATCGTCGCACTAGAGCTACACGAGGGCTATTGGCGACGGGCATCGTATTTTAGAACCACAGTCAGGTGACGAGCCAACACCTGAATAGGCACCCAACGCAACCGTTAAGGGCGACATCGTACGCAGCGTTAGGACTTTGAAGGATATTTAACACTTTGGCTGCGGCGATAACGATGGAAAATGTTCATCGATAGAGGCTGATGTGAAGTAGAAGAACATACTGTTTCTAAAACCAGTTCGTTGCGATGGAAATAAACTAACTCTTCTTCATTTTCGAAAAAGTAAAAATCTTTGTTTGAGATCGTAAAATTACAAGGTTAGGTTGAATTAACGTCGCTAACTGAAGCTACCCGGCAGCTAATTAAAAAAAAAAAAAAAGAGAAAATGTTTCTGGACTTCTCCAACCAGATAATTATCTGTTTCTAATTATTGAATTGAAAGCCAATAACCAGACTAGTTTCAATGATTTTTTTTTACTATTGAAATATCAATAAATTTTCCTAATTCTTATTTTTTGGGGTTTTTTTTAATAAAAAAATGTAATAGACTAGTTGAATTTTTTTTATAGCTAGATAGTTGAAGGAGGGGAATTGCAAAATTATCCTGTCTGTAATGTGATTCGACGTTTGTAAAAAGTGATTATCACTGCAACTTTTAACATTAAATGAAAAAAAATTGTGGAATAGTTGATCTACACCCATTATAACTAAATAATGTAATGTACTTGATTTAAATTGATTTATTTTTTTAATTAAAAAATCTTTTGATCTCCTCTTAAATCGTGACTTACACTACAGTTACGTTTAATAAGCCAATTACAAACTAGGGTAGGGTAGGTACATATATAATATTCCGGCTTGTGTGCTTGGTCATAGACCCGCTTATAAGCCTTTGTCAAGTGAGACCGACACAAAAAGGATTTCTACTGACACAGAGAAAGGAGGGCAAACTCAGGGCAAAGGTGGGAATCGAACAATAACAAACTAAACTGCACTGCGAAATGCAGTATGTTTGGTGTCTGGTCGCCCTACACTTGACACGATATTGGTTACAAAATTGATAAAAAAAATGAAAAAGGAATTTTGTGATGAGTTGTTCAGATGGTGGTGCTGGGCCTTCGCTTCCCAAAAGAAGAAAAAATCACAATAACAAGGCTATTACAAGTAACGAAATTGTAAATTTGTTGGCTGAATTATCAGACGAGAACCCAAGTGATTTTAGTTATAACAGTGACAGTGGCGAAACATTTGACCTTTCAGGGCCTGGCACGTAATTATAAAATTCTCCAATGAAAAGCTTGTATAATACTTAATCACATATTTATCTTTTATAACTATTTTTGAATCATATTTCTTATAATAATTATGTTGGCATCTGGGTATAATCTAATTCCACGTGAGGGCATTAACTATAAATCTAACTCAAAGTGACTGGCAGTCAACGTGTTAACATCCCTACAGAATTATGGCTGTATTATTATATTTGTTATCAATAGGAAAAATATAATTAAACTTCGAAATAACACAAAAGCTGCATAAGCTTTAAAATTTATGTATGGAAATTCATCAGTAACATCTGGGATTACTAGTTCGTGTAACCACTAGACCACCATGTTTATCAAGTAATCAAACGAACTTGAACTCTTAAGAACGGTTGGCGAAATAGTACTACGAATTTTATCAGAATGTGCTGTTATCGATGAATCGGAACCATCGGACGCGCTCGCGCGTCCTCAGCATCCGACGTGTTAACGTGCACTCCCTTACACGGGGTATTATTCGTCGGACATGTTTGGCTGCACGGGCCGTTTATAGGTCGGCAGCTATTTTGGCGATGCCCGGACCCGAACCTGGGACCTTCCGCATGCTAAGCGAGTGCTTAACCGACTGGGCTCCCCAGCCCCCAATGCTGTGTTTGGCCCACACTGGACAATATTTTATAAATATGTACTAACACAAACTGTTGAGCAGGCTGCTCTTTCCAACATTGGGCCTACCCACCAATGCAGTGAAGACACCATTCCTCAGCTTCTCGCCCCTTCTCTTATCAGATAGGTGGGCGGAAATTTCTGATTGTAGAACCTCCACGTCCTTTTCGACTATTTGATCCATGAAAAAAATAAGATAATCAAGAATTGCATATTTAATTGGTAAGAATACAGTTATACAGTTAGGTACAGGTTTACAGTTAAACCCCAATTTTTAAGTCCCCCGAATTTACGGTTTTTCTATCAGGTCCCAGTTTCTTCCGCATATTGTAATGTTAATTTAACCCGCATTGTAAGTTTGTTATTTATGGAATTTTCCGCATTTTACGTTTTCCCTGGAAAGTAAAAAAAAAGAAAAAATGTTTAGAATAAGCACTATTTTCCCCATTCCGCAGGCTCCTGTTTTCTGAACCCGGTTTCTCATCATGGTTTGACTACAACATTGAAGGTGGCTGCTTAGCACGCGGTGGTCGCATTTCTAACCTTTTTGTGCCAAAATATGACAAGTAAAAAAAACGCAAAAACTTTAATGTTACTTTCTTGTTACTAACTTCTCTGTTTTCTGTTACATTGTTAAAGGAGACACCTGCCATGGAGGGAAAATGTCTTCATTGCTTCTTACGGTTTTACTGTGCTGTAATAGTGATGGAAGTGAGAATTTGCATGAATTTTTGCATTCTATGTATTTCCCGTATTTTACGTTTTTTCCACATTTGACGTTTTTTTTACCCAGTCCCTTGAGAAACGTAAAATCGGGGTTTGACTGTATATGTAATAGAATACCATCTATTATACACAAGAGAGTACAATACTTAATTAGTTAATTTAGAAAGAAAGAAATATTGGACGTCCAAAGGGGATTTATTGTAAAGACAGCATATATGTAGCGTTTGTAAAGAATGAGGCCTTAGCCGAAACTGGGCCCGCCAGAAAGCACACAATCTTACATTTTGAAGTCTGATCGCAAAGTGCGTCACAGCTATACGATTATTAATGTTCTTTTTTTGATGACCAATCAGAGATTAGGAATTTGTTATAAGAAAGGGTTTAAAAGGTCAACGTGTAGGCGGATGATGCACTGAAGATCCGTGGGAACGCGACTGTTTGTCGCGACAGGGTGATTGGGATGCCAACGTGCTAAGTGAGGGTTTTAAGTGAGGATATGTCATATATTAGAAAGCAGTTATTAACCCTTTTATTACTGAAACAGCCCACGCCGGCCTGCCGACTAAGGATTCGATAATGATATTCCTATCACATATTTAGAGGAAACAAAAATCCTTCGTAGAGAAAGGGTTAAACACAGAAAGAGTGCAACTAAGGGTAATATAGATAATAATATTGTTTTAAATATCTGAATTGGGGTTTTAAATCTACGAACAAAATATTTAAAATTAAAAACAGTTTTTTAAATATTGTACAGTCTGTATAATAGGACACTTGACAAAAATATGTAAACTTACACACATTAAATTATATTAAATCATGCGGGATTTTTAACTAAAGCTTAGAAAGGATGGAATCCCAGTGGCTTAGTGATAGTGCTTTGCATTGCCACGCCACAGGTCCAGGGATCGAATCCGGGATTGGGTGAGGTTAACCCATCCTTTCAGCCCTTGAGTGGGTCGATAAAATGGGTGCCAGGCATGCTTGGGAACTAAATACTGGGGGTTTCGCATGAGGGTAACCACCTTACTGAGGCATATGCCTAGCAACCCAGAGCCTTAGCTCATAAAAGCTGAAATGGGCACGACAGGTCTTGGCCCAGTAATGGGCTGTTGCGCCGAGGAGTTTAGTTTTTTTAGAAAGGATGAAAAAGCAATTAATAATTTCATTGGAAGACCACCTGTAACGGCATATAACAAATTGCAGGGAGACATGGAGGGCTTAGGTTTTAACCCTCTATTGCATGAATTTTTATTTTCATCCCAAAAATATATATATGTATCCTTAATACTCACACATTATGGGAAAAATACTAAAAAAAATTTAACTGCATTAGAATTTAAATAATTTCAATTTTTAAAAAATTTTCCATATGACAAAAACCAACTGCAAAATTCCAATTTTGATAATAATGACTAGAAAACTACAAAAAATATTTCAAAAGAACCCTTTTTAACTATGATTAATTTTTCAAAACAATTTATTAGTATTTAGTACTAATATTATTATTCTTTGAATACTGACAAAAACGTAATTTCACAAAAGTTAATAACCTCACTCTTAAATTTTGAATACACTTTTACTACTGTCATCTATGAGGATTATTAGTAACTAAAACTTAAAAATGAAATGTAATAGATGAAAAAAATACAGATTTGTCTTGGAGAAGCTCTAATTTAATAGAATAAAGTGGATTTTGTTCTTGTTACCAAACGGTAACAGTATGCATTAGAGGGTTAACTTTATTAGATGAACCAGGGGAACATAGTCAGAAATTTTAAAAATCCTGCTACAAAAAGGAGGCGAGGAAACATTTTTACAATAGAGTTGTCAATGAGTGGAATGGCTTACCAGATTATGTTGTTTATTCGAAGGTAATAGAAAGAAATCAAGAAGAATATCGATAGTTATAGGAAAATAGTGAAGAATTATAAATGAAGAGCTTAGTGGAAGAACGTGCTAAGTGACATTTTTGAAAAAATTTAGATTTTTCACTAATGAACACAGTACTAACTTCTTAAATGATAACAAGTTTATTCGTTTTCAGAAGCTTAAAGTTTAGTAAATTTTTTTACGGTTTGGAAGGTACCGTTTTTCAATAGACCCGAGTGCAAACGATAAACTTTAAAGCTCATTTTCTTGTTTTCCCCTTTTTGTCACTTTTACCACATTCTTCCACTAAGCTCTTTAAATGTTTTTGGACTTGCTGGGGCTCTGGCCTGGTGTATTTGCAAACAGATCCATCACATGCATTACACAGTAGAACCTCGATACAGCGACCGCTCTCGGGACCAACAACTTACGGTCGTTAAACCGAAAGGACGTTATAAAGAATTTTAACTAAAAAACCTTACAAAATGAGAAAGCGCGTATACACTTATAGAAACGTTTATTTTTGTATTTACACTTATTGTGCAGATAAAAATGAAGTAATTAAGGATTGTTTCAAAGTTTTAACAGAATTCTTAATTATGGCATTGTCCATTTCTGTTGTCTTCAAATGTTTGTGGGGGGGGGGGGTGAAAATTGACATAAAAAGTGAATATTAAGTGAATTTTGAAACACGTTTTAGAAAAACTATTGATTCATCAAAGTAATATCATTAACTTAATACATAATACACTTTTAAAACAATGTTCTTCAAGAGGCAAATGCCCAAAAAAACTTGCATAGAACAAAATTTTTTGGGGGGTTTCTATGAAACTAATTTTAGATTTGATCAGTTCAAAACTATCATTTGATTTCTTGATAAAGTAACATATTTATAACAACATTTTATAGCTAGCTAATGATATGTTTTTCTGTGCAATTATTAAATACAAGAAAGGAACAAGTCAATACACAGCACAGGAGTTTTCAAAAATTACAATAGTATAACTTTTTCGTGATTCTCATCTTTTAAATATTAAAAAAACATACAAATACAAATATGAAATAGTAACTATGACATTTAATTTACACTACATTATTTTTGCACTGTATGAGACTTAATTTACAAGGCATCCGTAAAACTTTCAATATGTGAAATCATTTGAAGTGGTGGTTCCAATCCAAAAGTTAATTTGGTTTTTCAGTGAATTTGTAAGATGTTGAACACAAAAATAAATGCATGAAAAGTTGGCATTGGTTTGCAAAGGTTATTCTAATCAAGCAACAATTTAAATATCGTGCAATTCTAAAGTTATTCTTTTATCTATAGTTATACCCGGTTAAGCCTGAATGTAAGCTTCCAAAGCATTTTCCGCCCCCAGCCCTCATGTGGTTTTCTTCGAAACGGCGTGAGCGTATTTTCCCCCCGCCTTACTTAAGTTTAAACTGTCAAACTCACAGCAGAACCTCAAATGCGTTAAGATTAGAGAAATGGAGCTTCCCTGTTTCCTAGAAAAGAAAGCGAAGGGATGGGGGGAAGAAAGTGTTTCCGAAGCTTGCTTAGTAAATAGACAAAGTATAAACACATAGCAAATAATAAATATGAAATGAACAAGAACAAGAAGAACAAGAAGAAAACTTTTTTTTATTTAACAGAAATATATTGGTTGTCAAGGGGCCCCCGGGCCCTTCCAGACAACACATAAAATTAACAATCAAAATCCATTGAGAAATCAACAATATTTCAAATTACACCCAAACAAAAGGGGAACAAAACATGAACAAAAACACAAAACAAAAACTAAAAAAATCTGGCAGATGATCGGACACACGAGATACACAAACATATTACAGAACGGTAAAATACATAACTTCACTATTGTTTACAAAAAATAATAATAAAATAACAATATATGTGTAAAAATTTAGTTGTCACTTATTTTTTTTAATTATATCACAGATTAGAAAAGAATGTCTACATCAGTATTTAAGATGTGATGCTTAACTTCTTTTTTAAAAGCATTTTTATGAGTTAAACTTACTATTTGTTCAGGCAGAGAGTTAAAAAATTTGGGTACTAAATACATAAAACTTTTACGGAAAATTTCTTTATTTGCTTTAGGTATATTGTAAAAAGTTGTGTTTCTTAAATTGTAATTTACAGGGTCTTTAAGGGTGCAGAATGATCTGTTTTTATATAAATATAGAAGACTATTGTATACATATAATTGTCTTATAGTTAAAATCGGGTTGTCAAAATTTTCTGGTTCACTGTTTAATATTCGAATCAATCTGGATTGAGTATTTATTAACGGTTTAATATTACTTAGGTAGTCTCCGCCCCATGAGGTTATGCCGTATTGTATTATTGATTGTATAAAAGCGAAGTATAACTGTTTTAAAAATGTTTTACTGAGATTATTTTTTAAGTAGTAAAAAGCATAAATACCAAAACGTAGCTTATCATTTACCTTTTTTACATGTAATTTCCATTTAAATGTTTGATCGACATATAGTCCAAGATATTTTATATTTTCTACTCGGTTTATAAGAGGACAATCACAATTTGAAACATTTCCTTGGCATAAAATATGATATTTAAAAATTAAATCTTCTGCATGACCAGTAATCATATTAAAATTAATATATTTAGTTTTATCACTATTGATAATTAAGTCATTTTGTTGAAACCAGTTTTTAACCTTTATTAAATCAGAGTTTATCATTTCTTTCAATAAGTTATAGTTTTTACTTGAATATACCAAAACAGTATCATCTGCATATGTGATTAATTTTCCAAATAGTGACAAATTACAAAAATCATTTATAAAAATTATAAACAACAACGGGCCCAAAATTGAGCCCTGAGGCACACCCTTTTTAATAACCAAGTAATTACTATTCATATTATTTAACTTTACAAATTGTTTTCTATTAGTTAAATAAGTTTTAAACCACTCATGCTGTTTTCCTCTAACACCTGTTGCATATAACTTGCGAAGCAAAATAGTATGATTTACTGAGTCGAAAGCCTTTGAAATATCAATAAAAATAGAAACTGTTTTTAAATTATCATTTAAGGATTTATATATTATGCTGGTAAATCTTAGGAGTGCATCTTCGGTTCCTAGTCCCTTTATAAAACCAAATTGATTTTTAGAAAAGAAATTATTTTTATTTAAAAAATTATACAGTCTATTTTTCATTGCTGTTTCAAACACTTTTGAAAAAATGGGTAACACAGAAATCGGACGATAATTTCCCAAACAATTAATTTCTCCCGCTTTATAGATAGGCGTTACTGTAGCTATTTTTAAGTTTTCTGGAAACACTCCTTCTTTAAAAGACAGATTTATTAAATTTACAATTTTTTCAGGTTTATACTTAAGAAGCATTTTTAAAACTCTTACAGAAATTTTGTCGTACCCGACAGCTTTTTTTTCATTTAAAGCATTAACAATATTTAAGATCTCAATTTCGGATACCTCATAAAGAAAGAAAGATTTGCATTCTGTATAATTTGTATTAAAATCCATATTATTATTGAAATTACTGTTTACATTAACAATCGCACAATTAATAAAAAAATAGTTGAAATCATTTACAATATTTTCAGTAATAACCCTCGGTAAAATATTTTTCTTTTTGTTTTTACCAATAAGATTATTAACAAATCTCCACTGTTTTCTCTGATCTTTACCACAAGCAATAAACTCATCACGATATTTTATTTCCTTTGCAGTTTTAATTTTTTCCTTTACTTCTGCAACTACACTTTTATATTTTGACTTTAAATTCATATCATAAGGGTACTTTTTTGTTTTCATGTATAGTTTTTGCTTATCATTTATGAGTTTTAAAATTGAATTATTGATCCAGTTATTTTTACTTTTATACTTGCGTTCATCGATCGAAACAGTGGCAAGTCCTATTGAACTTTCAAGTTTTGCTTGTATTAAATTATAATAAAGATTTACATCTTCAGTTATATTCGGTATTTCTAACATGGCTATTTGTTTCTCTAGCTTTTTGTTATCAATTCGCACTGCGACTTGTTTATTATATACAGGCTTAAGTTTATTGTTAGGTATTGTGATATTACATAGAATAGGATAATGATCAGTTAAATCATAAATAAAACGAGCAGTTTCAACCGTCATATCAGAATTTGCTTTGACAAAAATATGATCAATACACGTTTCTGATATGTCTGTTACTCTTGTCGGAATATTTATCAGGGATAAGAACCCATTTTCCGATAGAATATTTAGGTAATCATTGACTAATTTATTATTTTCTAGGATATTAATGTTTAGGTCTCCAATTAACACACAGTTTTTAAAAGACAAGTTTACTAATAAATGACTAAGTTCTTGGTTAAAGTAGTCAATTGTGTATGAGTGAGATCTATACATGGCTATTAAACACAGATTTAAATTTTTACTATGGAGTACTAATCCCTCAGCAGAGAGCATTGACCATGTTAGGTTATTTACAAAGTCATAACTTTCTCTTACATAAACTAAAACACCACCAGATCTATTTTCATTTCTACAGCAATTAAACACTTTGTAACCATCTAAATAATATAATTGAATTTCACATTCAGAAATCCATATTTCAGAAAGAACAATGATAGGAATATATTTAATGTAACTATTTAGTAATGATTTCAATTCATCAAAATTTGCCCTGAGACTACGTATATTAAAATGGAAAATTAGCAAACGATCTAATTTACATTCAGGTGAGATTACAAAATCAGTTAGTTGGTCCAACGAATCAATTGTTAAACATATTTGTTCAGTTGTAATATCACTTGGGAACACTTAAAAGATCAAAGTTAGATTTTATTCTGTAAATTTTGGACCCTTCATGTTTTCGAACAAAAAGTTTCCCACCTTTATTCCAGCAAAATTTGAAGTCGTTTTCCTTCTTGAACTGTTTACATTCATACAAAAGTTTTTTCAATTCCGGACACAGATGATCATTGAAATATATTGGAACAGGACATAAACTGGAATTTATTTTGTCGGCACTTATTTTTTTCTGCTTAGCAATCTTCAGAAAATCGTTCTTTGTAGTTATAGAGGTAAACTGTAGGACAATTGGCTTTATCTTGTTTTTACTAATAGTAGGAACTCTATGGTAGGTCACCAAATCTTTCATTTGATCAGTTTCCAAGGCTTCCATCAGATTTTCCATGATCGAGGTTATGTTTTCATTTTCAGACTCGGGTAAGTTTGCGATTTCTACATTTAGTCGCCTGGAATATTGTTGCAAGTCAATAACATCATTCTTAATTTCTTCTATTTGCTTTTTTAGTTGTTTGTTTTCTTCAATAAGTTGGCAATTTTCTTTTTTTATATTTTTTAATTCTTCTTGCAGATTCTTATTAGATTTTACTACATCTTCTAAAACCCTAGAGTTGAAATCCAAGCTTCTTTTAAACTCTTGCAGCTGGTCAAGTATTTCTTTTTGAAGAGATTTATTCGAATCAGCAGCTGTCAACGCTTTACTGGATTTGCACTCATCACAAGTCCAGGATTTTTTAGTTTCTTTTGAGGCCTTTTTGAAACTTGCCTCCCGAAAACCGCAGCAGTAGTAATGAAAAGTGTTCTCACAATCTTTACAACTAATGCTATCAGAATCTTCGGCTACCACCTTCTTGCAACTTACGCAGCTCGTAGACATCTTGTTAGTTAGGACTTATTTGTGAAGTTTAACACATTATTATTTTCTTAATTTACCGTACTTTACTAGGAAACTTTAATTTTCAAAACATTTAGTATAATTACTTTGTTATCACATTTCAGCGGCAAAAATAAGTGTTAAATATTTTCAAAACAGAGAGCAAAAAATGCGTACGTCTTCACGTGGCCGACCGTTGCCAGATTCAGGCACCCAATGCTAAATAAAGTACAACAAAGCAGCAACATTGGGCCTAAGTAAATATTCTAAACACAATTATATTACCTGTGCTTAAAATAGATTCGTCCAAATGTTGATCTTCACTAAAATCAATGTAGGCTTCCACTCTGGCGAGGCACTGGAAATCAACAAACAAAGGAGGCTTTACAAACCTGTGTTAAAACATTTAAAAAGACATTTAATATACAGATTTATTATAATTAAAAATTGCTATAAAAAATAAAACTTGATAACAATTGATTAGAATTTTGTGAAACTTGGCAGCATTTAATAACATTTAATACACAAATTGTGAATATATAATAAAAAATATAAAGGGCCATTAAATGAAACATATAGGCTAGAATTATGCGAAATTTGACTGCTCTCATTGATCAATGGACACATTTTATATAGTGATGAATATACTATAAACAAAACTTTTGTGTAAAATTATGACTATAGATAAGCCATGAGTGAAACTCTTGGCAGCACTTGACAAATGACAATGAATGAGCCTTCTAGAAGGGAGGAACATAGACTTTATAGCCTGTTACCCTACTCGCCAGAAGTGACAGTCACAGGAGACACACAAAGAAAGGACAGCACAAACACATAGAGAAATAACAACATTTATTGACAAACACAAACGTCCATGCCTTACCGGGATTCGAACCCGAACCCAGAAGCTCCAAAGGCTAGCTCTCTAACCGCTGTGCTGCCGGGTCGGCCTTGGCAGCACTTACAAACACTCAATACAAAAACTAAAAAGGGTGAATCATTAATTTCTCTTAAATATCCATTGAATGAAATGTATAGAATAGAATTAAGTGAAATTTGGCAGCACTCATTGAACAATGGAATTTTGAATCAGTTTTTCTCTAAACTTTCTTATAGGTTTTTACCCAATTTGTTTTTACCCAATTAGGTTGGCACGGTGTACAGATATTGCAATTTGCCTACCCATAGCAGTATTGCCGAGTTCGATTACAATATGAAACACACAAAGAGATAAACAAACAAACATTCTTACTCTCTTAAGTCTTTCTGTCCAATCAGAATAGAGTTTATGCAGGACTCCACCCATTTGCCTGAGAGCTTGTTTCTGCTGAGCTTCGGTTTCCGCATGAAGCAAGTCAGCAAGACCTTCAACTTCGGTTAAGTCTAGTTTTCCAGCCATAAATGCTCTATAAAATCACACATATATTTACTTAGAATGCTGTTATTTAAAGGAATTACGTGATTGTATTACTCCGTAGTTTAATGTTAAAATTGAAAAATGTATTGATTGAAAGGACAAACTAGGGTTTTCAAAAGAATTACAACCTTTCAAAATTTATTCAGAAAAATAAGTATTTGTATAAATGTGAGAATATAATACAAACATATCCTCACTTAACAATTTAATGGGGGGGGGGGGGGGGGAATAACTTTCTTTTGGCTTCCTCAGGTGCCACATACTTTAAATCAAAATGGAAACAATATTCCATAATGCGAGTTATAAACAAAGTTAATGTAAGTAATGAACAAAGTTAATGTAAGTAATGAACAAAGTTAATGTAAGTAATGAACAAAGTGAATGTTAAAAATAAACAAAGTGAAACATAAATGAAGGCAAACATTTATTGTTTCATTACTGGGAAATGTAACTTAGATCATCAAATTAAGACCAGTTGATGTACTATAGTTGTTTGGTGTATTAATAAGGGTACACACATGCAATTCCAAACCTAGGTCTCTTGGGATCACAACAATTCTGAAGCCAACAATTACTACATTGTTCAGCAAATTTGGGGCAACAGAATATTAAATGAAATTAACTTCAATTGTCCTAGATGTACAGGGTGGGGCAAACAAAAGTGGTCCCGGTCTAGAGATAAGAACACAACAGAAATGTTGCCAAGTCTAAAACCGTCACAAAAACAGGTTTGCTAACTGAAGCTATTGATCGCTTCAATATTAAGCCCAAACAAAAGCTTGGCGACTTATTTGCCGGCAACTACACTACGGTGTTAGAAGCTAGTTGAAATGAAATATAAACAAGGTTTGTAGAGCTGATCAAGAAAAGTTCCCACTGGTGATTATTTGATTGTTTTGGTCATTATTTATCCTAGAGAATCAGGCCTTTTTGTCTTTGGTAATACAAAACATTTTAAATTGATTGCAAGACACAAAATTTGCATTATGGGACATCTTAATACAAAAGGAACTAAGATCTGAACTCACCACTAGGCTATGAGTAGCTCTAATGTGAAGCTAATCCGATCCAAAAAATGCAAAAACGGCGGCTTTAATTGTTTTTCTCGATAAGCATTTCAACGTATTCCCATCTCTAGACCAGGGTCACTTTTGTTTGCCTTACCTTGTATATCAACAATTTATACCTTTTAGTAAACTCTCCAGGTTCCGCAAAACGGAAATTTGGAAGCTTTTGAAGGGCACTTAGCACACTCGTAACCACGGCTACGCCCCCATGAATGTGAAGTTCACAAAGGTCCTCTCCAGTGAAACTGTTTGGAGCTATTAAATTATATTGTATTACAACTTAAACAGACAATTATAGTTAAAGAAAAACTAAGTAATGAATAATCCTGGCTATTTCAACCCAGAATATGAAAAAAGGCTTCATGAAAGGCATATAAGAAGATATTTTTTAAATGAATAATCCTAAGTTAGTCAAAGTCCTTAATAGCTGATTGAGTTGAGTAGTCTAGGGCTGAATAGGATAAGTAAAACCAAGCGAGGAAATTAGGTTAATATTTGATGTTAAAATAAATAATAGACCCACGGCACAAATACTTGGGCGTAGAGAGGCATTCAGTCACAGATTCCTAGTAGAGTGTTGTGAACGTTTGGAAGTGATTATGCCAACATTAGATATTCGCCAAGAAAAAACTTTTATCTCATTTGGAACTTTACAAATCAAAGCTTGGTCAAAGACCACATAAGTGTACAGGCCACAGTTGAGCCAATTTTAATTGCATAAATCTGGGGCCAACCTTTTTGCTCCTGCATACCACTTGACTAATTGAGAAACTTTGGTGTACCACCAGACCTAAATATTTTAATAAGCCTATATTTACTCTTCTAAAATTTTTTAAATTCTTTTTTAGTTTAATCCTGAGAAACTTCATTTTTAATGGTGAGATATTTGTTTATTTATAACATGCTTTTAATAAAGGAAAAATAAAAATATTGAAATGGTATTAATTTGCAGTTTTATTCATTACCCAGAGGTCTAAAAATATAAAATAAAAATTTGTACAAATTCAGCAAAAAATTAATCATAATATAAAATATGCTTTTATAGTAGTCTATAGTGCAAAACTTGTTGCTTGCCTGTGGTTAAAATATCAACAATAGGAGTAATGGAACTTATCACTCTTAAGTCCTCTTCAACACTTAATCTGATTCCATGTTTCTTTTTTTTTATGTAGAAGAGTTCAGACACTCACTCTTACACAAGCAACTCGTAACACAAAAAAATGACATAAAAAATAGTAGCATCATATTGCTCACATCACTCACGCGTACCACCTGAAATTTTTCTGTGTACCACCAGTTGGGAACCCCTGGTATAAATAGAGGGTATAATCTTAAATAAGAAGTTTGTAGGAACAATTAGTCAGTTATTACAACTAGTTAAACTATATAGCGGTATAATTACATTCTTGACTTTAAAAAAAGTATGCTTGGAGATGAAAAGACAGGCATTAAAGGCTTTTCAATTTCAGAAATAAATACTTTCCGTCGGCTGACTTAGCCTGTACCAGAACTACTAAAATATATCCAACACTTTGACAATAATACTGTGAATTAACCAGAAATAATAGATACAGAAAAAAACTTATTACAAGCCTAACAAGATAAAACAGCAGACAGATGAATTTACAAAAATATATTTAAATAAACATTCTTATACCTGGAAACCAAAGTGCAAGGGCTTGATCCAAAAGGTCATCAGTAACAGGGTCTTTCAGATTACAAAGTGTGGCCAATCTTTCTCTTGGAAGCTTCTTCCGTTTTCCGATATCGAAGAAAACATTTTTGGCACTTGGGCCCGAAATCCGCACAATTGCAATGGCTGACATTCCAGTGGCAGTAGACAAAGCAAAGATAGTGCTTCGTTCATTTTTAGAAGTTTCAGGGTGTCCTATAAGACAAATCAAACATCAAGTATTTAAAAAATGACAAAAGTTCTAAATAGAAAGAAATATTAATCTGCTTACGGACCCTAGAAAAATATGTATGGCCGAAAAACAGATTCTTCAGAAAATTCTGTGTCGAATAAACAGACCCAGACTTACATGACATACATGAGCACAGATACTTTGTACCTTTTATGTGAAAAATCTTAATGTTAGAACCTCAAATGGGGCACTCAATGATCCTAACCATAAAATTTGGAAGATTCTAAAATAAAAAAATGGGGTGATCCTAAAACCGCTGAATATCTAGTAATTCTGAAATCGGGAAACTTACCAGAATATTCAGACAATTTATAGGGAACTTTTATCAGTTATTTTTAAAGCTAATTTAAATTTTAATGTGCTTCCAACCAATGGCACGAATAGAACACTTTTTCAAAAATTTAAATTGGCAACCGTAAGATTGAAAACAAAAATATGGAGTTGTTCCATTAAAAATATACTTAAGTTTAAGATTAAAAAAAAAAAAAAAAAACTTTTCAAAATACATATAAAAAAGAAAGTTTGGTACAGCTAGGATATAATGGCCGGTCTGTCCATCGGCGGCATCTGACCATATTGGATACTTAATGTAAGGTTGCTATACCTATTAGGTTAAATGAAATGTGAAAGAGAAAGTTTATCACAATTGAGCATTTTCATTGCATGGCAAAGTAACGTGCATTGCCAAATCAAGATCGCCCATTAAATAAAAGCTGTTCTGAAAGTTTTTAAGTTGAACTACGATACAAACCCTGTGTAAGTGGAATTGATGGATAAGATGCAAATTTGTGGACGCTCTGCTTCCAATGCTGAAGTTGGATAGTTTGAAGAGTTGGTTTCAAAACATACTTGTAACAACCTAAAGAACAAATCATTAACAATATAATATTAATCAAAATTATATAATCTAGGACTGTAATCTTTACAATTGGTTGACCTTGTACACTGCGATCCAAAAGTTTAGACAATGACGTTTTTTAGCTGTAAAATTTAGATTTGTGATATTAGAATTTCAAAACATCCCTATATATATTAATTACGTATTTTGAAATGCTATAATTGAAACATAATAGCTTGATTTGCAATAACAATTTTTTGTTTCATAAAATAAAATTTTGTATGGTCCCAAAAGTTTAGACACAAATACGAGATTATGCTAATTTAAAGTACATAATTGCCTAATTTCGCATTTTTATTGTTAAATTATATGTTTTTTATGTGATAAATTTAAAAAAAAACGATGTCCGGTGAACTAAGCAGATTTTATAACGATATTGGTTCAACTTTACACCAAACAGACAATTAAGCCATATTAAATCTTTATTCATATCCTATTTGCTTCAAATGTACAATTCAACATCTCTACATACGAACCGAATGAATACCAGACCATCACCTTAAAGTTTTGAAACGAATTCGTGGATTTAGAGACATGCGTTGACCAATTTTCTTGATGAAAAGTGCAGTATTTCCCATATAAAATCACAAAATAGCGACATATCATTCTATTTTGCACTTTAGTACAATGCAGAGATAGTCACCTTTTCAAAAACGACAAAAAAGTAGGAAATTTTAAAGCAAGTTCACTCCATGCATTTACGAAAGTTCTTTCTTCATACTAAAATTTGAAGTTTCGTGAAAAACCGGTTCGAGAAAAACCGGTTTCTTTGAACCGGTTTCTTTAGTGCTATTTAAACACGTTCAGTTTAACCGAATATTGAAAAATATGCTTTTGAAAACACCGGTTTTTCCCCTCAAAAACTCTAGCATCAAGGTGGTAGTTTGTAATGGTGGAGAGTGAATTTACTTTGAAATAACCGAATTTTTTTGGCGTTTTTGAAGAGGTGACTATCTCTGCATTGTACTAAAGTGCAAAAAAGAATAATCTGATGCTATTTTGTGATTTTATATGGGAAATACTGCACTTTTCATCAAGAAAATCGATCAATGAACGTCTATAAGTCTACGAATTCATGGCAAAACTTTAAGATGATGGGCTGGTATTCATTCGGTTTGTATTTAGATATGTTAAATTGTAAATTTGAAGCAAATATGATTTGAATAAAGATTTAAAGTGACTATATTGTCTTTTTGGTGTAAAATTGTACTAATATCGTTATTAAATTTGTTTAGTTCATCGGATATCGTTTTTCTTTAATTTATCGTATAAAAAATACATGATTCATCAATAAAAATGAGAAATTAGGTCATTATGTACTTTAAATTAGCATAATCTCGTATATGTGTCTAAACTTTTGGGACCATACAAAATTTTATTTTATGAAATTTTTTTTTATAGCAAATCAAGATATTATGTTTCAATTATAGCATTTCAAGATACTTTTTTAATATATATAGGGATGTTTTGAAATTCTACTATCCCAATTCTAAATTTTACAGCTAAAAAACGTCATTGTCTAAACTTTTAGATCGCAGTGTACATGAAATGTGTGCACAAGAAGCAACAAAATAAAAATATGCTAGAAAACAGCAGTTATAAGGGATGCACGTCAGTTACCTCCATGACTCAAGTGAGGCGGCCTGTCAGGACCAAGCACTGCGAACACTGGTCTTGCATGGTACATGATATACATGTGTATCATGCAAGGGGTGCTTGGTGTACTTACTAGGGTGGGCCGAAACAAACTTTTCACTTTATTTTGGATCGCTATAGTGAGGAAAATCTGCCATTGGTAAAGACATGAAAAATGCTCGAATTATTATTTTTTTATTACTTTATCTTCCATTCGCGAAATGCCATCAAAGTTGGCAAAAATTGTCAAAAACAAAAAAATTTATAATTTTTTTTAAAGCACGATAGATATTTTTAGTTGCATGACTATTCATGAATTAACTACTAAAAGTACATAAAATGAAAATAAATGCACTTATCATACATTTGCGTTAGATCTTCCGGCCACACAACAAAAAGTACAAAATGAGGAAAATTCTTAAGAATTGCAGAAATGACACAAATGTATAATAAGTGCATATATATTGATTTTAAGTACTTTTAGTAGTTAATTAATGATAAAGGAACACAACTAAAAACATAGGTATATCATGTATAAAAAAAATCTCAAATATTTTTTGTGTTTTGGTAATTCTTTCCATCTTTGATGGCATTGTGGGAACGGAAGATAAAGTAATAAAAAAATAATTTGTGTATATTTCATGCCTTTACCAATGGCAACTTTTCCGCACTATAGCGATCCGAAATAAAATAGTTTTTTCGGCCCACTCTAGTATTTACCCCATTGTTTTACCTTGAAGCCGGCATTTGCTGAAATGAGCCAGAAGTTCCCTAATTGGTAAGTTATCAACCTCCCAGGCATCGATACGATGGTACCCAAGATACTCAATGCAAATCTTTGTGCAGAGTAGTTGTCACATTCCCAGAGAACACGAAAAGAACTTTCCTCAACCTGTTGCCATACCCTACAGAGAGGGTCATCTTTTACACCCATTATGCTCAGATGTCTATTGAGAGCACCATGACCTTGTAGTATCCCAATAACTGCACGAATCTCTTTTACTGCTAAGGCTAGGTACTTCCTTGGCTCTCTGCCATGCAGTAGCAGATTTCCAAATGCGCCGCCTATAGGCTGAACCAAAATTTGAAGCCTATAGGGTGGGAGGTAAAAAACAATTCAAAAGCTGATCACCAATGGTTGATTTATCTCATTATAACGTCCCGTTGTTCAATGAAAGTTCGTGCCCCTAAATTACTAATTAAGATTAAAAAATGCTGTAAGTATGTTTTTCATCATTTAGATGTAATTTTTCTGATCTCTTACTTCAATGCTACATAAAATAGGGCTTGAGGTGAAATATTAAAAAATAATCCAATGTTTTAGATTACTTAAACTTCAGTTGTGTTTTTAAAAGAATTGCCTCAACATGCAAAATTCCGCCGTTGAAAATTTGCCGCCGTAGGCTTTACTTTAGCCTAGCTAGCCTATTTAGAAATCCGCTACTGCTGCCATGGAGCACTCTGATTGATCTCCCTAGCCTGTCTTTGAACGCCCTCCATTTCCCAATTTGTATAATTGTAGGCTTGGAACAGCGGTCTTATGGTCTTTTTAACAGAATTATGTGGAAGGCCTATCACGAGTTTAGGCTCTATGAAAGCTGTCTTAGATCCCGCTTTTGCCAAAATATCAGCTGTTTCTTTTCCTTTCATCCCTCTGTGCCAGGGAATCCAAAATAAGGACACAGTCAGTTCCATAAAAATCGAACAAAAATTCACAAATGTAGTAAACATGCCAATTAAACCAAAAGTTCTTGTCAAGCAACTTTTATTCATTCATGTTTCAGAAGCCCCAAAACTCGGGCAAATGGCATTTAAAAAGGTACATACTTTTGCCAATACATAAAAAGTTAACAATTTTAAGTTCAGCATAAAAAAAATAACTAAGTTCTTACGTGAAACCTGTAGTAACATTTTCATCTTCAAGGTAAATAAAAATTTAAATATTTACAGACATCCCATAGCTAAACTTTAAACGTTGAAGTTTTAGGTTTAAGTTTCTTATTCAATTAAAAATAAGAATTGGCAAAATAGCTGTGTCGCTTAGGTTACAAGATAACTAATTTTTTTGTTCAAAAGTCCACTTATATTAAAGGTTTTTTCCCCTCATTTTAATACAAAATTAGCACTGAATCTAAATATCTTTAAACTAAAAACTACTTCGAAATATGGTTGGTTGGTTGGTTGATATACATATATTTTCAGGCTTGTGTGCTTGCTCAGAGAGCCGCTTATAAACCTTCGACAGTCACAACATACACACACTCACATGCACACATATACGTGACAGATGCTGCTACCTATCACGCTCCACCTCCACAATTTAGATATGTCCCTGAAGGGGAGAGAAATAGTCTCCAGGAACCTGTTCCCGTAAGAAACTGCGCAATGACCGCCCACAGGGCATTCGGACAAAACAGATTTAACGAGCAAGTACTCCGCATATACTCGGTGAGTTTTCAGCAACCAGGACACAATCGCGGGACCTTCCGATCCGTAGATCGTGACACTAATTACAGGGCGCCTCACAGCCTACTTCCAAATAATTTGAAATCTAATGTTTGTAAACAAATTTCAGACGGTTGTAGATTCTAAGGTAAAGTTAACCTTAATGTAAAAAATATATAAAATTATTTCTATTATCTGTATCTGCGAAAGTTATAAACCAAAATTATTATTTATTATTTAAGTTTTACTTCGAAATAAAAATATTGTACCTTTCTACTGAAACATATTTAATTCTTAATAATTTTTTTTTTATCTAAGAAATTTGATTATTTGACCTAATCAGTGGTATATGGCAACATTATTTTGGCGCGCATTACAGATTAGAGTTTTGATATTTTGTGTTCATTGGTTGTGTTAGATTTTAAAACAGAAATTTGGTATTATTAGCTAAAATTTTGTAATTTTAATTATTAAGGCACCTAAAGTATTTACCAACACCAGTAAAACATGTTAGACTTTTCAAGTAAAGCTCCTAAAATTGTTTGCCCTTCTCAATCAAAGGGGCACATTCAGGTAAAATTATTTCTTTCTGCTTCTGAACAATATCAGTTTCCATGTATACGTGTCTCATGTTATACATTTGTTTATATTTTTAGGTGATATTTGGCCCTATGTTCTCTGGTAAAACGTAAGCAAACATTTAAAATTTTGTTTACACTCTAAAGTTGCAGTAAGCTTTTAGAATATATTGTGGTTTTCCGTTTTCATTTCTTATATTCACCTTTACCTGGTCGAAATTAATTGTTAACAAACTTGAGGATTTTCGCTCCTTAAAATTAAAACCAAAATTTCCAAATCAAATCTGGTCAACTGTGTCATATGTACCATATTTTAAAAATATTCGAATCTAAGCCAAAGTTAATAAATTCTTTAGAAACCTTAATATTTATTTCATTTGAAATTTTAAGAGATCTAGGAGCATTTAAAGAAAATAATCTGGTTGTTCAATTAATAATGCTAAAAAAAACTTGATTTTTTATTAAATTGAACAAACTTTGTCTTATTCATTTAAAAACATTTGTGAAATGCATGTCATAAAAGTTGTATTGCAAATATTCTGTGCACAGCAAACAACATTTATAAAAATTTTGAATTGAATTTATTGGTTTTCTTGATTACTTTAGGACTGAACTGATTCGACGGGTAAAGAAATACCAAATAGCCAACCACAAATGCATGATTGTAAGATATCCACACAACTCAAGAAACAAGGAGAGAGGAGTTAGTGAAAATGATGTGTAAGTTACCCTCTTAATTTTACAAATACATTTCAAAATGATTATTAATAGTATAATGATAAATATTAATAACACGATGTGATATCTAATATTTTAACAGACTGGCTATGTTTTCTAGTTACTTTAAGACTAATTTCATTTAAGGACCTTAATCATTGAGGCTATAATTTGTTGTGTTTTTATTGAAATTTTTGTATCCATAAGTAGGCAAATATATTTTTGTTACTTCATACTGAAATGTGTATTATGGACATTTTGTATGTCAAATCAGAGCTGAAAATTTCTCTTGCTTTGAAGAAGAAATTTTTGTTTTCAAAAACAGAAAATAGATTGGGGGCTGGGGAGCCCAGTTGGTTAAGCACTCACCTGGCATGCGAAAGGTCCCTGGTTTGGGTCTGAACATTGCAAAAATGAGCTGCCGACCTATAAACGGCCGATGCAGCCAAAAAATTTCCTAATAATAATACCCAGTGTAAGGGAGTGCACGTTAAATATCCTTTAAAGTCCTAACCCTGTGGGCGATGTCGCTTTTAACGGTTGCGTTGGGTGCCTATTCAGGTGTCGGTTCCTCACTTGACTGTGGTTCTAAAATACGACGCCTGTCGCCAATAGCCCTCGTGTAGCTCTAGTGCGATAAACCTAACAGAATACATTTGTTGCTAAGGAGAACCCGGGCCCTTACAGACGACACATAAAGTTATACAATCGAAATCATCAAGGAAAATTAAAAGCAACTCGTACAAAAGGTTTTACAAAATATTGTATTCCCCAAAATTTTAAAATACAAAACCTTCCGAGGCCCCAGAAAAATCCAAACATATTTACTTTACATAAGCATATTTTTCCAAGGTATGTTTTGCATCGAATAAAAAAAAATATTCATTTCTTTTTGTGTGTGTGTGCTATGAATGTAAAAATGAGCAAATCTCAAAAAGATCTGTCAACCAGTTAATATCAGGACTAACACACAATTAATGTGTCTAGCCTCATTGCGCATATTTAACTTGTTGAAGCTAAACATGATATAATATTAAATGCTTCAAGTAAGCTGGTATAAAGTTGCTGGCACTGGAGTACATTTTATTCATTTTACTACTGTTTTATATTCAAGAAGTAGTATAATAATATACAAGATTTAAAATAGAAAATCTGCAAGAAAAAAATAAATGTGTGATGATTATATTTTTGGGATTGCTAGAGGATTAACAAAGTTAGAGCGTTGCAAAAATGTGTCTTTACATTAACTTCGGTTTATATGTATAATTATGATCAATCTAACCAAGTAGTACATTTTCTGCTTTTAGGCATGATTTAAATGTTGTGTCCATGACTACTCTATCCGAGCTGAAAAAACAAACAGAAAACTGCAGTGTAGTTGCAGTTGATGAAGCACAGTTTGTAAGCTATTATCATTAATTTTTTTTAAATTAAATGTTATTTCAATGTGTTTTATTCATATACCTGATTTCAAAGAAAAATCAGTACCATATATAGTTAAAAAAATTTTTGTTTAATAATTTATTAGGTATGTTATTGTTCAAAAATATTTTTTTAATCAGTCAGGTTTTGAACCTGTAATAAACCAAAGGAAACTTTAATAAAATAATAATTAAAATATTGATTTTTTTATGAAATTAATTTCTAGTTATAATGAATTGTAGTTTTTACAGTACCCCCTCGTTATATCGTGCATTGTTACATAGCGCATTCAGATATATCCCTCCATTTATCATGTCTACCATTTTTCTCCCGTTTTTTTTCCGATACATATGTACTTTTCTTTTAAAAAATCGACATGAGAAAAAATAGGCGACAAGTCAAGATATAGGCTAGAACAGGGTTGCCACAGTCCTTGAAAACCTTGAAAAGTGCTTGAAAAAAAAACTTTGGTTTTCAAGTGCTTAAAAGTGCTGGAAAAACATTATCAACCTTGAAAAGTCCTTAATTTTTTTACTTTAACACTTTCAATGTGAATCAGTTCCTATTTCACTTTTTGATTCATTGTTTATGTATAATTCAAGAAGGCAAAGTATGTGATTTTGATGGTATTTTTAATAACTAAAAGGTTATTTTATAACACATATTTAAGTTCATTTGAAAGTTAGAGAGCTCTTATTTGTTTAATAAATGAATTTTAAAAACTATTGTGAAATTTAGTTGCTGCATATTCGAATATACAGTCCTTGAAAATGGAAATATATCCTTGAAAAGTCCTTAAATAGTCCTTGAATTTTTTTTAACAAAAAGTGTGGCAACCCTGCTAGAAAAATCAAAGCAGATAAACTTTAAATGGATACTTTACTAGAAAATGAGTGAAATATGCATGGTATTTCCTTTGCAGTACTGTGTAATGTTTATAACAAATAATAATAAGTCCTTTCTAAATTTTTGTTCCTTTTTTTAGAGTAGTTAGATAATAAAACAGGATTTAGTTATAGCTTTAAAATACATACTGTGCTTCAATTTAAAAAATTTGTTGAGAGCATAAATAAATCAAAAGTATAATTGTTATCAGGTCGCTTGTTATTGCTCATTCGGTTATATCGCGTTTTTTTCTTGTGTCTCCGGGGAAGCGCGATATAACGAGGTATTGCTGTATAACATTTATAGACAACGCCCAAGGAATGAAATAGTTTAATTTGTGCATTTAAAAATGTGTGTTATATTAATGAATGTAATGCCAAATGTATATTAATATCAAGGATTTAATATCCTTCATAATCTTAATTTTCCCCGCCTTATTAAATAAGTTTAAATCATTTACTCAAGGGAAGAGCTTAGTTGGAAATCGTGCTAAGTGTCTTTTTTGAGAAAAATTAGATTTTTGTGTCAATGATCACTTTATTCCCATCTTTAAAGATAACAAGTTGGCCCTTTTTTATATAAACTTTAAGTTAGGTATATTCCTTACCTTTTGTAATTTCCGTTTTTAACACATTTAAGTGTAAATAAAAAACTTTAAAGCTAATTTTCTCGTATTCACCTTTTTGTCGCTTAGTATGTTCGTATTACATTGAACCTTCTTCCACTAAACTCTTCAGTTATGCTAATACTATTACACGTTTGCTTGAACATCCAATTGTTTTTCAGTTTCCTGATGTTGTTACCGTTGCTGAAGAATTGGCAAATGACGGTAAAATAGTGATCATTGCAGCGTTGGATGGTACCTATTTGAGACAGGTAAAGTACCTTAAAGAAATTCATTTTACAATTTCAATTTTAAGTTATTAACTGTTGTGAAATTACGTCTTTGACAATATTCAAAGTATAGTAATATTAGTACTAAATACAAATAAATTGTTTTGAAAAAGTAATTATAGTTCAAGAAGGTTAATTTAAAATATATTTAGTAGTTTTCGAATCATTCTTATCAAAATTGGAATTTTGTAGTTGGTATTTGCAATGTATGAAAAATTTAAAAAAAATTATATTCCAATGCAATTTTTTTTTCAGTATTTTTCCCTTAATGTATGAGTATTAAAGATACAAATATATTTTTTCGGGATGAAAAAAATCATGCATTACAGGGTTCAACATGGTTCCCTTCCCAGGCATTGAAAAACTATATTTGAAAGAAGTTAGGGCCCTTCAAAGTCTTCCAATAAAAAAAAAATCCTTACTTTCTTGTCTTTCATAGGGGTGAAATGATTAGCATTTCCTTATTTGCATATCAAATCAGAGTTCAACGGAAGTATTTATGGAGCAATAGATCATTTTAATATGAATTTGCTTGACTGATGTGTGTTGATTAATGTGTCCAGTTGGCTGATACATGCTTAGAGATGTTTAAGATAAATGTGAATTAGATATAAGAATGTGAATTAGGTCTATATGTAGCCCCTAAAATTTTTTTTAAATCAAAAAGTCCCTTAATTTTTCTGGAAGTATGGAATGGGAACTCTGTAGTTTCTCCTATAGATTGAACCCTGTTGTACTATTTTGCTTTGAAATAACTTTTTAGGACGAGACATTTTTATTTAAGACAATACAAGTACAAGACAAACAGTAGAAATTCTGCAAAAGCTAGGACAAAAGATGTTAAGCAGTCACATTCTTAGAAAGTTCTGACAAATCTGTCTCCTAGACAAAAGGAATTTGATGCACATTCTTTCTTCAAATCACTTCAGTTTTTTTTTAAAAAAAGTCAGTCATTAAAAAAAAATCATTAGAAAGTCACTTCATTACACTGACGTACATTGAAAAAATAATTCAGCGGTTAAATCTATAATAATAAAAGAAAGAGTCTGTCTGTCTGTGTGTATGTCTGTGGATCGCAAAAGACCTACTTAGACTGCTCTAAAAAATTCGAAATTTTTAATATAGATTCCTTTTAATACCTACGTGTGCACCTGAGGCTTAGTTTTTTCATATTTGATTGTGATTTTTAATTAATATAATTGGTTTAAAAAAACATCATCCACGTGGGATTGCGGGACCATAACAGGGCTTGAAAATACATGGACCGGGCCGAAACGGGGTCTTGCCGCCATCCTCTATTAGTTTGGTTGAGATATGCGCTCGCCCTGAGGCTGCTTCATCCTCTATTAGTGTTTGCTTTTTTAAGTTGGCATGCGCCAACACGAAATTTAATTTTGTTTTGATTTTGAGTGTATTTTCACAAGGTAAGCATGCCTCTAAAAGGAAGCGATGCGAAGTTAACGGGTTCCCAGTAAGGGGGGATGATTATACTGCTAGTTGTTAAATATAGCCCTTGTGTAGCTTCAGTTTGATGTCAATTTAAGTAACATTTTAGTAAAAGCAATATTATACATTTATCTAGTGCAAACTCACTATGGTATTTTAAAAAATTATCTGAACAACTGTTGTTTCCTTACAGGGCTTCAGTAATTTTCTCCAATTAAACCCCAATATTAAAAATAAGTTTAATAGTAAAAGCAATTTTATAAATTTATTTAGTGCAAACTCAATATGGTATTTTAAAAAATAATTTGGGTTTCTTTACAGGGCTTCAGTAATATTCTCCAATTAATCCCCTTGGCCGAAAGTGTCTTAAAGCTGAATTCTGTGTGCATGGTTTGTTTCGAAGATGCATCTTACACCAAGAGAATCGGTAGCGAAACACAGGTAAGCTTGAAATCCACTTTATTCATCCAGTGTTTGTTTGAACTCTTTAATTGCCGTACCCCGTGTAGAAGGAGTGCACGTTAAATATCCTTCAAAGTCCTAACGCTGTGTACGATGTCACCCTTAAGAGTTGCGTTTTGTGCCTATTCTGGTGTTGGTTCGTCACTTGACTGTGGTTCTAAAATACGACGCCTTTCGCCAATAGCCCTTGTCAAGCTCTAGTGCGATGATAATTCAAACTAAACTTTAACTGCCATATGAATTCCTTCTGGAATATTTATAATGTTCTGACTCTTAAATTCTGAGTCGATCTTTTCTTTGTTTTGAATTGTTATTTATAAATAATGCAATTAATGTACACTCCTTGCCAACCTAAGTTAGGTAAATAGAAATATGCTATGGAGAAGATGCGGGCATGTAAAGAATTCCATAAATTATATATGAATCCATCCAGAAAACATTTAAAACATTAATTTCGTTTAAGGTCTAACAGATTTCATTCTTATTTGGGGAAATTCGGCAATTTTATCAGAATGAAAAGTGTATTTCGGTTAAATTGTATTCAGATCACTTTGTACGTAAATATTACCGAACAAGAGTTTCTAACTAACGGGCCAACAGCGCTTTTCCCTGTGCCTTTTTCCTCTTTGTTTTTACCCAAGTTAGGGTGGCACTGAGTGTAGACTGTTGATATTTTTAATTCTGTTCATTTTGCTATTCTGTGTACCAGCACTTTTCAGATGTCATTGAAGAATATCTTTATGATTGTTTTTAGTATATTTGTAGGTGTGTTTTTTTTTTGTTTGTTTTTTGTAAATTATTTGTCTGTTTTTTTTTTGTTGCACCACTATCATTAGATTCTCTTATTAGGTGTATTGTACATATTTTCTAAATGAATGTAGGTGCATTTTGTATGGTCTTGAGGACAAAAGCTTAATTTACATTGTGTTTCCTGTTGATGTTTTTGATAGTGTGGCAATCTATTTGTTAATTAGTAGTGTACAATGCAAACTCTTTTCTATCTTCCCAAAACTTTCAAAATTAACTTCTATTTCCAATTTTCTGTGGTACTTTTCACACTTGATAAAATATACTATTATTTCCTTTTCATTGTATATTTTTAAATGCCAGCATGGACATTTTCCTAGCCTCAATGTTCATATCCATCCATGAAAAAATACAAAAGTGACAAATCTAGAAATGTATATAACTGACAGCATTACATTAAAAAAATTACTAAGATTGCATCTAAATTTGGATCAATTTTTTTTAGGTTGAAGTGATTGGTGGCAAAGATAAATACATGGCAGTTTGCCGGAGTTGCCACAGTTCTACTTCACCATTGCCGATAAACTCGAAAATAGAATCTCCCTGTAAAGTCACTACTATTCAGCAAGCTACTCAAATCTGTTAAAGCTAATGTTATCACTTAGTTATAACTAAGTACTACTAAGTGGATTTCTTATAACTAAGTTGTGTACTTGTACAACTCTTTATTCGAATATTTATCTGACTACTTAGATTGGTTTTAGAAACTATATTTTCTTTTGTGGTTTGCACTATTGTATGCTCTGAGCACAATGTGAAATGTATAAATCTATAAGTTATATATGTGTTTTATATGTGCACTATAGTTATACAACTTTTATTTTAATATTTATCTGACGACTTAGATTGATTTTAGAAACTGTATTTTTTTGTGTGGTTTGCACTATTGTATGCTCTGGAGCACAATGTGAAATGTATAAATTATATATGTGATGTGCATGACTATGTATCTTTAAAACTGGAAAATGTTTTTTATTCCTCTTAGAATTTTATGTGTTTGTATTTTTGTCAGACAAAAAATGTATTTTTAAAATAAATAATTTCGATTAAAAAAAGTTTTAGAATTGTTTTTGGTATATACTGTACCTTTTTATCATTGAAATTGTTTTATGATATATTTGTATGCCCATGTTAAAAGTTCACATATTTGATTTAATTTTTTAATGATTGAATCTCGTACAAAGAGATGTGTCAAAATCAGAAGAATTGAACTCTTAACAGGGTTGTTACGTTCCTTGAAAAGTGCTTGAAAACAATAAATCAATTTTCGAGGTCTTAAAAGTGCTAAAAACATTATCAGCCTTGAAAAGTCCTTAATTTTTTTGCTTTGAGATAATTAGGAGTTTTCTTTAATTGCGTCGTCAAATATAAACAGAAGTCTTCCAATGTCCTCTCTCTTCTAAAGCTGTTGCAAATGCTAATGTTGGCTTCATTGAAATCACTTTGTCAATGTCAATCGGTTTATATTTAAATTGTTGATTTATTGCTTATGTATAATCCAAGAAGGCAGGAGCAAGTGATTTTAGATGGCTTTTTTTAATAACTAAATGGTTATTTTATATCTATAATAATAAAAGAAAGTCTGTCTGTGTGTATGTCTGTTTATCGCAAAAGACCTACTTAGACTGCACTAAAAAATTCGAAATTTTTAATATAGATTCCTTTTAATACCTACGTGTGCACCTGAGGCTTAGTTTTTTCATATTTGATTGTGATTTTTAATTAATATAATTAGTTTAAAGAATACGTCATCCACGTGGGATTGCGAGACCATAACATGGCTTGAAAATACATGGACCGGGCCGAAACGGGGGCTTGAAGCCTTCCTCTATTAGTTTGATTGGTTGAGATATATGCACTCGCCCTAAGGCTGCTTCATCCTCTATTAGTGTTTGCTTTTTTAAGTGCGCATGCACTATAGTCCGACCACGATAAGTTGGCAATCAAAATATTTACATTGTGGACCAGTCCACTTCGAAAAAAGGTAAGGAAGGTTTTGGGCAAGAGTTACTATGTTTGGCGATTCATTGCTTTTGGGCGCAAGTTTCTTTAAGGTTAAGAAACAGACTATCAATCGAAGGGTAGATCGAACTTACATCGGGATTACTCTTATATTTCCCATTAATATTTAAGTTATAGCGTCCCTCGGTGTAATTCCTAGTCACAGTCATATTTTTAAGTTTTAAAACCCTTCATCAAAATGAAAAAATAATCATAGAAGTATTACTGGAAAATATACTCAGTGGAACTTATAACTTAACTCCGAGTTTGTTTATTAATTTTGAACTTTTTTTTTAGCAATGGTTAATTAAATTTCTGTAAAATAATCATAGATTTAGTTATTTCACGATTCAAAATATCAAAGAAATACACGTGTAATCGTTAACCGCTATCAGCAATCAACAACAATCCTCTGTAGCCGATAATTGATGTGCAGTTCTAGTGAGATACATTATTTACAACCGCACTACACCAACAAACCCTATTCTCGCCTTGAGCGGGCAACCCTTCCTCCTTCGGCTTAAAACCTCAATTCAAAGTGGAATCGTCCACAATGTAAATATTTTGATTGCCAACTTAGCGTGGTCGGACTATAACACAAATTTAATTTTGTTTTGATTTTGAGTGCATTTTCACAAGTAAGCATGCCTCTAAAAGGAAGCAGTGCGAAGGTAACGGGTTCCCAGTAAGGCGGGACCATACTGCTAGTAACATATATTTAAGTTCATTTGAATTTTAAAAATCTTATTCGTTTCCTAATTAAAATTTTTAAATTATCGTGAGATTTAGGTGTTGCATGTTCGAATATACAGTCCTTGAAAATGGAGAAACCTCCTTGAAAAAGTCCTTTTTTTTTTACCAAAAAGTGTGCGACCCTGTCTTAATTACCTTTTCAGGTGACGTAGTTCCTTCCAGCTTTAATTCCAGCTCTTTCTTGTATCGGTGCTCTGTTTCCAAAATGACATAATTTCCTAATTGAGGAAAGCATTTATTTTCATTTAGCATTTGTGTTGCCACTCAAGACCTGAATAGAGATAGGTTACTGTGCAGTAATTTTTAATTATAAACTTGTTCAGGTTCCAAATAGATATCCTGCATTATTCCCAATTCCTTTAAAAATGATTATGGTGCAAGAATTTTTTTTTTTTAAATTTTGATTTACCCCTTATTTCGTTTATTAAGTTAAAAAGAATTTAAGACGTTTGATATTAATAATTAATATTTACATTGAGAATGCAGATTTTTTTTTTGTCACACACATCCATTTTGCACCCGTTGTAAGACGGCTTCAATATTTACCACATGCTTCTCAATTTTGCTCTTGCCTCCATAAAGTGACCTGTAAAAGCTGTTTTACTACGTAAGGACAATTTATGCAGGGAAAACAGCCGATAGGGTAGATCTGAAAATCGTCTTTAAAATAAAAGTTTTTGTAATTGAATGTTTTTACACCAGTTTCATAATTAATAATGCATTTTACACCAGCTTTATTATAATTTTTGCCTATTTTCATTTTTTTATTTCTCAAATTCTTAAGAATAAAAAAAATGGAAAGTAGGCATTGACATAATGGAGACTCCCGTCTGACGAATTCTCGGTACCTCCTTTCAATTTTAGCCGACCGATGTAAAAATAAAAAGTAATTTAGTGGAACAGTATGATATCAAAGGGCCTATCTTTTATATTTTTTTTTTTGTCTCTCCGTCTTTACCCTAGAATTAACGTTTGTCTATCTGTCTGCCTAAGGTATATTTCAGTTTTCGTTCTAACAAACAGACCGATTTTTACCTCCATAAAGACCGTTTTTTGCTCTTACCTCCATAAAGTGACCTGTAAAAGCTGTTTTACTACGTAGGGACATTTTATGCAGGGAAAACTATCGTTAGGGTAAATCTGAAAATCATCTTTAAAGTAAAAGTTTTTCTAATTGAAAGTTTTTAGATCAGTTTCATAATTAATATTGCATTTTGCACCAGCTTTATTATGACTTTTGCCTACTTTCGTTTTTTTTAATTCTTTAGAAAAAAGAAATTTAAAGTTGGCATTTTCATCGTAGAGACTTCCGTCTGGCGGTTTCTCTATACCTCCTTTCAATTTCTGTTTTAGCCGACCGATGTAAAAATAAAAAATAATTTAGTGGAACAGTATGATATCAAAGGGGCCTTTCTTTCATACTTTTTTGTCTCTGCGTCTGTACTCTAGAAATAACTTTTTGTCTATCTGTCTGTCATAGGTATATTTTAGTTTTTGTTCTAACATACCTATTTTTATCCTAATTGATTAGGTTTTGAAGGGGTTATATAGGTTTGGATATTGTATGCTGATACGAAATGTTTTGCATCTATTTAAGAGCGAGAAATGTAACGTTTATTTTCTTCGAAACATAAATTCAACAAACTATAAAAACAATTATTGAATTTCTGAAATAAAATAAATTAAACTAGCCAAATTTAGCGTGTAAATGTTTAATATAAAATTAAATGATGATGTGTTTGACAGTTTCCCCCCTCGTGAGCACATACGTTGTGTGGCAGTGGCCTATGTGACAAATTCTGTTACAAACCTCTTGTTTATATTAGTATAAACATTATCTGACTGTCTCTAAACGCACGGCCCGCCATTCAATTAAAATTATAAGAATCCAATTTCTTCTGCAAAATATAAAACCTCCATTCACAATAACCATAGACAAATTTACAACCTCTCCCAAATACCTCAATAATAAAAAAACCCAAAAAGCCTTATAAACACAAAATTAGATAGAAAAGCCTATTATATTCAACAACAAGGCCCAAGACATACAAAAGTGGGCATTGTATACCTTAGTGAATGCTGTTTCCGAGAACAAGTCCAAACCATCTGTATGTTGCTGAAGAGTTTTGAATAAGTTTCCCCCGCAGTGATTGTGATAGTATGAGGATCCGTGTATGGGTTTCGGTCGCACCATGTGGTATATGGATGGATCGTTGGGTTGGTTTTAGAAGAGGGTAACTGGGCTAAAGTGTTTGTATTGTATTGTAATCATTTCCGGCTGCCTATTTCTAGCTTCCTGGGCCAAAGTGGTGTGTTTGGTTTAGACAGTGCTGTATTCGTAAAATTTGCACTGGGTATACTAAGAATACATAAAAAAAAAAACTGAGAGGGTATACTCTTTTTTTGTGTTGGTACTTGGTAATAAAATTTACAAATATGCATAAACTGTAATGTAATTCAAGATATAGAAAAAAAACCTGGTTTAAGTTGCACATAAAATAACCTTATATCTTAAATCTTGCTCTAAACTAATTAGAAGGGAAAGGTTAAAATGTAAATTACGTAAAAATGTGGAAAATAAGCAAATTATTTATTTTCTAGAAAAAATATCCCAAACAACAGAGCGAGATTCCTTTTCTTCTCGCCCTCGTACGCTTTTGATTGGATATCATCCCAGTCAGTTAAGCATTCGCTAACGTGCGGAAGGTCCCAGGTTCGGGTCCGGTCATCGCCAAAGTAGCCACCGACCTATAGACGGACCGTGCAGCCAAAAATGTCCGACGAATAATACCCCGTGTAAGGGAGTGCACGTTAAATATATACTTTTGACACCAAAAATGTTCTACTCTACCCTTTGGACAAGAGTGATTTTCTGGAAAACTTAGATGTGATGTCAGACAGGTAATAATCCTTAGCTCTTTTAGTTCGAGCAGTTAAGTGGTTTCAGACAGACTGACCATTGTCCAAAAACCTCTTTTTTTAGAATCATCCTCTCCGAAACGTGAGATTAGGTCGTAATTATAAAAATCCCCAACCAAATATAAAGAACTTAAAAATACTGAGATATTTCGTTTTTATGGACCCCACCTGACTTGTAGAGGAACAACTCGTACTGAGCTGCCATCGGCAGCCATGGCTCACTACTGAGCCCGAATAGAGTATCAAAAGTGCTAGTTAATTTATAATTTTGATACTGAGAAAGGGAGTACACCCAGGGCAAAGGCGAAAATCGAACCCGCATCCGTTACAGCTCGCTGACTGCTAGCATTATGGCCTGCAATCCAAACCACTCGGCCATCGGGCCCCAAAGGGAACCCTATATTGTCGCCTCTTTTTTGTCCATGGTGAGGTTGGTAGGTTCAGTCTCTACCCTACTATAGAACTCTTTGGACCTTATTGGTGTATTAAAAATTTAAAATTACCTTTAGGCGCGTTTACATGAGCCATCGAATCCATGGATTGAAGAGCAAACTCAGGAATTTTTCCCTCTTGGGGATTTTTCTTCCAGACAGAACTGGAATTGCAGGGTTCATTGGGGGTTTCGCAAACCCTCCAATGAAAGAGGGTTTGGTGTTTCAAGGATTCCGCCACAGACTATCATTTGGGTTAGAAATCCTGTGCTCGACCTCTTTTTCCTCTATTTTGGCATTCCATTGATTCGATTGCTCATGTACACACACCCATTGATAAACCAGTCGAATCCACGTGACCTGAGGTACAGAGTTAGGTTCCCTATAAAAGGTATCATAGCGCAGTCTATTCTTACTTGAAGTCTCTGTTTCCTCTAACATAAAACGATAAAACACGTGACCACTTAAAATTAGGCACTTCTTTTACATGCCACCTGATTTGGACAAAGGAGATAATTGATACAAAATATGGTGTTACCTGGGTCGACGAAAATATATTTCCTGGTTGGGTCAGTTTGCCATTGATACGCCCTTTAATATTGTATTTGCCAATAGTAATTATTTTAAGAAGGGACGGTCTGTCCTATCGACTTAAAGCAATATTTAAAGGTAATAATAGTTAAAAGGCCTAAGATCTATTGAAGTATTGTTTTTTTTTTTAATTTAAGAAATTTTGTTTTCACCAGGCATGAAAATCGTAAGAAAAGCAAGATAAAATACATTTTGAAAGACTAATAGTATTTGGTTGTTTAAATGATAATTACTACATTTTTTTCTTGCTATAAATCGATTGTATATAGCCCTGAATTGTGTATAAACTATTTTTTTTATTTTATGAGGCCCTTTAAATTAATAAAAAAATTAAGTCAATTTCAAACATGAAGTCAAGTGATATTCTCCGGAGAACTTATAACCTCTTAAGACCCTACACGTATATTCTTAATCTAAACATACTTTTTTCACACAAAAATACTCTAAAAATATGTTTTGGTAATGGTAATGAAATAGTTTCCGGCTGCCTATTTCTAGTCCCTTTTCAGAGCTTTAGCACATCTAGTAATTTAGAACCCTTGTCAAGTGACGAGAAAGTATGTGTTGCAAAGAAACTTTAAAAAAAAATTATGTTTATAGTTACTTAGAGACAAGCCTTAAACTCTAAAAATACACATTTTTTGTGCTATAAATGCAACAAAAAAGGCTGTATCACTTACTTGTAGTTAACAGATTATTTTAAAATTGTTTTAATGCAAAATGCCTTTAAAGTTAACTGCTAAAGGAACATTTCAAAAGTTTGAAAAAAAATAATATTTTTTTAAGAACTCTAATATCGTATTGATCCCTCGTTCAACTTCATCCCCGATATTGTTAACCTCCCGATATTTGAATTTCTGACAGTATTTTCTATGAAATAATCTAATTAAATGGAAATTAAAAATAAGTTGTAATTCCCCATTATTTTTGCAAAGATGGTGACTATTGATTAATAACTAACTAATGATATAATATTTTTACTTCAAATAAGTTTTTGTTTAGATGTTAGATATTAGATTACTTTTGAACCAGTTGAAACAAAATCTTGCATAGTAAAGTATTTTTTACATAAGTTATTGTTTCAAAACTAAATCATCAGGTCTATGTGTACCATTCCTTTCACTAACTAAAGCTTAGATGACGTTGTCAAAAATGTCATAATTCGTATAAGCATGTTATAAAAAATACAATACGTCAATTATGATATTTCTCAAAAATGTTTACGTGAAAAGTGTCGATTATTATAATTTTTAATCAAGCCATAAAATTATATCTGTTTTTTTTTTTTTTTTTTTTTTTGTAGTTTTGAGATCTCAACCACAATATTATAGTTCATATACTATAAAAAAAATCCTCTACTGTTATTTAAATTTTTGGCTGAATAGAAAAATTCTGCTAATTAAAAACAAGCACCTAAAATTGCAAGAAAACTAAATTAATACCAATCCTATGAATCAGGGCCGGATTTCTAAATAGGCTAAGTAGGCTGCAGCTTAGAGTGGCACATTTTGGGGGCGGCAAATTTTACGAACAATTCAAGCGGCATTCGACATTAAAAATAATAATAAAAATATTAATATATTTTTAAGTAAGAAACAAATAATTTACATTAACGTGTAAACCGTAAAGTAATGTGTAGTACTAATCTTTAGTAGTAAACATGGTAGCTGCTAGCGCAATTAGACTCTCCCCCCTGTGATTTGGAAGTTGAAAGACAAATAGTAGAACAGTTAAAAAAATTCACCTATTATTTCGCTTTTGATTTAGAGTGTACGTAGATGATTCTAATATGTAGAAAGAAAAAAAAATGAAGAAAAGTATATCTGACGGCAAATCGATTTTAGCCTACAGGCGGCAAATCTTTAAATCCGGCCCTGCTATGAATCATACCTCTCATTATTATTACCAGCGGGTGACCGAGCTCTGCTCGGAGAAAATAGGTATCGAAGCTAACTCGAAGATTTAAATTTTCAATTGTGATTTATCAAAACAATCATACCATAAGAAAATTTGTGAAACCATTGGTGAAAAGATAACCGGTTAAAGTTAATGTGACCAGATTTTCAAAATCAAAAAGTGGGACACTCCATAACTTGGCACCAATTCCAATAACTTGGCACCAATTCCAACACCAACGACTTGGCACCAATTCCTCGTATTATAGTATAGTTAGAGTTTGGAAAGGGAACTATTCTATACAAAGGTAAAGTTATAAAAGTCATAGGAAATGAAATCATGAAATGTAATTGATAATTGGCGTTTCGCTGAAAAGCAACGAAAATGTCGAAATGTGGTAAACATTCCATTTCATACTTCATTCAACTCGATAGGTATAGCAACCATATGTTAAAATTTCAAGATCGCCAAAAATCGCCAATGAACAGAATAGAACTAAAATCGTCTGCTGATTGGAACTAAAAAAATATTCATGTTACAATTTCTGTAAAACTCAATAAAGTTTAAAGCAAGGTTGAATTTATTTAAATTTGAAAAATTAAAATCTTAACTAAACATTTATAGCTTAAGCAGTGGCTTATAGCTTTAGCATATGGCATCACGAAAGTAGCCATTATGGCGAACTAATGAAGTTTGAAAATATCCTATATGTAACTCCGAACTGCTTGACCGTAGCGCTTCAAAACCTGTGCCAATCGATTCGTCGTGGCCAAAAACCCCAGACCCCTAAGTTTACCGGAGTTTATTAATTCTGGGGCGATTTTCGACTTGGGTCCAATTCCTCGTATTATAGTATAAGATAATAATACTCGATGCATGTAAAATGTATTTTTGCACCAAAAACCTGATCCAACAGTGGGGTTCCTTATATACACTAAAAATCAACTTGATATCCCCCAATTACATAGGCTATCGGATACACGAGCAATTACCTACAAATTGATTAACTGTTTCTTAGTACAAGTTTTAAAAATAGCTGGAAACGGGGTGATACTTGAAGTGGGTTCAAACAGAGAGGTATACACTCTCAGAAATAAAACTTTCATTTTTGACGATTCATGAATCCTCAAGCCTCATTTCGTTAATTTTTGAGGATTGTGTTTCGTCAAACTATCACTTGACTTTTGAGCAAACGCGAATCCTCACTTTTACGATCGTAATTTGACTATTCTGTGTCTTGATTTTGAGGACACTGAATCTCATTGTTGCACTCACATGCTCAAAAATGACGAGATATCTCTTTAGATTAGACGACATTCAAATCCTCATAAAAATGACGATTCCAATTTCCTCACTTTAAGGAAAGGGAAACTCGGAGCATTTGCCAGTAAACGGAATCGTCAAAATTAATTAAAATTTCGTCGTTTTTGAGCATTCATTTTTCTAGAGTGTATAGGAATAATAGGCGATGCTGCCCAATGGATGTACTTCTACACGTGAGGGGGCCCGGAATACCGAGTGGTTTGGACCATTACGCCAGCAGTCTGCGCGCTGTAACTTGTGCCGGTTCGATTCCCGCCTTCGCCCTGGGTGTACTTTCCTTTCTCTGTGACAGAGAAAATTCTTTCTGTGTCTGTTTTACTGCACGAAGGCCTTTATAAGCGGGTCTCTGATCAAGCACACAAGCTGCGCTCTTAAAACTAAAGATTGAAATCCACTCTATAAGAGAAGTGCATTTTCGACACTGGAAATTAGTGAAAATTAACTCAGACTGAAATAAAATCAACTCAGACTGAAATAAAATCAACTCAGACTGAGTTAAAATCACTCTTTTGAAGTGTCCTGTCGGAGGTTTAACAAAACAAAGAAGTGAAATCCACTCCTTTAGGAGAAGTGCTATTTCGACACTGGAAGGAGTGAAAATTAAATCAGACTGAGTTAAAATCGCTCCTTTGTTTTGCGAGTGTGGAATATATATGTTCCTACCCCCTCTACACGTGCGACTCAGTTTCAAGTTCCATAGTTCGTTAGGGCTGTAAAATAATTGACCCCAAACTTTGGGTGCAACATGACACATTGTTATTTTACAGGGCAATTATTTACGATCTGGGGATAATGTTCTTAGATCTTTTTCTGCTTTCCTTTCCTTCCCTTATATAATCTCTTGCGACATGGCGTCCCCATTCGGGGACATTTTTGAAAACCTCCCCACAAACAATAAACATGCTAATTAGTATCGAAAGTGACCTGGTCCGATATTAGAAGATCCAAATATCAGTTTTCAACCTTTGATTTCGGGTATCTGTCATTTATTTCTATAAAAAATGAAGTTGAAAGAGGGTCAATACGATATTAGAGTTCTTAAAAAAATTCAAACTTTTCAAAAAGTTGTTACAATAAGTGATTACGTGTTAATACAATTAGTGGTTACGTGTTACAATAAGTGATTAGTGTTATTTACAATAAGTGATACGGCCTTTTTTGTTGTATTTATAGCAAAAAAATGCGTATTTTTATAGTTTAAAGCGTGTCCCTAGCAATTATTAAAAAAAAATTATTTCCTTGAAAAACATACTATTTAGCATATATGTGTATGACTTATGACTTTCTTGGTGGGGGGCAAGATCGCCAAGCACTGCGACTTTAAGTCTACTGTACTAAGCCCCAGAAATGACACAAGCACAAGAGACACACAAAGAAAGAGACGATACAAACACCTAGACAAATAACAACATTTATTGACGGTCACAAATATCCATGCCTGACCGGGATTCGAACCCGACCCCAGCAGCTCCAAAGGCCAGAATCCTAAAGAGTGTGCCACTGGGGCGGCTGTATGAAAATTATGTTTAGATTAAGATTATACGTTTAGGATTTTGCTCGGTCTTAAGAGGTTAAGAGGACTCTCTTTGGAATTCCACATCTTGAAAATCGTAATGTTATTCCTATGGAAAACATTCGCAAGTCAATTACCGCCGCAATTTTATTAAAAGGTCACTAGTTTCTTGTATCATTGTAAAGAACGAAAGGAACTAAAAGGATAGAACTCATTTGTTTTGTGAAAATAGCATATTTAGTATTTTTAATAAATTTTTGAAGTTAGTAAAAAATGGAGTAAGCATTAAGTTCGAATTTTAAATAATTATTAAAAATACTAAATATGTGATTTTCACGAAACAAATGAGTTTTATCCTTTTAGTTCCTTTCGTTCTTTACAATGATACAAGAAACTAGTGACTTTTTAATAAATTTGTGGTGGTAATTGACTTGCGAATATTCTCCATAGGAATAACATTACGATTTTCCAGATGTGAAATTCCCAAGAGAGTCCTCTTAAGATAAACAGATACATAAGGAGACTCGGTACTCAAAACCTTTTTTCCCCCCTTTCAATTAAGATTGACATGCATACAGTAAAAATATTTGATCATTTTCCATAAGCATTTATTGGAATTTTAGCAATTTGCATAAGTGTATGTTTCAAAGCATTACAAACTGAGTAAAATTAATTTTAAAACTTAAGTGCTAGTGGAACATTCTATGAGAAATTGGAATAAAGGTGAATTTTATGTGAAAAATGTTTGTTAAATTATTTTGAAAATTTAAAAAAAACATACTAGAGGATTTAAATCTTGTTTTAAAACAGCAAAAAATCTCTATTGTCATCGATTTAGGGTAACTGAATTACTTAATGTATATTTTATGGACTTATATAAAATGACAAAACTATATTAAGTTTTTTTTCTGGAATTAAAGAAATTTGAATATTTTTTTCGTTGAATTACTTATGTTTATATCTTATGTTTTGTAAGACGATAAAAAAACAACGAAAATTGAACATTATACTCTATCTAAACACAAGAAAAAAATGCTTAACATGTAACAAATGTAGCCAAATATGTAACAAAAAAAAAATTAGCTTTTTTATATGTAATGAATGGACATGCAATGAATGAACATTTTAAATCTCGTCACTTAAGTTCCCACATGTCCTATCTCATTGTAGTGCATGGACCAGATGTACTGTACGGTAACCCCCTTAGAGCGATATTTTTTTGATGTGGCGATAAATAATTTTTTGTAGCAACTGTCTGACGTCGACTTATGATTCCAATTCTTTGACTTGGCAACGATGACGTTTTCCTGCAAACCCATCTGACCGGTATTTGCTCATTTCGGTTGGGTTTTCGGCCGACTTTTGGCGCGATTTTGGAAAGTTCGCCAAGGGTTATCGTTCAGTAAATTTCTACCGTTGTGCAAAGTGAGATAACACATGTGGGAACTTAAGTGACGATGTAATGAATTTTTTTAAAGTTATTCTTATACAGTAAATAACGGAATAGTTTATTCATTAAAGTAGCAACGATTTTTTTTTTCATCTATCCTAAAAAAAATTAAAGCAGCCCTTTTAATAAACCCACAGCACAAGATAAACCGCAGCTTCCAAACGCATTAACGACAAACCGTTCAATTAAAAGGGATTTTAAAAGGGAAAAAGTAGGGACAAAAAAGTCCCTTTGGGGATATCCGGTTTACAGAGAAACGGGCACCTCAATTAAATTACGTGTATCTTTTTGTTACATTTTTTAAAGAAATTTTTTTTCAGACAGCAGTTTTCTTTTACAAAAATTATTTTCATTTATAATTATAGTTATTTAGTATTCATTTAGTGTCATTTATAATTATTTAGTATTTTTATTAAAAAGTAATTTAATAATTCATGTTAGTTTATGGCATAACTTTGAAAAGAAATATAAAATAAAATTAGTTATTATCGGTACAACCACATTAGGTGTAATTGACCATTATAATATTTCAAACCTTAAGAATTTAAAAATTACGAGAATTAAAAACTGCGTATTCATCACCATCCACATCGAGAAAAAATAATGAACACAAAGAAAATATTTAATAAGTTAGATTCATTTTAATTGAATAAACCTAGATTGCTCAATTTTTAATTAAATATAATGGATAAGAATCCAAATCATCTTATAATTTATTCTCTTTTAATCACAACAATTAATGACAAACTAACACGATCGTTAAACATTCATATTCTAATTTCATCTGCTAAGAAACCGCCGCCATTTTTTTTCTTTATTTAGCTAAGCCTAATTTTTCAATCACAATCATCAATCGAATACTTAATAATTCATCTACACGAATACAACTTCTTATTAACAACACGAATTAAAAAAATTTTTTTTGAGGAATATGTAACCGCAATTCACAATGAGCAGCAACATCTTATTTTAATTATTATTGTCATTGTATATTTGTCGCTTTCCCCATTCGCGGTAGATGAGGTTACGGTTGTGTTGATTTTATTAATTCAGCGTCTGTGAGGAATCTTTTTCCCCCGGCATAAATAGAATCATTTTGTTCCACAAAAGGCGCAAAAGTCGTTTGCTTGTCTTTTTCCCCCGCGCATTTCGTTTATGAATAATTAAAGCAAAGAAGGATTCACCTGGTGGCTTTGGAGTGATCTCACTACAGAGCATGATGAGTTCTAATCAGCGGCTTCTTATTCTTAATTCATTATATTTCATAATTCAAGATGGAATTACGGCATTTGAATCTTTTTTTCTTATATTTTATTTTAAGGTTCAAAGTAAAAAATATAGTAATAAGTATAAACTTATTACTATATTTTATTTTAAGGATCAAAGAAGTATAAACTTATTACTATATTTTATTTTAAGGATCAAAGAAGTATAAATTATTACTATATTTTATTTTAAGGATCAAAGAAGTATAAATTATTACTATATTTTATTTTAAGGATCAAAGAAGTATAAACTTATTACTATATTTTATTTTAAGGTTCAAAGAAGTATAAATTATTACTATATTTTATTTTAAGGTTCAAAGAAGTATTAACTAATTACTATATTTTATTTTGAGGTTCAAATAAGTAAAACTTTTTACTATATTTTATTTTAAGGTTCACAGAAGTATAAATTATTGCTGTATTTTATTTTAGGGTTCAAAGAAGTATTAACTAATTAGTATATTTTATTTTAAGGTTTAAGGAAGTATAAAATTATTACTATATATTTTATTTTGAGGTTCAAAGAAGTATTAACTAATGACTATATTTTATTTTGAGGTTCAAAGAAGTATAAACTAATTGCTATATTTTATTTTGAGGTTCAAAGAAGTATAAACTTATTACTATATTTTATTTTAGGGTTCAAAGGAGTATTACCAAATTGTTATATTTTATTTTAAGGTTCTAAGAAGCATAAACTTATTGCTATATTTTATTTAAGGTTCAATGAAGTATAAACTTATTACTATATTTTATTTTAAGGTCCACAGAAGTATAAACACAAAAACCATATTTGGGGATTTTATATTTAACCGAGGAGAGGAGTTTAAACGACTTTGAAGTCGCATTATTAGAGAGGCCACGGTCTAGCATGGACTGCAGTACCAGGGAGTAAGCTAGAAGAGTTCAAAGCTTTCATCCGTACCTTACCCTATCTTCCTCTTCTTTTTTGACTTTTACCTTTTTCTTTTTTGGTGCTTAAAATCTTAACTTTTTTTTTGTATAATCATTTCAATTATAAATGATATGAAGAGTTAAATTACGTCAAAAATAGTTTTACCGAACATTTGTTTTCGTATACTTTTGAAAGTGCAAAGTTCCATAAAGAAATCATTACATCTTCGACATAAGGATTCATAATCAAAAGTTTAAAAGGTAACCAATAATAAAATGCAGCTTTTAAAAAAATTAACATAGATTAAAATAAATGGTGTAATTTTTATTCCAATAAATGAAAGAACAGTACAAAGAGTTTTGTTTAAATATTTTCAAATGTTCCAGACAAATTCTAATGGCTTTTTGTCATTATAAGGCCTTGTAAAAATGTAAGCGTTAGTGTTTGTGTTGTCATCAAAATTATGAAAAACTTTTACACAAAATGAAATCTAATGATTTGATCCTGCCACCTTTGCAAAAATTTAAAACAAGTTAAAATATGATTATCTTATGAAGAGTAATTATCGAACAAATATTTTCCTGGCGCTTAGGTCGAAGTTGTCCTAATCGAAGATACCACGGTTGTGTTAATGAGCATGAGGGCAATATAGTTACACTCCTTACCTACCTAAGTTGGGTAAATAGAAATAGGCTATGGAGAAGACCCTTCCGCGCTTGTAAAGAGTTCCATAAATTATTTGTGAATCCATCCAGAAAACATGTTTAAAACATTAATTTCGTTTATGGTTAACAGATTTGAATATTAATTGAGAAAATTTGGCAATTTTATCTGAATGAAAAGTGTAGTTTGGTTAACTAGTATTCAGATAATTTTGTATGTAAATATTACCTTACAAGAGTTTCCAACACCGGACCAACCGCGCTTTTCCCTCTGCCATTATACTCTTTTTTTTTACCCAAGTTACTCGCACTATTACCCAAACTAGGTATGACGAGCTTGAGCTGTTTAAAAAAAGTTAACTTATCACTGAAAGAAATCCAACAAACATTCTCTATTACTTCTTTTTCCAATCATGTGAAAGACAGCTTTTTACTGCAGTCAGTACTACTGTAAAGCTCTTTGGCAGTACAAAAACTTTAGGTTTCCATATTCTTGCAAGTTTCCACATTTTTGTCAAGTTTCCACATTTGTCTACCATCTTACTTTAATGTAGTGATCGAAACATCCTGACAACATTTTCAGGGTTTTTAATTTGATAATGGGTGCGTGACGTTATGATATCGAAAACAAAACTTCTAAACAGCACTAACACTTGTATGGTGTTATATTTAATGATATTCATTCACAAAGTCATAGTTAATGGGTTAAGGTTACACCTTACCTTGACAATGAGAGTGTGACTTCACAATATCAATAAAAAAACCTTTAAAGAACTCTAAGATTTATTAGGGTATTATATTTAACGATATTTAATAGTATTTATTCACAAAGTCGTCGTTAATGGGTTGATATTACACCATACCCTTATTGTGGAGTGTGAAGACACGGTATCAAGCAAAACTTATAATAACAAATACTAAGATTTATATGGTATTATATTTAATGGTATTTATTCACAAAGTCGTCGTTAATGGGTTGATATTACACCATACCCTTATTATGCAGTGTGAAGACACGGTATCAAGCAAAACTTATAATAACAAATACTAAGATTTATATGGTATTATATTTAATGGTATTTATTCACAAAGTTAATTGGTTGATATTACATCATACCCTTGTAGAGTGTGACGACACGATATCAAACAAAACTTCAAACGAACACTAAGATTTAAATGGTACACTCTTAAAACAAAAGAGTGAAATCCACTCCAGTTGGAGAAGTGCATTTTCGACACCCTAAAGGCATGCATATTTTCTCAGACTGAGTTAAAATCACTCGTTTGGAGTGATCCTGTCGGAGGTTTAACACACAAAGGATCCACTCCAAAAGGAGAAGTGCATTTTCCAGTATGGAGGAGTGAAATCCACTCAGACTGAGGTAAATTGGGAGAGTTTGTTTTAAGAGTGTATTATGTTTATTGGTACTTATTCACAAAGTCGTCGTTAATGGGTTGATATTACATCCTACCTTGTAGAGTGTGACGACACGATGTCAAACAAAACTTCAAACGAACACTAATATTTAAATGGTATTATTTATATTGGTCTTTATTTACAAAGTCATCGTTAATGCGTTAAGGTTACACCATACCCTCGTAGTGGGATTGGTGTACGCTGCACCTGTTGGCCTTTTGATTAAGGAATCTCTGCGCATTCGATTCCTTATTCCATAGCAAAGGTAAAATCCTTTAATTTGCAGGCAAGATGGAATTTGGCTAATTGGGTTATAAAGAATCTGCGGGATCCGCGCACACCCTGCTAATTAAATTTGCAGCATAAATATTACCAAATACAAAATGGCAACAAAGTTCGAGTCTCTGTCGTTCTAACGGAACATTACTTTGGTTGAAGATATTAGACTTGAAAGACTAATGTAATATGTATAGTTGTGAATAACAATAGACAATATCATTTTGGGCCAATAGAAAAGTGAGTTAACTTACAAATTGGACTTTTTAGTTAAGTTGTTGGAATATAAAAACTTTGAGATCGATCAATTGATACAATCGGCATGTTTCAGTTCTTCAGTGGCAACAGAAGTGCTAAAAGAATATATAATTCTATAGAAATATAGAAATAATATATATTCTATAGAAAATAAAGAATATATATTCTATAGAAAATAAAGAATATAGTTTTTTCTCGGGCCCCGATAGGAGAATCAATGTCACATGGGAACAGTACACCAATCGGAGCACCGATCAAATGAAATGCATAAATGAAAGTTGGATGGAACTACGTCACATGAGGCAAGCTAATTAAAAAAACATGGGGTTAAAATAAGAAGATCTGCTATTTTTCCAAATAAGAAGGGTATTGTATAAGCTAGACAAAATAACATATTTTATACTCTAATCATGAGTACATATTTAGTGGATTGGAAATTTACCCTAGAATATGAGACGCATTCAAATGTTAAGCTTTAACTCAGTTACGACAATTAGCTTGAAAATGTGACATACAAAAATAATAATAAAAAACCCGTTGAAATTGATATTTCTACTTAAGTTAAGCTTTATCGAAATGAATAAAATATAACACAAATGAAAACCGCAGTACTAAACAATTTATCTGAAAAAAAATTAAGTACGAAAAACCAATTTTAAAAACTTAAACTTAACGCTTTGATTCAGTAAAGAAGGTGTTAATACGTTTCAATATAAAATGGTCTTTCATGGGTTAATCATTGTTTGTCGAAAACTAAATTCATATTTTTGCAAACTAATTGTACTATTTCGTATATAAAACCATGAGAAATAGTTGGACAATTATGTTTTACTCAAAATATATATTTAACCCCTTCAGTTCCAGTAATGCCATTTGGAATCATCACTTTCAATAATTTTTATCCAAATGTTTATGTTCCGTTATGACATCCAAACACACATCATTCGACTCTTCACACCTTGTTCTAGTGGACAATATTTTACATTAATCTCAATGGAAGTCAGAAGTACTATTTTTTTTATTTAGAAAATAGTTAACAAGCGTTTCACCGGGTTTTTGATAAATTCACTTCAGTTCCACATACTTAAAACACAATTTAAAGTATTTCGGTTTAAATAATTACTAAAATCTGTTTTAATAATATTGTCAGATACATTAAAATATATAACTCGAAGTGTTTTTAGGTAATATATAAATTTTTTATTTTGTTGATTTCTAAAGTTGAAATTTTTTGGCATTATTTCAGAAACCATATAAAAAATTAAAAGGAATTTTTTTTCTTATTGAACTCTTATTTTGGACCTAAAATAAGCTCATTTTGTGAATATAAGATGTTTCTGTAATGTATTATATTTTTGGGACTGAAAGGGTTAAAATGTGCGAGTAAAATGAATTTTTAAAAAATCGAAACATACTCTAGTTTTCCCATTCTTTTTAAACCCTTTCAGTCCCAATGACAATTTGACATCATCATTTTAGAAATTTTTTTGCTAATCGTCTATAGCCATTTATGATATCAAAAAGCACATAATTCGATTATTCAAACTTTTTTCTATTTCAAATATTTTTTATTAATACCAATAGATGTCAGTCCTATTATTTTTTTAATTATGATCGGAAAAATAATGATGCCAAACGGCATCATTGGGACTGAAAGGGTAAAATACTAACATCGTTCAGACATAAACGGGATTTTAACTTCGTTCAAAACATTGCATTGTCTTTACCTATTACACAGCAGTATGCTCGTATTACGTAAAAAATCGAATATCACGCAAAACATTTATTCAGAAGAAGCTATACAAACAACGTATAAATCAGATGTTTATGTAAGTTTAAAGTCTCTCTTTATTCCTTCCACTGTGTTCCATTCAACTGGCTTCAATACCTCGATTTCTAAAGTTTTGCTAAGATGTAGTTACATCAGAGACGTTTTGAAAACAACTGATGAATCAATTTTGACAACGAGATCATGATTAAAACCTACGAAACTTGCCAGGTAGGTGTATAATTTTGTACAAAACTTTTTCGTTCGATTTATATCTATGGTTAACCATTTCAGTCCCAGCGATGCCATTTGGCATCATCATGTTTTTTTTATATCATAATTTAAAAAATATATAAAGCTTACATCTATTGGGATAAATAAAAAGTATTTTCTAATAGAAAAAAGCTTGAAGAATCGAATGATGTGCTTTTTGATATCATAAATAGCAGTAGACGATCAGAAAAAAAGATTCTAAAATGATAATGCAAATTGTCATTGGGACTGAAAGGGCTAATGCGATAAATATGTTTTTTATGAATTGGTTGGTAGGTATACATATACAGGGTGAGGCAAACAAAACCGGCCCCGAGATGGAGATTAGAATACGACAGAAATGTTGCCAAGTCTAAAACCAATACAATAACAGGCTTACTCACTGAAGCTATTGATTGCTTCAATATTAAGCCCAAGCAAACGCTTGGCGACTTATTTGCCGGCAACTACGCTACGCTTTTAAGGGGTCATAGGAGTCTTAAAAATGTGCAAAGAAGGTACTACAAAGCATAGTTTGATTTTTCATGTAATTTTTTAACTACTCAATTTATGAGTATATTTTTTTATATGTAATTCTATAAGCTTTATTTAATATAAAGCAAATTTTAAAATTTATGAAACTTTAGCCAAAACTAAAATAAATGATATTAAACATAAAGCTATTTGAACACATTGTGACAAGGCTTGCGCGGCAAATTGCTAGGTCAAAATTGAAGAAATGACCAAGAAAATGACTTTATATTGTACAAATATGTATAAACAAAGACTTATACCTAAATTCTCAGCTCAATTTTAATAAGAAATTATTTTAAAAAAATTAAAATCAAAATTTTAAAAATTTTATTATTTTTTTTTAGAAAAAGTTCTTAAAATAATTTCCAATTAAAATTGAGCTGAGAATTTAGGTATAAGTCTTTGTTTGTACATATTTGTACAATATAAAGTCATTTTCTTGGTCATTTTTTCAATTTTGACCTCACAATTTGCCGCGCAAGCCTAATCACAATGTGTTCATATAGCTTTATGTTTAATATCATTTATTTTAGTTTTGGCTAAAGTTTCATAAATTTTAAAATTTGTCTTATATTAAATAAATCTTATAGAATTACATATAAAAAATTATAGTACTTTTTATTGAGTAGTTAAAAAATTACATGAAAGATCAAACTACTTTGTAGTACCTTCTTTGCACATTTTTAAGACTCCTATGACCCCTTAAAAGCTAGTTGAAATGGAATATAAACAAGGTTAGTAGAGCTGATCAAGATTTAGTGATTATTTGATTGTTTCGATCGTTATTTATCCTAGAGAATCGGACCTTTTTGTATTTGGTAATACAAAACATTCTAAATGGATTGCAAGACCCTAAATTTGCATTATGGGACGTCTTCATACAATACGAACTAAGATCTGAATTCGCCACTAGTCTATGAGTAGCTCTAATGTGAAGCTAATCCGATCCAACCAATGCAAAAACAGGTTTCAGGCGGCTTCAAGAGTTTTTCTCGCCAAGCATTTTAACGTATTCCCATCTCTAGCTCGGGGCCGGTTTTGTTTGCCTCACCCTGTATTTTCAGGCTTGTGTGCTTGGTCAGAGACCCGCTTATAAACCTTCGTCAAGTAAGACAGACACAACACACACATACGCGACAGATGCTGTCATCTATCTTGCGCCACCTCCACAATTTAGACATGTCCCTGAAGGGGAGGGAAATAGTCTCCAGGGACCTTTACACGTGGCAAACTGCGCAATGACCACCCACAGGACTTTCGGACCAAACAGATTCAACGAGCACGTACTCCGCATATACTCGGTCGGTCTTCAATGGTACCGGGACTCGATCGCGGGAACTTCCGATCTGGAGATCGAGATTCTAACCACAGGGCTCCCCACAGCCCGTTTTTATGGATAAAAATCATAGGTTATTATGAAAAATAATCGGCAATATGGACTGTTACCGATTGGGGCATTTTCGTTGCTTTGCAAAGTATCGCAAATTTAAGAACGACCATTATATCATAACTGTTCAAAAATTCATAAGTATTTTTGCATAAATTCATAGGCTTTTCATTGCTTTAAGAAAAAAAACTTGAAGCGCTTTTATTAATTTGGAATTCGAATGAAACATCTACATTAATAAAAATACAAACCTTAGCGTTTTGTTAAAAATATTTGATCTCCAAAATTTCTTCATTGAATTACTTCGAAATATATTGCTACAACGCTGCTCACTAACGCGCAGGTAACTTTACACAGAAATTTACGCTTTTGCTTTTGAGCATTTCATCGAGCCGAAAATTTACACGAATTTCATACATAAACATTCCATTAGATTCCACACAGAAAATCTATACAACACATTCCATAAACTGTCCTGATGTCCATCTGTCTCCGCAGCATATTTTTGGCTGCCCTGCATTTCAGGCCAGGCTTTTCGGGATTTGCTTTTTTGAGGACCCAGAGGATCTGCTTCACTCTGAAAAGTCGGCTGAAGTTGCTGAAGCTGCCCTATAAAAAATGAATGCTCAAAAACGACGATATTTTCCTTAATTTTGACGATTCCGTTACTGGCAAATGCTCCGAGTTTTCGTTTCCTCAAAGTGAGGAAATTTGAATCGTCATTTTTATGAGGATTTGAATGTCGTCTAACCTAAAGAAATATTTCGTCATTTTTGAGCATGTGAGTGCAACAATGAGATTCAGTTTTCTCAAAATCAAGATACAGAATCGTCAAATCACGATCGTAAAAGTGAGGATTCGCGTTTACTCAAAAGTCACGTGATAGTTTGACGAAAACAATTCTCAAAATTAACGAAATGAGGCTTAAGGATTCATGAATCGTCAAAAATGAAAGTGTTATTTCTGAGAGTGCGTGTCTACGACAGTTTTGGCCCAATATTAACCCTGCACATTCATAGACACGACAAGAAGAACATTACATTTTTGTGCTAATTTATAGCAAAACAAAAACAAAGCAGTTGATACGAAGGCGTAGCGAAAGAAACAGACAATGGCTGCCCATTGCTCAAATTTATGTCGTGACAAACACTAGCGTTCCCTCGCTTTCACTATAAGGTCAATATATTCGTGAACACTTTATACGTAGCTATTGTTCACGAAGGCCCTTTAGTATTACTAGGATGATAAAGTTCGCCAACTCGCCAAAATTACTACCGACTTCTTATGTATGGTACGTAATTGCAAGTCCATATACTAAGTGACTCTAGTCGATACAATCATAAAAAAAAACTTGGGTAAACTTTCGATTTTAAAAAATGTGTTTTCCTCAGTTATTAAAATTGTTGTGAAAAAAAATTGTATTGCGACCAAATAAGCATTATTAGTACAAAGATTTCTTTAAAAGCGCATTACCCATTTGTACTTCGGGAATGTAGTTCAGCATGAGCTCATTACTGTATCCATAGATATAGAAAGTAGCAGATAAGCCCATCGATTGCGCAATGCCGTACAACGTAATACAAACCACGGATTGTGTGATGAAGCCATATTTCGCCGTTTTCGCAATGCATCACGGTATAATGGTTTTTTTAAAAATGCTTTTGCCGAAGAGTTACATGCAATAAAAACTGCATTTTTAATATGCTTCTTTTGTGAATATATGCCTCATGTCTGCCAGAAGTTATCAATACATATCCAGCTATAAACTTACGCTAGCAAAACAGGTAAAAAGTTTTAATTAGTTAATATTAAATCTGTATTTTTTATTAGTCGAATTATCTCATGATGCTATCTGGATGGCGTGTGGCATGCCATGTGCGAGGGCTTGCGAACTGCCTTATGGGATACTGGTTAAAAAGTAGCTTTACCTTTCCCCCTAGGGGCAGATATGCTACTTTCTGACTTTATCGAATAGTTATGCTTTATATTTTTTGTCATCTGTCTTAATAGGTAATAAAAGTAAATGCATTTTTTTCTCTCTCTCTCTATGCGCACATAAAAAATAAAACTAAAACCAACTACCCATGAAAAATTTTTATGTGAAAAGTTAATCAACTTCGAATTTCAATGTTTTACTGAAGTTTAGGGGAAATTAAAAAGCGCGTTTGACCAAATGTGAGGCGGAGGATCAATTGGCTTAACGTTTACGTCACCGGTATTAAGGGTGCATCCGTGCAACGCCGGGTTTAATAAGCTAGTAATTGATAACAGAAATATAGTACATAAATATTGATTAGTCATTATTTATTTGTTATGTCATCCTCTATATCTATTTTTCCGACATCATATTTATGATCTTTTGTTTACATAAAGGTTGACTTGCAAAACGCACATTCTCTATAGTATAACTAAGATATAGGGCCCGGTCTATTCATTGACGACTTTTGATAATCTTAAATTCAATCGGACGAAGTCGCCAACTTAAGGGCCGGATCCTCTATCTTAGTTATACTTTCAGAGAATCTGAATAGTACAACTGCAACCCTACAAAATGAGTCAGCTGTTAAATGACGTGCGTTTCCTATTAAAAAATGTATATACTTTAATTTTATAAAAAAACCCAAGTGAATCTTGTTAAGTCACATCTTTTATCTCGTAAACAGATGCTATAACATTGCAGCACAATCTTCGCTATGTTGATGGAAATTCAAAAATCCTCATTAGATACACAGGTAAGTCCAACCGAAAATTATCTGAATTACTTTCAATTAACGATATCGTAAATTGCATTTCTATATTTGAAGACTAGGGGGCAAAGCCCCCTGCTCGCTACCGCTCGCCAACCCCCGGGAATTGCTACGCAATTCCTATTTGTTTGCTCCGCAAACAAACATGCAAGACTATATATGAGGATGCTGCCAATGCAGGAATGCTCATCTATACAATCTGGCTGGATTCCGTGGGACTGCTCCAGGGCATCAAGTAGCTCTAGCGCTAAGCAAAGATTTCTACCAAAGCCACGAGACGCAACCTGAAGCAGAAACGGCACAAAACAAACACACCGCCACACTTACTTTCACTAATAAAGGGCTGATTAAACCTATGGTCTATAACGCACCCTTTGGCAGCCAAGCTCACTGACCCCTACACCATTCCAATCACGAATTAAATAAAAGTATAAAAATAGAAATTTCATATTTAAATTGAAGAGCCAATTAAACTGAATAGCCAATTAAATTAAAGAGCCAATTAAATTTGAAGAGCCATCGAATCTATAAATTGAAGGGGAAAAAATTAGTTTTAAAGTGTTTAGTTTACACTTAGGTTTTAAAAAATACTTACAAATGACAAAAGATGTACTTTTTAAGTTAATGAAATTTGGAAACTTGTTATCTTAGAAGGAGGGAATAATATGTTCACTGACCCCAAACTCAGTAGCGGAATTCTAAATAGGCTAGACCTAGGCTAAAACCTACGGCGGCAAATTTTCTTAGGCAGCAAATTTTCAACAACGGAATTTTGCATGTTGAGGCAATTCTTTCAAAATGCAACTGAAGTTAAAGTACTCTAATTCATTGGAGTATTTGTTTATATTTCACCTCAAGCCCTATTTTATGTAGCATTGAAGAAAGAGATCAGAAAAAATACATCTAAATGATGAAAAACATACTTACAGCCTCTTTTAAACTTAATTTAGTAATTTAGGGGCACTAACTTTCATTGAACAACGGGTTATAAAGAGATAAATCAACCATTGGTGATCAACTTTTGAATCGTCTTTTACCCCCCCCCCCCTACCCTACAGGCGGCAAATTTTGGTTCAGCCTATAGGCGGCATATTTGGAAATCCGCCACCTGCCCAAACTCTTAATATTTTCAAAACAAAGTTACTTTGTACTTACTTCCACTAAGATTTTGACTAGTATCATTATTGAATTACAAGTTATTAATCACCATCTCTTCACGACAGGATGACAGTCGTGAGAATGAAGCCATCATGGACCTGTTTGACGTGATCGGCAGTTACGGTCCCTGGCAGCGGCGGACCTTCTGGGTCTTCTTCTACCTCAACATGGTCGGCGTATGGCAGGTATGGTCTGTCACTTTCCTGGCGCCCAACGTGGACTTCAAGTGCGCCGACCAACTCCATTTCAACAACGTGACTACATCGTTGGACGATCGCCGTCATGGTAACACGAGCAGCTACTTCGACAACGGGACGACCTCGTTTGACGATCGTCTTCATGGTAACACGAGCATCTATTTCGATAACGGGACAACCTCGTTTGACGATCAAGCCACGAGCCCCTTCGTAAATAATAGGGCGATCTCGTTTGACGACCGCTGCGAAGTGGTGGTGGACAATCATTCGACAGTGGAGAAATGTACGAGCTGGGAATACGACGTTCATGACAATATAGTCAGCGAGGTAGGTTTATACAGGGTGAGGCAAACAAAAGTGGCCCCGGTCTAGAGATAAGAATACGACAGAAGTGTTGCCAAGTCTAAAACCAATACAAAACAGGTTTGCTAACTGAAGCTTTTGATCGCTTCAATATTAAGCCCAAAAAACGCTTGGCGACTTATTTGCCGTCAACTACGCTACGGTTTGAGAAGCTAGTTTAAATGAAATATAAACAAGATTTGTAGAGCTGATTAAGAAAAGTTCCCATTAGTGATTATTTGATTGTTTCGGTCGTTACTTATCCTAGAGAATCGGACCTTTTTGTTTTTGGTAATACAAAACATTCTAAATTGATTGCAAGACACAAAATTCGCATTATGGGACGTCTTCATACAATACCCAAGTTGGCGATTTCGAATCACGGTGTGCTAAGCCACGAGCAGAGAAACTACATTTCAACAAAAGGGGGACCTCGTTTAGCAATCCACGAGGTAAAACCAAGAGATCCTTCTTGATTATAAGACAATCTCGTTTGCTGAGAAGTGGTGGTGGACAATCATTCGATTGTGGCAAAGTGTACAAGCTGAAATTACGAAGGCAAATTGGGCAAAGTTCGTAATGGAATGGTCCATGGGTACTCCTTTGCATACAGATTGTGCGACTGTGGGTCAACGATTGTCATCGTTACAGAGCAATTATAGCAAAGTACGCGGAATAATTTTATGAGACGAAGTTGAGGTTTTTTATCATCTAAAACTTCTTCAAACTTCATCTAAAATTTTAGAAAGTTAAGAATTCTGGGTTTATTATTGAACACTAGATTTGTAGCATTGGGTTTTTATCCACAGCTTACAGCTTTTTTCAATACATTAATTAGAGGAATACAAGTTTAATTATACAAATAATAATGACTTAGAATTTTAGTTAAAAGCGCCTTAAATTCTTTAATATTTCAAAAATATTTGTACAACTATCCTCCAATTTTTTTAATTGCAATCAGAGTATCACTAATACGAAAGCAACGAACTGTATTATATACAACATTGCATGTGTTGTCTTTCAGTGGGATCTGGTGTGCGATCGCCAATGGCTGGTGTCTTTCGCCAAGTCAATTTACCAGTTTGGCTACCTTCTATCCATGTTCACATTCGGGCAGATGGCCGACTGGTAAGTATAGTTTGATTAAGGACATAATCAATGCCATTAGACGTAGACACGTAAAAGCGCTTAATTTAAACGCGAGTAAAATTAGCATTATAATCCACAATAATCACAACTTACAACAGATATAGATGTTACCGAAAAACCCGGAATCAGCTAAAACTAGAATTAACTAGTGAGAACTAGTTTTAAATGAAGCCACTGGTGAAAACTAGTTTCCTCTATCTGAAACTAGATCTCACTAGTTAATACCGGTTTTGACCAATTACATTGGTTAAAACTAGTTGTCATTTGCCAAAAATATAAATATCTAACATGTTTTAGATAAAACTAGAATTATATGCGAATGCTTGACTTTTTATTTATTATGAACGCTAATTTTATAATCCTATTACGACAATGGAGTCGTAAAAAACTCGATGTACGGTTCTTAATGAAGTGTCTTCCAATATCCAAACGCTTTCATTGCATTTCAGCCCAATAATTAACTAAACTAGTCCAAACTTATTATCCTAAATCATGCTATTTTCCGTTAATTCTAGTTTTATCTAATATAAGTGTGTTATAGTTAAAACTAGATTAAACCATCTATTTCGCCAACAACTAGTATTTACCGGCAATAACTGGTTTTGGCTAGTGGAAACTAGTTTTAACTAATGGCATTAGTTAAAAATAGTTTTCACTAGTTAATTCTAGTTCTAGTTGATTTCGGGTTTTAACGGTAACATACACTGCTCAAAACAATTAGGGGAATGCATGGTTTAAACCATTTCGACCCCAATGATTCCATTTGGTATCATCAGCTTCCGATTTTTTTTCTCACTAAGTTAAAATCGTACTTATTTATCGTTAGATGGAAGAATCAAGTCTTTTCAAGAACTAAATAACGTTTGTTTTAATTGAATGAAAATATGAAAAACATGGTAAAATAAAATTCACTCCCAAACACTTTTATGAAATAAATTGACCCTAAATTCTTCACGCTTGCATTCTTAGAAGTCTAAAATTTGATTTTACCATTTTCTTTACAATTAAAATTTTGAAAAATTATTGTTATAATTTATTCAAAAGTTATGATTCCAATTTTTTGCCTCTTAAATTTTAGTTAAAAAATTAATATTTGCTTCCCTGCTTTTTACCATTTCAATCTGGATGCATAAGGAATCTATTTCACAAATTTTAGATTTTTATAATAAAAAATAAGAAGTTGGAACTGGACGGGTAAACAAAAGTACGCAAAGTGCTCCCCTAATTGTTTTAAGAGTGTAGATAAAAAAAAACTTTTATTGTGCTTTGCAGGTTGGGCCGTTTTCCGGTTATCGTAGTGTGCTACACCATCACCACGGTAGCCATGTTCCTGTCCATGTTGTCCACTTCGTACACCATGTTCGCCGTGCTGAGATTCCTCCAAGCCTTCGGGAGGACTGGACTCACCACCACGGGATTTGTACTCGGTTGGTTATACATGAAAAAGTACAATTAAACAAAATAAACACACGTTTTTCCAAATGGAGGCATATATTTTCAGGCTGTGTGCTTGGTCGCAAGGACCGCTTATAAACCATCGTCAAGTAGGACAACACAAGACACACACATACACAAATGACAGATGCTGCCATCTGTCGCCACCTCCACAAGACATGTCCCTGAAGGGAGGGAAATTTTCTCCAGGGACCTGTACACATGGGAAACCCATAGGACTTTCGGACCCAACAGATTTAACGAGCACGTACTCCGCATATACTCGACAAACACAAACATCCATGCCTCAACGGGAAAACACACATTTTTCCAAGTGGAGAATAGCGGAATTAAGGATCTTGTATGGTAACATATCTTGTTACTACTAAGCGTATGGGGAAACTTTGTCTACTGTTTTAAATAAAGTAAAACATATTATTAAAGATATATTTAAATCAAACTTTTAGTGATTATTCGCAAACCACAAATGGCTTCACTAACGGCATGTAAATTTCTAAACAGAATAATTGTTCTAATTATATCTAATTACTATCTTTAAAATTGTACTTATTATTTTACTGGCACAAATAACTTTCTTCTGCATTTTTAGCAAGTTTTCTTAAGCGTATTCTTTATTTAAAAACACGGGCCAAAGCTCCCCCCATTGGAAATGTATAGATACCTGTTACCATACAAGAGCCGCCCCGGTGGCGCAATCGTTAGGATACTAGCCTTCGGAGCTGCTGTTGTCGGGTTCGAATCCCGGTCTGGCATGGATGTTTGTGACCGTCAATAAATGTTGTTATTTGTCTATGTGTTTGTGTTGCCTTTTCTTTGTGTGTCTCTTGTGCTTGTAAAAACTCTTTATGTGTCTCTCCCACTTGACGAAAGCTTATAAGCGGTTATCTGAACAAGCACACAAGTCGGAATATATGTGTACCATACCATACCATACCATACCATGCATGACCCTTAAACGACCGTGTCTCGGTCCTGTTTTGCAGTGATGGAGATAATGGGCCCCGGGCACCGTGCCGAGGCTGGCATCCTGCTCCAGCTGGGCTGGTCTTTCGGGTTTGTGTCGATGGTCGCCGTGGCCTGGTTTATCAGGAACTGGATGTATCTCCAGTGCGCCCTGGGAGTGGCTCTTCTGCCAATCGCTTTTTGGTACCGGTGAGCATTTATCGGGATGTTATTATACAGGGTGAGACAAACTTGAGTGGCCCCGGTCTGGAGATGGGAATACGTTGAAATGCTCGGCGAGAAAAACTCTTGAAGCCGCCTGGAACCTGTTTTTGCATTGGTTGGATCGGATTAGCTTCACATTAGAGCTACTCATAGACAAGTGGCGAGTTCAGATCTTAGTTAGTAGTGTATAAAGACGTCCCATAATGCAAATTTTGTGTCTTGCAATCAATTTAGAATGTTTTGTATTACCAAAAACAAAAAGGTCCGGTTCTCTAGAATAAATAACGACCGAAACAATCAAATAATCACCAGTGGGAACTTTTCTTGACAGCTCTACAAACCTTGTTTATAATTCGTTTCAACTAGCTTCTAAAACCGTAGCGTAGTTGCTGGCAAATAAGTCGCCAAGCCTTTGTTTGGGCTTAATATTGAAGCAATCAATAGCTTCAGTTAGCAAACCTGTTTTTGTATTGGTTTTAGACTTGACAACATTTCTGTCGTATTCTTTTCTCTAGACCGGGGCCAATTTTGTTTGCCTCACCCCGTATTTCTGTAGTAAATAAATCTAAAAGACTTATCAACTTTACAATTTAAAATTTTTAATAACATTTTTTTTAAAAAAATGTATATGTGTTGTTGAAAAAAATTTGTATATTAGTGAAAATTTGAGTTAACTCTTCGTGTGTTTTCTTAGCATTATTCCAGAGTCACCACGCTGGCTGCTGATGCGTGGTCAAAAAAATCGACTGCAGCGGCTCCTCTCTGAAGCAGTTGAACTAAATAAGAGGGAGCTGAAACTGCCAGTTAAAGACATCCAACTACTTAAGGTAATGCCTGATATGAAAATAGTGCTAACGACCATGCAAATTTAATGGGATAATAAAATTTAACAATATCGTAAAATATCATCGTTATTTGAAGGACGCAATTAAGAATAAAAAAACTACCACAAAGAATAATGCCAAAAAACTCAGTCGCCAATGGCGATAGACAGTTGAAGAGGACTTTCTTGGGAATTTCACATCTAGAAAATCGTAATGTTATTCCTATGGAGAATATTCGCAAGTCAATTACCGCCACAAATTTATTAAAATTTTACTAGTTTCTTGTATCGTTGTAAAGAACGAAAGGAACTAAAAGGATAAAAGTAATTTCTTTTGTAAAAATCACACATTTAGTATTTTCAATAATTTTTTAAAATTAAAACCTAATGCTTACTCCATTTTTTACTAACTTCAAAAAATTATTAAAAATACTAAATATGTGATTTTCACAAAACAAATTAGTTTTATCCTTTTAGTTCTTTACAATGATACAAGAAACTAGTAGCCTTTTAATAAATTTGTGGCGGTAATTGACTTGCGAATATTCTCCATAGGAATAACATTACGATTTTCAAGATGTGGAATTCCAAAGAGAGTCCTCTTAATGCCGGAATTATCTCCTAGAACTTTAAGAATGGAAATCTCTGACATCATTGACGACTGTATTTAGCGAGTTCATTCCTTTTTTTAATATTGCCAAGCAATTACGTCCTTTTGGAAGTAGATCTTTTCATAAAATATGTATTTTTTTAAAGTAATAATAATTAAATAACCAAATTAACTAATGCATTAGATTAGAAACTATTGCATTAGCATGATAGATTACCCAACTCTCTTAAATTTACCTTTCTTTACTAATGATCCTTCAAAATGCATACAAAAAATAACTTTAATCCATATTTAAAATAATATGTTAAGACACGCATAACAGAAGAAATCTATCATTACTAGTCTGCTTTGCAACAGACTGTTTGAAAATCGAAAGCTTCGTTATGATGTGTAGTCTTTTATATCACTGCAGTATGGTCCCGCCTAACTGGGAACCCGTTAACTTCGCATTGCTTCCTTTTAGAGGCATGCTTACTTGTGAAGATACACTCAAAATCAAAACAAAATTAAATTCGTGTTGGCGCATGCGAACTTAAAAAAGCAAACACTAATAGAGGATGAAGCAGCCTTAGGGCGAGCGCATATCTCAACCAAACTCAATCAATCAAACTAATACAGTACAGTCCCGATTATCCGATTTTCCGCTTTAACCGAGCTGTACAGTCCCGATTATCCGAGCCCCGATTATCCGATTTTCCGCTTTAACCGAGCTTTAAAATATTTCTAGAATCTTTCAGACGACTGCCGAAAAATTTCTGAACAGAGGAAAAGAGATGCAATCGACAAATGAGAATTCACAGAATGTGCTTGTGCGCAGAATGTGAATGCTTCCCTCCCTAGAAAATCTTCATACAGATGGACTAAAAGCTATCGAAAGTGCTATCTAATGTATAGAACAACAAGAAGCAACACCAGCAATCCTGTTTTCCTTTTAAAAAAATGGCTAAACATTGCTGCCGAGAAACGCCAAAATAATACAAAACAAAAAACAATTAAGGACTTTTTTAAGTGAAAGAACTCTTTAAAAGTCATGCATATGAAATATGAATTGCACGTGGTCTGTATAACATTTGTATTGTTAAAATATACATTTAGACATACACACTTGTTTTATTTAGATTTTTCGCTTTAACCGAGTTTTTCGGTTATCCGAGCAAGTCTCGGTCCACATTAACTCGGATAATCGGGGTTCTACTAGAGGATGGCGGCAAGCCCCCGTTTCGGCCGGGTCCATGTATTTTCAAGCCCTGTTATGGTCCCGCAATCCCACGTGGATGACGTTTTTTTTAAACTAATTATAATAATTAAAAATCACAATCAAATATAAAAAAAGCATGCACACGTAGGTATTAAAAGGAATCCACAGACATACACACAGACAGACAGACAGACTCTTTCTTTTATTATTATAAATAAGAATATCTTTGTGCACTGTTTGTTAGGAAAATGAAGACCAAAGCGCGAAAACGATCATTCACTTGTTGAAGTCGCCCAGGATGAGAAATAGGTTGATCATAATGCTCTATCTATGGTATGTATAAACCAAAAGTGGTGGTCTTGATTTGTAATTTTCTAAAATGTTATTGATAGTTTAAAGTGCAATTAATTTTTTTTTATAACAACGTGCAAAAAATTCACTTTATTATATCATATTCATTCATAAATAATCGTTGCGAAAAGGACACTTTACGTGCTTACGTCACAGACAGTGCCGAAAGTGGGACTTTCGGCAATAGTGTGGTAAAGTAAATAAGAGTATCTGATTGGTAGAAAAACAAAATGATGCCATGAATATCTCCATGGAAACTAAATGGTCATGAAACTCACTTATTTATATTGGTTCATTACTTTTGTATATTCCAATATCTCCATGAAAACTACAAGTGCTACAAAAATTATTAAAGGAAATTGAGACAAAAGTAAGAGCACAAATTTCACGCTTTTGCACGTTATTATAACAAATATTGTAAGCAAGCAAGTGCCAAATAATACTTTATTAAGTTATTGTCATTATTTCACTCGACCTACGGTCTCATGAAATAAAAGCCGTAAAGTGTCATTTTCGGCACTAGTTGCTTAGATAGCTATTTCGGTCGATATTGATGCTATTATATTGTTGATACATGATGAAATCCAATGAAGGCAATATTCAACTCTTTCAATAACTTCTTAGCTTGCAGGGTTTACATCACTTTGTTAAATATAAAATCATGCATTACCTAAAACAGTATGACATAATCTAAAAAACTTTATTTTTAGATTATGACATTCTGTATTTCTCGGATTTCGGTTTCTGTAACATGTATTTCTCTATCTCTCCATTATTCTTTTGATTTATTGAATTTTGTCGTTTTATTTTTCCTTTTTTTTAAATAGTACAAAGCTATCCAGTTACTGATTGTTATTTTTAAATCAATTAACTATTTTCTCTGTCACGTTTCAGAACATTCTAGCCTCCTTTTCATTTTAAGACCAACTATTTCAAAGCCAAACATGTTTTTTTTTAAATATCCCAATAGAGTATATAGCTTCGTTTGGCGATTTTCAAGGTGTGATAAATTATTTATCTTAAATCCATTTATCTTTACCTATTTTAAGGAACAAGAAATTATATATTTTCGCCGCCCAAAATTAAGATTCATCTCATTTTATTAGCACACACATTTTTGATTCGAAAACTGCGCCAAGATTTAACAACAACGCCCGCACCGTCTTTTAGGAATTTACTGATTTATTGTTATTTTTTTTAGGTTGGTGGCCTCCTTTTTACTTATTACTCGATTATCTTCAAAAAGATTCATTTCATCTTATTAGCACACATTTTTGATTCGAAAACTGCGCCAACTTTTAACAACAGCTCCAAACGGCACCATCTTTTAGGAATTTACTGGTTTATTGTTATTTTTTTTAGGTTGGCGGCCTCCCTTTTACTTGTTACTCGATTATCTTTAAAAAGATTCATCTCATTTTATTAGCACACATTTTTGATTCGAAGACTGCTCCATGCTTTAACAACAACGCCAAACCCCACCGTCTTTTAGGAATTTACTGATTTATTGTTATTTTTTTTTAGGTTGGCGGCCTCCTTTTTACTTATTACTCGATTATCTTTAAAAAGATTCATCTCATCTAATTAGCACACATTTTTGATTCGAAAACTGCGCCAATATTTAACAACAACGCCAAACCGCACCGTCTTTTAGGAATTTACTGGTTTATTGTTCTTTTTTTTAGGTTGGCGTCTTCCTTTATTTATTACGGTCTATCCTTCAACACCAACGAACTTGCCGGGGACATGTATCTCAACTTCTTCTTGTCGGGGCTAATTGAATTTCCGGCTTACGCCCTTGTGTACTTTTGCACCTTGAGGGTGGGCCGCCGCCCTACCTTAGTATGGCTCACATTCGGGGCTGGAATCGCGTGTGTCGCCATACTCGCCGTACCAACAGGTAGAGTGAATGCATATGTTTATGTTGTATGCAGTGATATTTTATTAATTCATAAGGTTGGTTGGTATACATATATTTTCAGGCTTGTGTGCTTGGTCAGAGACCCGCTTATAAACCTTCAAGTAAGACAGTCACAACACACGCACACACACGTACGTGACAGATGCTGCCATCTATCACGCGCCACCTCCACAATTTAGACATTTCCCTGAAGGGGAGGGAAAGTCTCCAGGGACCTGAACCCGTGGGAAACTGCGTAATGACCGCCCACAGGACTTTCGGACCCAACAGATTTAACGAGCACGTACTCCGCACATACTGGGTGTGTCTTCAGCGACCAGGACTCGATCGCGGAACTTTTCGATCCGGAGATCAAGACACTGACCACAGGGCTCCACACAGCCCAAATTAATGCATAATTTTTATCCTATTTATGTGATTGTTCTGCTGCATTTAATATAAAAAAAGTATTTGCACTAAAGCTACTCTTGGATTATTGACTATCTTTAAGCCTCGTATTTTGAATATCTGTCAAGTGCCGAAGCAGACGCCTTAGGGGAAACCCACTCTGGTAGAGACAGTGTTCATCTCATCAGGACCATTTACTAGCCGCTTCTACAATCAGAAAAAAGCTTGTGCTCAAACAGCACAAGTATTGTTTTTAATGGTTGTGTTGTTTGAATATCAGATTAGAGATGCCGATCCGGCGGCGCAGTGGTTAGAGAGCTACCCTTTGGAGCCTCTGGTTTCGGGTTCGAATCCCGAAAAGGCATGTATGTTTGTGTTTGTCGAGTATATGCGGAGTTCGTGCTCGTTATCTCTGTTGGGTCTGAAAGTCCTGTGTGTGGTCATTGGGCAGTTTCCCGCGCGTAAAGTTCCCTTGAGACTATTTCCCTGTGTAAATTGCGAGAATTTACATGTCTAAATTGCGAAAGTGGCGCGCGATAGATGACAGCATCTGTCCCATATGTGTGTGTGTGCTGTGTCTGTCTCACTTGACGAAGGTTTATAAGCAGGTCTCTGACCAAGCACACAAGTCTAAAAATATATACCAACCAACACTCTTAAAACAAACGAGCGATTTTAACTCGGTCTGAGTTAATTTTCACTTCTCCCAGTGTCGAAAATGCACTTCTCCTATAGGAGTGGATCCTTTGTATGCTAAGCCTGCGACAGGATCACTCCAAACGAGTGATTGTAACTCAGTTTGAATTAATACTTACTACTATTTTCAGTGTCGAAAATGCACTTCTTCTACAGGAGTGGATTTCACTCTTTTGTTTTAAGAGTGAACCAAAACCTGTGTCTCTATTTATCTCTCAGGTCACCAGTGGCTGGAGACGACGGTCACCATGCTTGGCAAGTTCTGCGTGACGGGCTGGTACGGCGTGCTCTCCCTCTACACGAACGAGGTCTACCCCACGGTGGTGAGGAACGCCGCGCTCGGAACGTGCATAGCGGGAGCTCGCATCGGATCCATTCTGGCTCCCTTCGCCAGGGAACTCGTGAGTTAATTTTGCCGCGGTTGCATTGTCTTCAATGCTGTCTTCGACCAATACCGCCTAGATTAGAAGGCCGAAGAACTAAGCAACACAACGTCACACTATACCAAAACCGAGCTTAAGTTTGCAGCAGAGAAATGTTCTGAGCGGAGGAAACTGGGTAAACAACCCGTCTGGCGCCGCAATTTCGCGTACTCTGATTGGCAGCTTTTTTCGACCCTGATATTCGTGCGCCCTGTTACGTCAAAATCGAAGGAAAAAATAACTAAAATAACACTCTAACTGAAGCTTAACTAATAAAAATAATAAATTTATGTCTTGAAATAACAAATCAATTTGTTTATTGAATGTGAAATACCTTTTTGTATTCGATTCTCGCATTTAAAAATGAGAACTATTTACCCTTCTTTTCGTAGAACATTTGTATATTGCAAACTTAAGGTCGGTTTTGGTATAGTAGACCGATTTCGATTTGCTGACCAATAACGTCGTACGCCTTGTACACATGAGGGCGTTAGACGCCGCGTTGAGCGCTCGTTTGTCAAACGCGCTTTAGCCAAAAACATAGAAACAAATGGGATCGTACACATGCGAACGCGCGCTTTGAATCAACGTCGCCAAAACGCGACGCTTGTAGTTTTCACTTCAACCGCTACGTTTGCAGCGCGCTTCGCGTTACTCTACTGGGCATTCGAGCGTACACATGTGCTCAGTCGAGCGCGCGCTTTTGCTCGGTTTTGACGTGAATTGTGTGATCTTTACCATTGTTTTGATCTGTTTGTGTATGTACAATGGATGTGGAAGCGTTTGCTAACATATCAAACATTACTTTGTCAATTAGGCTAATTTTTTCTTAATTGAGGTTTAATAAAAAATATTGTTGTCATTCTTATATTTAAACGTATAATATGAATTGTAATAAAATACCTCAATGTTACAACGAGTTTTTCTTCTGGTGAAATTGCATCCCTCGCAACATATTCACAAGGTAATATGTCAGCAGTGACTAAAGATAATAGTTCATCAAATGAACTTAATACGGAAGTAGTTGAAAAACTTGTTGGGGTATTCAATTAATTTTGGGTATAGCGTCACAAATGAACCCATGGCTAACCGGTCATCTATTAGATAAACCCACCATCGTCTTTGCCGAGCCTTGTATCTACGGTACAATAACCAAAAACAGGTAAACTCCTCTAATTTCATGTGTTCGCACTGAGTACGCTGGTCCAACTGCCGGATGCCGTGTCTTGCGCTGTCAGCCAACGTGCACTCGACTCGGCGTCCAACGCCCTCTTGTGTTCGGTTTCACAATTTGCCAACGCGCGCTCAACGCAGCGTCTAACGCCCTCATGTGTACAAGACCGTATCTTAAGATGACGTCGCATCTTGATTCATCTTATCTTAAAAATTTATTCAAATACAAGATCTAGTCATGAATTATCATTGGCCAAAACCACAGAATCGGTCCACTAATTTGACGTCAAGCATTTTGTTCACCGGCCTTCTTATCTAGGTGGTACTGCTTCGACGCTACCTTTCCCTCGATCCCCGATAGTGTAACTGCAGAAATCGAAGCCAGAGCGAACCCATCTAGTTTGTTTGGATTTTTTTTTCGGCGACATCAATGGAAAGGGTTACCATATGGTAAAGAGCAGCCATCTTGGCAGTTGTTCTCTTTTTTAGGCGATCCTACATCTTGAAAAATTATATAAAACTTTTATTTGAATTTTATGAGGTTTTCTATATTAATTATCTATGCTTTCCAAATGTAAAGCGCAAGCAGCAATCAAAATTTCTTCATCCCTAATCTCCTCTGATTTTCAAAAAATTAATAAAATCGAACGCCATATAGAATCACTCGCCAATTTCTCACCAACATCACCGAAAAATACTTACTAGGACTTCGGAAATCCAACGGCAAATCCAAATTCCTGTGAAGACAGCTTCGAAGACAGTGCAACTGCGGTATTTGGATTTGCTTAGTATAATACACAGTAGAATAGTACAATACCCAGTAGAATATTGTACAATACCCAAACTTAAGCATAATTGGCACAAGTCGAACAATACTCAAACTTTAAAAGAAAATAATATCCATACTACTATGATCAGTAAGATAGTACAAACAAAGAGTTCTATCGCTCTACAATATAACTCTTTGAGTGTGAGACCCAAAATTTTAGTATTCAATCCAGCACAATAATATTACACAGTTCGACAAAAAAAATGCAAGTGTTTGTCCCGAAGCTACTTTGGCGATTTTTTGCTTCTTTGGTGGTCCAATAATAGAGAAATAACATTTTTGGCCCAAGTTTAATAGGGGGATTCGTCAGAGATAAAAAAAACTGATTTTTTAACGTTTTTTCATAAAAAACGCCTTTTTTGACGGTTTTTTTGGCTACAAACAACCTGCAACTGGTTCTTACCTCTATATGGGTGTTAAGTGAGTACCGATAGGCCATTTTGGAACTCTAACACCACTCCAAAACTGTCCAAATTAGCGATTACTGGCCCAAAACGCCATTTTTTATGGTTATTTCATGTTTTTTAGCGTTGCTACTTATTGGCTACAAACAACCAGTAAACCTTCCTGCAACTGGTTCAATTACCTCTATGGGTGTTAAGTGAGTACCGATGGGCCATTTTGGAACTCAAACACCGCTCCAAAACTATCTAAATTAGCGATTTCTGGCCCAAAACGCCCTTTTTTGATGTTATTTCATGTTTTTTCGAGTATGGAGCTATAATTACGTATCTGGATCTGCTTTCGTGATAAATAAAATTAAATTATGAACAAAAAATAAAATGAAAACATTTACACGCTATATAAGAGCCCGAGAATTGTCAGAATAGGCAATTTACTTGGCCAAAAGTGCTATTTTTCGCTAGTATTTCACGTTTTATCGCGTATATTTGGCTTCGCACTAAATGAAAATATACCGTAACCGATGTCTGTCTGTAGCTACTTAGTGAACACCGACTGACTTTTCTGACACTTCTGCAATACATAAGCATCGCACATTTGGTTAAAATATATGATTTTCTAGCCAAAAGTTGCATGTTTTGTTTTAGCCGACAGTCATTGTGCGGGCAAAAAGAGTTGAGGGTGTGGGCACTTTAGTCATTGACTGTATGTATCTAACACCAGGAAATGTGGTACTTGTTATTGAGAGAAAGAAATTACTGTTTGGGGTGACTTTTATTTTATTCTTATTTTATTGTGGAGTATCTACATTTATACCCACATCCAGCACAACCAGCCTGCATTTTGCCTCACAGCAAAAGCAGAAAACTCTTAATCTTTTCAGTTTTACGACATTTCGACTTAAGCCAACATTTTGAATTAGGTGAACTCTTAGCTGGTTGTGCGATGCTTATGTATTGCCAAACCAAATGTGCGATGCTTATGTATTGCAGAAGTGTCAGAAAAGTCAGACGGTGTTCACTGGGTAGCTACACACAGACATCGGTATATTTTCATTTAGTGCGAAACCAAATATACGCGATAAAACGTGAAATACTAGCGAAAAATAGAGCTTTTGGCCAAGTAAATTGCCTATTATGACAATGCTCGGGCTCTTATATAGCGTATAAATGTTTTCGTTTTATTTTTTGTTCATAATTTAATTTTATTTATCTCGAAAGCAGATCCAGATACGTAATTATAGCTCCATACGCGAAAAAACATGAAATAACATCAAAAAAGGGCGTTTTGGGCCAGAAATCGCTAATTTAGACAGTTTTAGAGCGGTGTTTGAGTTCCAAAATGGCCCATCGGTACTCACTTAGCACCCATAGAGGTAATTGAACCAGTTGCAGGAAGGTTTACTGGTTGTTTGTAGCCAATAAGTAGCCACGCTAAAAAAACATGAAATAACCTTAAAAAATGGCGTTTTGGGCCAGTAATCGCTAATTTGGACAGTTTTGGAGCGGTGTTAGAGTTCCAAAATGGTCTATCGGTACTCACTTAACACCCATATAGAGGTAAGAACCAGTTGCAGGTTGTTTGTAGCCAAAAAAACGTCAAAAAAGGGGTTTTTTTTATGAAAAAACGTTAAAAAATCAGTTTTTTGATCTCTGATGAATCCCCCTATTAAACTTGGGCTAAAAATGTTATTTCTCTATTATTGGACCACCAAAGAAACAAAAAATCGCCAAAGTAGCTTCGGGACAAACACTTGCATTTTTTTTGTCGAACTGTGTTATCTACTCATGCGGTAGTAAGATGCAAAAACTTTAGCAGGATACTAAGCACACCATTATAATGAGATTCTTTTTTTTTTGTACTTCACTCCAAAATTAGTAAAATAACTAGCGTGACGGACTGTACGGCGTGCTCGTGCTCTACATTAAATGATTTACATCACGGTGGTGAGGAACGCCGCGCTCGGAGAATGCGTGACGGGCGCTCGCATCGGATCCATTCTGGCTCAGGGAACTCGTGCGTTTATTTGGATTGGCTTAGTATAATAGCTAGTGGAATAGTACAAGGCAAACACTTTAGTATAAGACCCAGCATAAGAATACAATACAAATACTTTAGTAAAATAATCAGCATGCGAGTACAATGATCATACTTTAGAATAATAACCAGGACAAGAGTACAACATCAAAAATGTGGAATAATAACCAGCAGAATAGCATACAATACCCAAACTTTAGTTCAATACCTAGTCAGCACAACAATACAATAACCAAACTTCAGCATAATAACCAGTACAAGAGTACAATATCCAAACTTTAGTGTAATATCCAACACAAGAGTATAAAACAAAAATTTTAGTATAACAACCAGCACAGGAGTACAATACCCAAATTTTAGTGTAATAACCAGCACAACAGTACAATACTCATACATTAGTTATATTCAACATATAGATTAATACCCAAACTTTATGTATTTGCATAGTATTATAATAACAATCGTACTAAGGTAAGCAAGATAGTATAATGCCCAAACTTTTAGTATAACATCTAGCAAAACGGTATTATATATGCGATGCGTACTGTAGTAATATGTTCAAACAACCATTATAAAAAAAACTCTCTATCATATTACCCATACTATAACAATATTTTAATTCTTTTATGTAGTACCCAAACTTTAGCATAGTACAATAGCTACACAAAGTCTTCTAGTATATTACGCATACCGTAGTAAGGTAAAAAAAAATACCTTAGTATAATAACCAAGCTTTAGCATAATCCAAGGAACTATAATATAAAACCTAAAATTTAGTGTTATACAACAAGTATAATACCCATTACCCATACTGTAGTATATATACTGTACTAATCATATTTGAATTAATAACCTTACTGTAGTAAGATATCCAATAAAATAGCAATACAATAGTTTGATCAATGTCCTTGCTAAAAAAAAAGGATAAACTCAGTAAAAAATAGTGGAATATCTAGCACAATAGCATCCTACCTTAACAAGTATAATACACTTTAGAATCATACCATAACTTTTATACAATACTATAAATTTAGAAAAATAATACAACTTACCATAAATTTAGTACAATACCATATACATTTCGTACAATATTGTAACTTTAGTATAATACCATGACTGAACATAATATAATACAATAATTTTAGTATGATATCCTAAATAACAGTAAAATATTAAGCACATTAGTATAATACCATAACTTAACATAATATAATACAATAACTTTAGTATGATATCCTAAATAACAGTAAAATATTAAGCACATTAGTATAATATCCAAAATTATAGTATAATACCATACATTTCATTCAATATTGTAACTTTAGCATAATATCATAACTTAACTATAATACAATAACTTTAGTATGGTATCCTAAATAATAGTATAATATTAAGCACATTAGTATAATATCCAAAATTATAGTATAATACCATACATTTCGTACAATATTGTAACTTTAGTATAATATCATAACTTAACTATAATACAATAACTTTAGTATGATATCCTAAATAATAGTATAATATTAAGCACGTTAGTATAATATCCAAAATTATAGTATAATACCATATATTTCGTACAATATTGTAACTTTAGTATAATATCATAACTTAACTATAATACAATAGCTTTAGTATGATATCCTAAATAATAGTATAATATTAAGTACGTTAGTATAATATCCAAAATTATAGTATAATACCATACATTTCGTACAATATTGTAACTTTAGTATAATATCATAACTTAACTATAATACAATAACTTTAGTATGATATTCTAAATAATAGTATAATATTAAGCACATTAGTATAACATCCAAAATTATAGTATAATACCAAGCACATAAGTATATATCCAAAATAATAGTACAATATCAAGCACATTAGTATAATACCCATACAACTATACTGTATCATATTTTTTCTGTTTTCTATAGGTTACATACACCCATTATTCCGTTCCGAACGTGCTGTACGGTGTTTTGGCGCTGACCAGCGGATTGCTGTCCTTGCTGCTACCTGAAACCAAAGGAAAAAACATGCCCGACACGATGGAAGAGGGCGAGTTATTCGGAAAATGACAAAAATACAAAACAGAATAGGCTTGTTTCACGTTTTGAGTGGCAACAGTTCCTCGGGAATGAAAACAAGACAATGATTAGTGATTTGGGTTCACGTGACATGTAATCAATGCATGCATAGTATGCATGTATAGTACTCTCTTAAAACAAAAAAGTGAAATCCACTCCATTGGAGAGGTGCATTTTCGACACTGGAAAGGAATGAATATTAACTCAGACTGAGTTAAAATCACTCGTTTGGAGTGATCCTGTCGGAGGTTTAACACACAAAGGATCCACTCCAAAAGGAGACGTGCATTTTCTAGACTGGAGGAGTGAAAATTAATCAGACTGAGTTAAAATCGCTCGTTCGTTTTAAGAGTGTAGCATGCCATGGAGTATAAAACACGTATTAACCGCGGAAAAGCAGGAATGAAATCTGAAAGGAAATACGTTACCGGAAACATGCCAATACAATGCGTGATAATACTTTTTCTAACCTACAGTGATTCTAACTATTAACTGCTGGGGGAAATTAAAAAAAAATACCTGATTTTTTTATTGTTATTTTTTTTAAACAATCCATGGGATACAAACCTTTCCGGGGACCGGTCTGGGGACAGTTTTTCTAACAACACATAATTTTTTTTTTAAATTTATAAATTTTATAATACAATAATTCCTTTATATATTTGAAACATTAGATATGATAACAAGATTTTTTTTTTTCAATATTTAGCAATAACTGAAAATCGCACATAGTGTCCCCAAATTTTAATTTTAATGTATTGCACTTTGCATAAGCACAAATTAATTGTCTGCTAAAAAATATCTTTATTTTTGAATGCATAATTATAGTTTCTTTATGTTATTTTTAATTATTAAAATGACAAAAATATTAATTTAATGCTATTTTTTTTAAAAATGTTTTATATACGAGTACCAGCGCATGAAAACAGTTAATTATACGTTGAAATATATATTTCAACTTCAAATAAGTTTTCTCTGTATTATTAAATATACATATAAACATAAATTTGGAGTTAACCATTTGCAACTCTAAAAGCATTAGCGAATTATTTTGAAAGAAACATTTATTTAATTGCTCTTCTATTAGGAAAATCAAAAATGAAATAAAAATGAAAGAACTTTCAAAAGAAGTACATACATTTGTTGAATCTTGTAGTGTATCACTAATCTACTGTTATATTTATTGCATTTTGTATTTATATATCTTTATAACATTGATTGTATCATATTATTGCAACAAAAACATTTAATTAAAATATATATTAGTTTGCATACTGTTTGGTAATTAAATGTGCAGTTGAGAAAATATCTATTAATAATAAATTAATGAATTTTTAAAACCTCTTAAATCATTGTAAACTCCAAAAGGGTAGGTAAGATTCAAGGGACCGTGGAACAATCTGGACGCAGGCTACGTCATCAGCTCTGACATTCAATACAGCCGGAGAAATGTGGCTTAGAAAATATATATATATTTTTTAATTGGATTAACACAAAAGCACTTTGGTTAGAAGACCCGCGGCCAATCGGGCTCATCCGCCCTTGAGAAAGGTAAACTCTATCTTTCTATTCATTTGCGTTGACACATTTGCAGAAGAAAACATATCGAAGGCGCAACCAGAACGTAGCAAAACTATGCTGCCGTAGACAAGTAAACTTCAGAAACGAGACCTATGTCTTGGCCCAATGTTGCAAATACTCCATAACTCTAATCTAATTAGAAAGTATAGGGGAGAGTGGGGGCTATTGGGACAAATTTTGTTCAACCTCTGTATTTCTGCCAAAATACAAGAATTGTAATTTATTTTTTTACAAGCTCATAAACTGAACATTCGTTTACTTAAAAAGTTATTCAACAAATGTGTTTGACAAATACTAGCTTAATCTAGGATATGTCATCTACCTAAAACTATAGTTTAATTCATAGACAGTTCTTATTTGATACTTCACAAGTGAAAAACAAGGAACACTTTTAATTAACTTCGAATTTTCCAAAACCAAAACTACAATTCTTCTCTCCACTTCAACTCATGCTTTTTATGCTGATCTTTGGTTGTTAAAATGTGAAGTCTAACTGTTACAATACCGTAGTGTAGAAAAAGTTGTAAAAAAGTATATTTTTCCCAGCCTGCGTCCCGATAGCCCCCACTCTCTACTACTGGAAAACTGATTATTTCAAAACAAAAATGCTCCAATTCGCTGTTGTGGTAGATGCAGTTTACCTTCCCAAGGCCGTGGGTCTCACAAATAGTAAGAAAATCTCATCTCTGTATCAATAAGAGAGAAGCGACTGCTCCCAAATCGGAAGCGACTGCAAATTCGACGACGGAAGAAGCAAAGATAAGAAACCACCCCACTCTCTATACCGCTAGGCCTAATTAGCTGCTAATGAATTAAAAGCTTTCTGATACATTCTGCCTTTTTCCGAAAAGCGTTCGAGCAAAATTTTTCCTCCTCCTGGGACCGGGATCGGCAACCAGTCAAATATTTTGATACTTTTCCCTGTCCCCCCCGTTGCTTTTTTAAATGGAGGTAAGAATGAATAAGGAGGTGCTGCCTGGTTCAAAATGCAGTGCAAAACTAAGTTGCCAACTGAGGCCGTCGATTGCTTCAGATATAAGCCCAATTATTGGCTTGGCAGGTTATTTGGTGATACTTTTAACCCTTTCAGTCCCGATGACAATTTGGCATCCTCATTTTAGAATATTTTTTCTGATCGTCTATAGCCATTTATGATATCAAGAAGCACATCATTCGATTCTTCAAACTTTTTTCTATTAGACTTTTTTTTATTAATCCCAATCGATGTCAGCCCTATTATTTTTTTTTAAAATTATGATCAGAAACATGATGATAATAAATGGCATCACTAGAAGTGAAAGGGTTAAAAGAGAATCAAAATTTGGAAACATTGTTAATTTGAAGGGAAATACTGACGCTTATTATACTAGTTCAGCTCGTAATTCAACTAAGTAACTTCAAAGATTGTCATTTTTATTTTAATTACCTATTTTTAAAGAATATGAATAAACGTTACGCATTTATATAAAATAGTGTCACTCAATATCGATTTTTACAACAGAAGAGTAGCGAGGAGTTGTAGTTTTGGCGAGTTTATTGGTCTTTATTATAGCCACCTAAGGCAATTTAATAGATCCAGAGCTCCATAAGCCGATTAGTTCACTAGAAATAATGAACTTAATGAACGTGTTGTGATATTGTCGTAGCGAGTCTAACTACTTTTGTTAGAGAGCCAACATTTAGAGACTCTAGCATTAGGCTAATCAATATTAGTTGTTATTTTTATGGGCACAACAAAAGGCTGTTTATGCAGTAAAATTTAAAATATTTTTTTTACGTATGAACAGCTACATTAGAGTCTTGTATAAATTCAGAACTACATTAGAGCTATATTAGAGTCTTGTATAAATTCAGAACTACATCAGAGCTATATTTAGAGTCTTGTATAAATTCAGAACTACAATGTGAAACTGGTAATTTGGCTTTTTAAAGTTTTTAATTACCGGTTTTCAAAGAATGGGGTCAGAAATTTCAATTACAGATCGCCTATCATGTCCATTTGGCGACATTCAAGCAGCTTCAGATTCCTTTTCACGCCAAGCAACTCCATATCTAAATCTTACTCCCTTTCCCGCCGTGAAATTCGCGGGAACCACCATTTTCGTGCTGTTTTTTTCTTCCTCTTCTTCTACGATCAGAAATATATTTTGGTGTTTATGACGTCTTGTTTAATCTACTTAGGGGAAAGAAAGGGCATTTTCAGTTTTGCTGCTTTTATAAAAGAGTATTGCGGGAGGGGGGAATAATCAAACAAGTAGGGGAATTTGACAGTTTATATTTTAATCGTAACAAGTAGGGGAATTTGACAGTTTATATTTTAATCGTGTTAGTTTTATGCTACTTTTCCTGACAAACCAGGAGTTTTTCGAAACACAAGGAGAAATAAAATAAGGGGAGAAGAATTTTATGCCGTTATAGAGAAAGTCTAAAATTTCCTATTTATGAATTAAGATCCGCCAAAGAGTTTTCGTAAGTTTCAAAGTTATAAATTACTTGCCATTTATAATTGTTTATTATGTAGTATTGTATCTTATTCAGAATAAAATAAATGTTATTTTCAAGGCATTTGGCTTTTTTTTATTTATGAAATATAGGTTTTGACTTATAATCCGAAAATATCACAATTTAAAGCATATTATAACAAGGCATTAACTGAAATTTTTCCGTCTTACCTGATATCAATTTATCTATCTTCTAGAAGCTCACTTAAGTTAAAATTATCCAATGTAAGCACTTAAAACCTCTCTACAAGGTAGATATGTTTTTCTTGATAAAGCATTGTAGTGTATTCGCAATGTTTTATAAATGGGTATGATCAAGATATCAAACACTTTTTGTGGGCTGTTTAAATACAGTGTATGTGTATTTTTAATCTATTATTATATCAAAGACAAATTAGGCATGGTTCCAATGTTGCAATTAATATGAATATTATAAAACAGAAGTTTCACCCCCTTGAAATGTTGGCATCTTATAAAAAGCGCGAAAATAAGTATTTTACTTCACTGTTTAAAAAAAAAGTATCAATTTTCGAATATCTGATATTAAAATTATGATGGAAGAGTCATATTTTTTTCATACAATAAATTTCAAATTCAAATTAATCAAAAACAAAATTAGAATAAATTTCAAAATAAATAAAATGCCAAAAATGAGAATGTCTAATTAAATATATTTCGTATATGCTACTAAATTTAGTAGTTCCTTAAGGGGGAATAGTACCGAGAATCGGCTTCTCAAGCGAAGGCTTCTCTCTGTGTTAATCCTATGGGAAAAAAATAAAAAGTCTGCCACATTTCTCCGGCTCTAATTAATATTTTTACAAGCGGTTTTTTTTATATGATGCATGCAGCTGATTTGCAGGTCCGTATAATCCCATTTTTTTGAAATTCATAAAAATAATTTTTTGATTATTAATAAACAGTTTTACGATATGAACTAGGACGAAATTTGAAAAACCGCGATTATAGGGACGTACAACTTTTAATTTCATTAATTTTGAAAAAAAAAAGTTCGCAATTATTTGCGTTTTTAGGGTAGAAAAGTGGCAGCGAAATTATGAAATTTTCAATATCCAGTCTTATCCAGGAAGTAGCGCCCCCTGGGTTAGCTCCTCCCCCTAAAGTTAGCTCCTCCCCTTTTAGTTAAAGATGCTGAAACTAAGATAAGATAAGGTACGTGTAGTTCAATTTCAAGAGTCTGTGAATTTTAACTTCTGCTCCGTAAGCTAAAGTTTCAATTCATTGTGTGTTTTTGGACGCCGATTTCGAAAATACAAATGGATTTTTTACTATAGCGTCCAGTTTAAAAGCTTAAAAAAAATTAAGTGGCATTGATTCATTCTATTGGATTCTAATTCTTAATTAGTAAAAAAAATCTTTTTTAATTTCTTCCAAATGATTTATTTGAAAGAGTTTGAAATATGCTTTGGGGACTTGAAGTTTAGAAAAAGGCATTACAAAGTGTGAACAATTGCACAAATTTGGACTTATATATTTTTGTTGAAATATTACTTTAACCCTCTAATGCATAGTGTTACCGTTCGGTAACAAGTTACATAATCCACTTTATTTTATTAAAATCGACCTCCCTCTAGACAAATTTGTGTTTTTTTCATCTATTACATTCCATTTTGAAGTTTTAGTTAGTAATAACCCTCATAATTGACAGTAGTAAAAGTGTATTCAAAATTAAAAAGTGAAGTTTCTAACTGTTGTGAATTTACGTGTTTGGCAGAATTCAAAGTAATAATACTAGTACTAAATACAATTAAATTGCTTTGAAAAAAATATTATAGTTCAAGAGGGTTATTTTAAACTATATTTAGTAGTTTTCTAATCATTCTTTTCAAAATTGGTAGTTTGTAGTTGGTTTTTACATGTGTTACCGTTTGGTAACATCATGCATTAAGCACAACTTTTGTTTGCTAATTTGCGTGTATCTCTGTAACGGATTCACAAGAGTTCAGTGTTTAAAATGTTTGGTACTACTTGATTTTAATAGTAAAAATAACTGTTTTATGTCGTATCATTCTGCCATTTAAAAAAATTATGTTTAAAAATGATTTTTGTATATTTTTATTCATAAATACCTGCTAAAAATGTGCAAAGAAGGCACTACAAAGCATAATTTGATCTTTCATGTAATTTTTTAACTACTCAATATACAAGTATAATTTTTTTATATGTAATTCTACAAGATTTATTTAATATGAAACAAATTTTAAAATTTATGAAACTTTATCCAAAACTAAAATAAATGCTATTAAACATAAAGCTATTTGAACACATTGTGATTAGGCTTGCGCGGCAAATTGTGAGGTCAAATATGAAGACATGACCAAGAAAATGACTTTATATTGTACAAATATGTACAAACAAAGACTTATACCTAAATTCTCAGCTCAATTTTAATTAGAAATTATTTTAAGAACTTTTTTCTAAAAAAATTAATAAAAATTTTAAAATTTTGATTTAAAAAATTTTTAAAAATAATTTCTAATTAAAATTGAGCTCAGAATTTAGGTATAAGTCTTTGTTTGTACATATTTGTACAATATAAAGTCATTTTCTTGGTCATGTCTTCAATTTTGACCTCACTATTTGCCGCGCAAGCCTAATCACAATGTGTTCAAATAGCTATAGGTTTAATATCATTTATTTTAGTTTTGGCTTAAGTTTCATAAATTTTAAAATTTGTTTCATATTAAATAAATCGTGTAGAATTACATATAAAAAAATTATGCTTATATATTGTGTAGTTAAAAAATTACATAAAAGATCAAACTATACTTTGTAGTTCTTTCTTTGCACATTATTAAGACTCCTATGATCCCTTAAGCATCTATTCAGCGCTTAATGCATGGTGTTACCGTTTGGTAACAAATTTAAAAAATGAAATTATTTAAATTCCGATGCATTTAATTTTTTTATTTTCCGATGCATTTAATCCGTATTTTTCCCGTGATGTATGAGCATTAGAGATACAAATATATTTTTTTGGGACGAAACAAAAAATTCATGCATTAGAGGGTTAAGTTAAAATCCGAAAAACATGTACTTCTTGAAGTTTTTGTTGTATAATTTACCATTTCTTTCAAAAAGGATTTTTGCATAACGTTTTAAATCTGTTTTGGCATTAGGTAGCAGTATTGGCGTGTTTTATATTAGGTAACTTTTTTCAGTTTTTCATTTTTGAACTTCCGCGATTTTAATTAATGATTCGGTTCCACTCTCAATGCGAGGTCTTGTTGTGTTCCGTCCGTTGTGTTCTAATATAGTTTAGTTTTAGGTTTGAATGATCGTCGCACTAGAGCTACACGAGTGCTATTGGCGACGGGCGTCGTATTTTAGAGCCACAGTCAGGTGACGAGCCAGCACCTGAGTAGGCACCCAACGCAACCGTTAAGGGCGACATCGTACGTAGCGTTAGGACTTTGAAGGATATTTAACGTGCACTCCCTTACACGGGGTATTATTCGTCGGACATTTTTTGCTGCACGGGCCGTTTATCGGTCGGCAGCTACTTTTTGGCGATGCCCGGACCCGAACCTGGGACCTTCCGTATGCTAAGCGTGTGCTCAACCGACTGGGCTCCCCAGCCCCTCTAATATAGTTTAGTAAAGTTAGTTTGAAATAACTTCGCACTAGAGCGATGGCTATTGGCGACGGGCGTCGTAGTTTACAACCGCGGTCAAGTAACGAGTCGACATAAGGGTATGCACCCAATGCAACTGTTCAAGGAGCCATCGTACGCAGTGTTGGGACTAATAAGAATATTTAGCGTGCATTCCCAATGCAAGGGGTATTATTCGTCGGACATTTTTCTTCACGGACGATTTATAGGTCGGCGGTTGATTTGGCGATGCCCGGACCGAACCTGGGACCTTTCACATTTAAGGCAAAAAAATGCCTTAACCGACTGATCTGTTCTGTCTTCTTTATGTGCATCATTTTCTTATTCCTGTAATTTATTAAACCTTTATCGCTGCATACTCGGCATACCGAATATCCTGTATAAATCCCAACCAGTATAGTTTCCGCGTTCGAATCCCGGTTGGTAAGCGCATGGATGATTGACTTGTCAATACAATGTTAGGTTAGGTAAGGTTTGAAATATCGTCGCACTAGAGCTACACGAGGGCTATTGGAGAACGGGCATCGTATTTTGGAACCACAGTCAGGTGACGAGCCATCACCTGAATAGGCACCCAACGCAACCGCTAAGGGCGACATTGTACTCAGCGTTCAATACAATGTTAATTGTCTACATGTTGGTCTTAATTTGTGTAAAAAGATGTCCATCCTCTCCGGACGCTCTGGTAACATTCTTCCATAGGATATCCATGATCACAACAACAGCATTAAACCTTATTAGTTTCAATTAGATTAAATTTTCCCTAACTAATAGAAGATAGCTAATTATTCGAGGTAGCATCCTTCAAATCCAGATTGCCGAATTATTTTCAAAGAAAATTGCAATTTGGTTGTTTTAGATTATATAAGTTTCCAGTTTTCCTTTTTGTCCATCGTGATTTTATTGGTTGTTTCAACTTTACTCTAAATGCTCGATAAAAATCGCAGATATTTAGTAATGGGAATTTATTCTAAAGTGTCTTCCATTTTGAGTTTGAAACAAGCATGAGAGGATTCACTAAAGAAACCACGTTATTGGCGCAAATAGTTTATTTGTTGCTGTACAAATTATACAAGTTTCGGCTCGTCTTCTTCAGAAAAACACTACACAACTATAATAGTGCCTCTTATAAAAATTTTTATTATTTTTTTTCAAAAACTTCATTTTATTTAAGACAGCTTTTCTTCGCAAAATTGGAAATTTTTGAATCGTTACGTCTCGATCCTCATGTTGGCGCCTTGGAGGATGGAAAGAACAGGAGTAGTCACGCGGATTGAAACGTACGGGAACTGAGTGAAGCCAGAGGTGGAGGGGAACCGGGGAAGGCTGTTATCAATATCTACCCCTAGTTAACATGGGGTTCTATGGAAGAATTTACGATTTTTCGTTTTAAATGAAAAAAATGTTATCACATAATGAAAAACGAATACACATATGTATTTTTCTAATATGCTCAGTAGATATATATGTATTATTTAAAATACAATTACAAATAAACACCCCAAACTAGGCGATATTAATATTGGTTCCTCTGGAAATCTTAAAATTATTTAATTATAACTTGGATTTTTTTAAAAAATCTTTTATTAAATCTTAAAAATCTGCTGTTCGTCATTAAAAATTATTATTTTTGATCGAACATATTGTTTAACCAATACATAACAGAACTTTTATTTAAAATGCACATGAAAAGCGAAATAAAGTAATCTTATTATTATATTTTATTCGTATAACTTGCGTATATTCTTTTTATTAAACAATTTTAATTAATGATAACCAATAAATGCTTAAAGCTGATTTGATTACTTTTTTGGTGTCTACTTGTTATTTAAAAAATGCTAATATATTAAGTATTTTTTTTTACTAATTTGAAATAATTACTGCGATACTTATGCTACTATATCAACTTGTAGCTATTTTTATGAATAAAATAAAAAAATCAACTAATAATTTTTTTAATCAAAAATACATTAAATGGAATTTTTACAATTAAAGTTGCTTAAATAGAGTTAATTAGCAGGTTTTTATGTTATGTTTGTCACTATTTTTATGAATAAAATAGAAAATCCACTAATAAAGATTTCTTTCTTTTTTAAATAATATTCTATGATACAATGTTTACAATTGAAGTTATATTCAAAAAATATTCATTCGATTTTAAATCTATACTGGATCTATAATAGTTTAAATTATTTACTTAATTCCAAGAGGGGATTCTTATTAGGGACTTTTACAATATAAAAAATTTAACGGAATGTATATAATTGAAGTACTCAAAATCGATTCAATGAATAGATTTTACATGTATACACTAATTAACAAGAACATAAATAAATTATTGTTTTGTATATACCTTATATTTTTATTAGCTATGTTACAAGTATTAGTGGTTTGGTAGCATAAGTACCTATCACAGTAATTAATTGTAAATTGGTAAAAAAATACTTAATATATTAACTTCATTAAAACTAACACGTATACATCAAAAAATAGTAATCACATCAGTTTTAAGCATTTACTGGCTATCATTAATTAAAATTGTTTAATAAAAAGAATATACGCAAGTAATACGAATAAAATATAATAATAAGATTACTTTATTTCGCATTTCATATGCAACTTAAATAAAAGTTCTAATATATATTCGTTAAAAAAATCTATTTTATCAAAAGTATTAAACTTTTAATGATGAACAGTAGATTTTTAAAATTTAATAAAAGATTTTTAAAAAAATCAAGTTATAACAAAATAATTTTAAGATTTTCAGAAGAACCAATATTAATATCGCCTAGTTTTGGGTGTTTATTTGTTATTGTATTTTAAATAATACATGTATATCTACTGAGCTTATTAGAAATTTACATATGTGTATTCGTTTTCCATAATGTGATCACTTTTTTTTTCATTTAAAATGAAAAATCGTAAATTCTCCCATAGAACACCATGTAAAAGTGGGGTAGATAAAGGTCCCTTTCTCCCAAGAGGGAGGGGAAAGCTTTTTCGCCTCACGCCGAAGGCCACATGACTACTCCTGTTCTTTCCATCCTCCTAGGTTGGCGCATACCCTTCCCTCCCCCTCTGAGCGTACCGTAATCGTACGTCCCCTTATCGAAAAATTTAATATTTTGAAGCATATTCAATATATTTACTTTCAATGATCTTTCAATATTACTTTTATGATGTGGTTTTTTAATCTATCAATAACATTTGTTATAATTTTCAAAAAAAGATACGAATGAATTTTAAAAAATACACTTTTGTCAAACATATAATTTTTTTTTCTGAAAAATAATCGTATGATAATTTATGTAAATATACATCGTAATAAAATGTAAGTTTTTAAAGAAAATTGTGTGGAATATTTTTGAGAAGAAAAAATAAGGCATTAAAGTGTTCTTCGATTCCAAGCACAACAAACAACCATTTCACCGATCAAACTGAACCGATTCCAAACACCACTATACAATTTCGATTAAGGAGTCATAGGAGTCTTAAAAATGTGCAAAGAAGGTACTACAAAACATAGTTTGATCTTTCATGGCATTTTTGAACTACTCAATGTATAAGTATAATTTTTTTATATGTAATTCTACAAGATTTATTTATTATAAAACAAGTTTTAAAATTCATGAAAATTTAGCCAAAACTAAAATAAATGATATTAAACATGAAGCTATTTGAACACATTGTGATTAGGCTTGCGCGGCAAATTGTAAGGTCAAAATTGAAAAAATTACCAAGAAAATGACTTTATATGGTACAAATATGTACAAACAAAGACTTACACCTAAATTCTCAGCTCAATTTTAATTAGAAATTATTTTTAAAAAATTTTAAAATCAAAATTTTAAAATTTTTATTAATTTTTTTAGAAAAAAGTTCTTAAAATAATTTCTAATTAAAATTGAGCTGACAATTTAGGTATAAGTCTTTGTTTATACATATTTGTACAATATAAAGTCATTTTCTTGGTAATTTTTTCAATTTTGACCTCACAATTTGCCGCGCAAGCCTAATCACAATGTGTTCAAATAGCTTTATGTTTAATATCATTTATTTTAGTTTTAGCTAAAGCTTCATAAATTTTAAAACTTGTTTTATAATAAATAAATCTTGTAGAATTACATATAAAAAATTATACTCATTTATTGAGTAGTTAAAAAATGACATGAAAGATCAAACTATGCTTTGTAGTATCTTCTTTGCACATTTTTAAGACTCCTATGACCCCTTAAAGCATCAAATAAACCAAGATTAGTATAAAATGCATTTTTCTCGCAGGTATAGCTGTAAACAAGTTGACCTGCAAACCCAGAGATCCGATGCCAGGATCGAATGTAATCCTTCTATAAATCATAATATCAATCAAATATCTACCGTATAGAGAGGGTTTGTGCACATTAAATCCATTGCGGTGCAATGTTTCATAGTCTTGCACAATATTACGAATTGGTTCCCAGTCCGATACAAGCATCGTCTTTCTGACGGCATTTTAAAATTACGAGGCACGTCGACAAAATTCCACAGATAGATATAACACAACGTTTAAATAATTTCTAATATAAATTCTAAAACCGCGTGCAGTAGAACTTCAATTATCCGAAGCATGAATGATTTATTCGAATGTCGGAAAAAAAAATTGCACCCGACCCACCTGGTAATGTTTGCCTTTGTTGGATGTCATACATGATAATATTTTTGTACCAACCAAAAAATTACTAGGCATTACATCCAGCAGAGATTACAACAATAGGTAGGCAGGTATAAATGTTTATGGTGTCACATAATAAACTTTAGTACCAACTGTAACTGATTCCCCTTTTTGTAGTCACCTGTTATTTATGCAAATGATCTTTTTTTAATGCGTATAGTATAGTGTAGTAACTGTTTGTATATTTATCAATCACTTCTAAAAGAAACCTACAAATTTTAACATAAATTGAAAAAAAATTACAAAAGCTTGTAACTCAACTTGCCAAACGATACTTTATAGCTTGGATTTGATTGGGCTGATTACGACCGAAACTAGAATTTACGTGGTGAGTTTAAAGTTCAGGCGTAGCTTTCGTGCGACGTTATTCAATTAACCTGCAAAGTGAGTCATCCCGTCTTCTCATAGGGAAAATGGTTGGTTGGTACATGTATTTCTGGGTTGTGTGCTTGATCAGATACCCACCTATAAACCTCGTCAAGTAAGACATAGACAGATTTTTTTACGGCACAGAGATATAGAGGAATTGCACCCAGGGCGACGGCGGGAATTTCTCGAAGGAGGTTTGAGATACGTTGACAAGGGGAGGAGCTTAGGAAAGGTAGTTTAAAACTGACCAATCGGCTACTTATAGAAGGATTGGAAAATAAGATGAAAACGTCAATCAATGAATTAAGCATTTTGATTTGCTAGTCTCCGAATTCTCTGAACCTCCCTCCATAGCAGTTCCGATATCTTCACCAGATGTCGCCCTCGGCCACGTTGAGTTGCCTGCTCGGTACGATCCCGCCTTAAGTACTCGAGTATTTCTGAATTTTAATTTTTTTATAGTACTGTTAAAATTTAAAAATGAAGAATTGTTGGAACATTTGAATAATCAAAATGTGTAGTGTTTCCACTCAAGTTATCGCAAACATAGGCTTTTTCCGTATTTATCTCTCTATATTTAAAAAAAAATAATCTTTTTTTATCTGTACGGCGCAATTTTTGGAGTACAACTCCAATTTTTTTACTGAAGGTCTCAATTGGTATAAGTGTCATGTCCACAAAATAATAATAAAAAAATCCAATTAGTTTTTTAATTAAAAATTAAAAAAGGGCTTTTTTTGACTAAAATCGAGAAAAAAAATTGGCTTCTACGATTTTTCTGATTTTTTAGTATTTTGTAGACTTCTTATGTATGAACAAATTACTAATTGCATATATATCCAATATATACTCGGTTTGTAAGTTATGGGGTTTTTTTATTTTATTTTTTGTTTTTTACAGTCATGCTTTTTGATCTGTACGGTACAATTTTTACCAATTTTCTCCCATTTTTTTACTGAATGTAGAAAAGAGTATAGGTTTTTTGTCTGCAAAGTAATTTTTTTTGAATTCAAATTAGTTTTTTTAATAAAAAATAGTTTGTAAAAGGGCAAAAAAGGCGTTTTTGGCCAAAATTGAAATTAAAAAAAATTGGCTTCTACGATTTTTTTGAATTTTTAGTATTTTGTAGACTTCTTATGTATGAACAAATTACTAATTGCATATGTGTCCAATATATATCCGGTTTGTAAGTTATGGGTTTTTTTTATAAAAAAAAGTATTGTTTTTCGTTCTCTTTAATATTAATTATCGTTACTGCGTGTGCAACTGTACAGATCATCTTTAATTAAATTAAATGGTATTCAGGGATTTCTGTAGAAAAGCAAAGTAGAGGACTGAATTTCTATTTAGTTAGTGAAAAGACTAATGACGACATGGCAAAGAAAATTCCGTATAACATTTAGCTAAAAATGTACAGGGCTTGTGTGCTTATCATAGACCCGCTTATATAAGCCTTCTAAAAAATGTTGTTAGTTAAATATTTACTTATTTAATTTAAGGTTTGGTGCGACGCTGCTGTAAGTTATTATGCGAGCTTAAAATCATCATAAAAGTAATTCATAAACATGTTATTTTTTCAGCAGGATTTTTTCCACTTCTAGACAGGATATAGAAAATTTAATCTTTGACAACAAAAAAAACTGTATGAAAAGAATAAAAATTTATACTTACATTCAATTCAAATTTTGTTTTATAAGTTTCGTGCTATCTTTCATCTTTATACAATACTGCCGTCCTCTTTTTTTTCTTTTCTAGTAACTTTTATTGTTGATACTGACTTGTAAACTACGTGTATTCTCAAGCAATAACAACTTAATTGGTCAGTGTTACTTGCCTAAGAATACACAACAGCCAACACAAGTCTTTTTCAATCAGTTAGCAAGGATATTTAGCATTAGCTCTTGTAACTTTTGTTGAGGAATAGATGGGGCATATGGAGTTATCTGTAAGGGAGAATTTTATTAGTGCGATTGTAAACGAAATGGCGAGTAAAAAAAATGTTCTACACTCCGTACCAACCTAACTTGGGTACAAACAAAGAGTAAAAAGGCAAGGGTAAAAGCGCGGTTGGTCCGTTAGTTGGAAACTCTTGTCAGGCAATATTTACATACAAAATAATCTCAATAAAATTTAACCAAAATACACTTTTCATTCTGATAAATTTGCCAAATTTTCTCAAATGATATTCAAATCTGCTACACTCTTAAAACAAAAAAGTGGAATCCACTCAGTTGGAGAAGTGCATCTTCGACACTGGAAAGGAATGAATATTAACTCAGACTGAGTTAAAATCACTCGTTTGGAGTGATCCTGTCGGAGGTTTAACACACAAAAGATCCCCTCCAAAGGGAGAAGTGCATTTTCCAGACTGGAGGAGTGGAAATTAATCAGACTGAGTTAAAATCGCTCGTTCGTTTTAAGAGTGTAGACCTTCCTTAAACGAAATGAATGTTTTAAACATGTTTTCTGGATGGATTCACAAGTAATTTATGGAACTCTTTACAACCGCGGAAGTATCTTCTCCACAGCATATTTATATTTACCCAACTTGGATTGGCAAGGAGTGTAGAAGGGAACTAAAAAAAGTTTACATTCCATTTTCTTTCATACTCACAGTGTTTTTTATGGTACGGAGAGAAAGACGGACAAAGAGCATATAGGTATCGAATGCCATACCTTTCAAAGGATATGTCCACACTACGACAATAAAACTGACAAGAAATTGCGCGCGCATGGAAATGCATATACAATTTGGTCTGGCATGCGCGCGCACATACCTCGAATGGTACAAATTGTATAGACATTTCCGTGCGCGCGCAATTCCTTGTCATTTTTATTGTCGTAGTGTGGACATAGCAGTACAAAAACTATTTAAAAATTGGACGATTAAAAAGGATTTTGAAAAGAGGATGGAGGATGTGGACAGACGAACGGATGGACAATCATGTGTGCAAAAAAGGACAACATATAGTTCTCTGGTTTCATATCTTGAAAACCAAATAATAATAATAACAATAACAATAATAATCAAAAATTGGATAATCGGGGAATCCAGGACAGATGGCGAAACGAAAATTTTGAAAGATAAAAAAAAATCTTGAAAAGATAGGACAGAGTAAATATTATATGTTTATTGAAATATTTAGGTCTGGTGGTACGCCAAAATTTCTCAAAAAGTCAAGTGGTACGCAGGTTCAAAAAATTGGGAACCCCTGCTCTGAAAGTGTGCTACAGCGCACGGTTATACTATCTCTATAAGTGCCCATCCTTTTAGCCCGCGAAATTAAATTCAAATAAGGATAAAATAGATTATAAATTAAACATAAATACACAAACTAAGAAAAAATAAAACAAGTTTTTAATCTTATCACTCTGATGTGCATTTTGGCGGCAATTCACCTTAGTTGGAGTTATTTTTTTATCGTATATTTGTTATCTACTTCAAGCAGTGAAAGTTAGACAGAGTGATACTAAAATAGAACTCTGATGCGATAGAAATCACTTGATAGTTATGCCAGCTGTATAAGCAGGAACCCAATTCCACAAATTTTATCTGTAACAAGTATTACTATTTCGAACTCTTGCAGGATTTATTAAAACATATTGATTTCAGATATAATAAAAGAATCCTATCTATCATCTAATCTATATCTAAAACAATTATCTGTAAAAATGCATTTTGTTCTATTTTTCACGAACAACTACGAATCTAAATATGCAATTTTCATAAAGCGCGTTTACATAAGCCATTGAATCCATGGATTAAAGAGCAAACTCAGCAATTTTCCCCTCTTATGGATTTTCTCCCAGACAGAACCGGAATTGCAGGGTTCATTGAGGGGTTTCGCAAACCCTACAGAGGGACCCGCGCGTTTACATGAGCCATCGAATCCTTGGAATGCCAAATCTCCATTAGGGGAAAAATAGGTCGAGCAGGATTTCCAATCCTTATAATAATCTGTCGCCGATTCCATGGCATGAAATATCAAACCCTCCTTCATTGGAGAGTTTGCGAAATCCCACAATGAACCCTGCAATTCCGGTTCTGTCTGGGAGAAAATCCCCAAGAGGGAAAATTTGCTGAGTTTGCTCTTCAATCCATGGATTGGGTGGCTCATGTAAACGCGCCTTATGAAGGAGGGTTTGATGTTTCATACCATGGATTCGGCCACAGACTATCATTTGGGTTAGAAATCCTGCTCGACCTCTTTTTCCCCAAATGGGGATTTTGGTCTTCCATGGATTCGATGGCTCATATAAACGCACCTGTAGACAACTGTCATTTTAATCCACTGTATACAAAAGCGAACATAGAACTTCACTCAAATTTTTTGAAACCAAAGTTTAAAATTCCAATTTTCATTAATCGAAAATCAATACTAATGCTGAAAATATATTTGATAAAAAAACACTGTTCATAACTTCCTTGAAATATGATTTAAGTTTAGAGAGAAGTGCCACTAAATTTCTCTCAATTGATATTTTTTGGAATTAGTTTTTTTACTGGATGGTCTCTTTTCATGTCGGCAATAGCCCTCAACCAAATTATATATGATTCCGCCCATAAGTTTCACTGTAAAAAAGACAGAAAAAACTGCCAGTTGAAGTGCCAAAAATATAACGTATAATTTACAGAGAAAAGCTGTAAATTCGACGATATTTGTTCATTATTTTATGCAAACAATTTGTAGTTTCAAAGAAGCAAAATCTGTTCTGTAACAGGCAAATTTCTTTGAACATCATATTTTTTACAGAAATAAACTTTTTAAAGAAAATAACACTACTCTTGTATAAATATATTGTTTTTTCAGCAACATTAACGTATTTTCTGCAGTTTTTGTCATTCCAAGAATTATGCTTCTGTAAAGCTTAATCTATGAAAATAAAATCGACATATTTTTTTCTATATAACTTAAACTTAACTAAATGTGGGTAAAAATTCTTAACCTTTTCAGTCCCAATGACAATTTGGCATTATCATTTTAGAATTGTTTTTTCTAACGTTTAAAGCCATTTATAATATCAACACAAACATCTTTCGATTCTTCAAACTTTTTTTTCTATTAGAAAATAATTTTTATTAATCCCAATAGATGTCAGTTCTAAAATCTATTTTAATTATGATCGGAAACATGATGGTGACAAATGGCATCACTAGGACTGAAATTGTTAAATCTCCATACGTTGTAAAATATACTCTATTATTTAAATCCTTACCAGCAAATGTTTAATTTCAATACTTAACTATGATATAAAAGTAAAGTGACTTGTGAGATTTTTTTTTATTGAAAACCCCGTTTTTTTTAATACATATCCTAGGATTGCATAACGCATCTCTGAATCTCTGAATGTCTTCCTTTACACTCAGTTGACTTTGAAAAAAAATATATATTTCATTATTCTGTCCTTTTAAAAAAAACCTCCCCACGTACTTATAACGGTTTTCCGCACATGTTAAATTCCAATCCGCAGCATTATTCAAACAATTGTCAAATACTCATTCTTTAAGAATTTGACATTCAATGTTACTGAAATTATGTACATTAAAGAAATGTAAAAACGTGTTACTTTCAATACTACAATGAGGAAAAATGGCGTAACTAAGAAATCTGACTTTACAATGGAATTTTTTCAAATCAGAATCATTCTCCGTTTTTTAAGAATTGTGCAGTTCTGAATGTTATTGAAATGACTTCGAAGAAATGTACCCGTGTTACTTGTTCCTTTTTTCCATACTAAGTGAAAAAATGATGCAACTTATAAAACTTGACTTTCGAATAGGAATTCTACAAATCATTATTCATGACTCATTATTTTAGAGTTTTTTGTTTGTTCTGACTGAATATGTCACTGAAAAGAAACTGGAGGAATAAACTAACATAACTGACGACATTTGCTTTGTTTCGGTTAACTTTACAGAAATAGGTATAAGAATGGACGTGTTTCACGTTCTGAGTCTTAACAGTTCCAGCTACGTATATTGTTTTTATTTTTTCGTCCTTCTGGAATTACATTTGTTTTGGACAATACATATTTTCTTACCTTGATCTTACCTGAAACGAGTGTTGCATAAAAACTTTTTTTAGTAGAATACTTAAGCTAACTCTTTTTTTGATCACGTTAAATTGCTAACACACAATTACGCTTAAGGTGGAATAGGCGCGCTAGATCGCGGGTCTCCAAAGCAAAGTGCATCAGTGTTGATCCAATGGAGAAAAAAATAGTTTCTCCAGCTGTATTGAATATTTTTATAACGGATTTTTTATGTGATAAATGTAGCTTACTCACATAGGTACCGAAAATCTAACTTTTTGAAATTGGTTAGATTTTTTTTTTATATCTGAATAAATAACTTTAAAAGTATTCGAAGCAATTTAAAAAGTAGGAATATAGAGACCTGTAAGTCATCTACATTTATTATTAAAAAAATATTTTGTAAAAATATTCAATACAGCCGGAGATAAATGGGGCAGAGAAAATCGTCTATAGCCATTTGTGATATCAAAAAGCACATCATTCGAAAATATTCTTTATTAATCCCAATAGATGTCAGCCTTATTATTGTTATTTAATTATGATCAGAAACATAATGATGCCAAATGGCATCACTGGGACTGAAAAGGTTAATAATAACGCACAATTTGTGTTAATTACACATCTAAACACTAAAAAAGCTTTTTGTAAAATTCCTCAATTTGAACCCATCCATCGTCAATGAAAATGATCAATCTAATGATCATAAATAACTTTTAACTGATAAAATTTAATAACCAGCTACGGGGTTTTCAAGCTTTTTACGAACGAAAAAAAATATGTCAGTAAATTAAAAGTTTCTGGTTACGAAAATCAACACAGAATGTATTTGAAAAAGAAATAATGTTGATTAAAGAAAATATTAAAATTTACAATGAAAATCACGTAACTGATATCTCTAAAAGATATTTTTTAAAAAAATTATTTTCGTCTGCGCAAAGTGTTTCGTTTCTTTATAAATTACAAATTCCCAATTTATCATGCCGTACGTAACGCTGATAATGATTGTATACTAATAATAAATTATAACCTACAAAAGTAATTATTAGGCTTTTTAGATTTATTAACTAATTATCATCAATAGCCAATCGTTATGAATGATGTTTAAAGATTTGAATTTATCACATTTACCATAACTTGCTTATAGCATTTACTAACAATATAATTAATAATTGACAAAAATAGTTTATGAATCTATCACTATGTCCGTAACATGTTTACAGCTGCCATTAATGATAATTAATAACCGACAATGGAAATTAGTAGGGTTTTTTATTCATTACATTAACCGTAATTATATTTAAGATTACCGAAAACTATGATTTACAAAAAAAAAAAATGAATTTATCAGGCGTACCCATTATGATATTTTTTAAAAAAAGGATTTATCACATTAACTGTATTACCTTGTCATCAATAACCGAGTTTATAGTTGTAAAAAAATGGATTTAGCACGTTGACCCCCGTACGATGTTACCATCAATAACCGAAATTATGATTGTAAAAAATGGATTTATCACATTAACTGTAACATGTTATCTTCAATAACCAACAATTTTGATTTAAAAATGTATTTATCACATTACTGTTACATGTTATCATCAATAACCAACAATTATGATTAAAAAATGGATTTATCACATTAACTGTAACATGTTATCATCAATAACCAACAATTATGATGAAAAAATGGATTTATCACATTAACTGTGTTGTCTTATCATTCAGTAACCGACAATTATGATTTTTTAAAGGATTTATCACATTAACGTAAATATATTATCGTCAATAACCAAACTTATTATTAAAAAATTGAATTTATCTTATTAATCGTAACATGTTATCATCAAAAATCGCCAATTCTAATTTTTTAAAAAAAATTGGATTTATCGCATTAACCGTTACATGTTATCATGACAATTATATTTTAAAAAAGTTGAATTTCTCACATTGTTCGTAACATGCTATCATGACAATTATTATTTTAAAAAGTTGAATTTCTCACATTGTTCGTAACATGTTATCATGACAATTATTATTTAAAAAAAAATGGATTTATCAATTTTAACCGCAACATGTTATCATGACAATTATTATTTAAAAAAAGTAATAATTTTTCACATTGTTCGTAACATGTACAGACAGCGCCCCACACAGAAACCCCACTTACCTTCCACGGCCAGTTCAACAGGTGGGCATTCAACAGGTGCCTATAATTCAACTGCCGGGGCGCAACTCAAACATAGGTAAAGCCCCGCAAAGGGGGCGGCCCCCTAACACCTCACGCATGCGCACTAGAGGGGGAGGGATCGGATAGAGTGTTGCGTCACCAATGGGGGTTATTTTGGGGGTTGGGTGCATGGGAGGAATTAGGTATAAAAATAAACCAAAAAATTATTGACTTTTTGTATTGTTAAGATCTATATAAATGTAGAATTTTTTTTTTTTTTGCCTAATTCGATTTTGGTAGCACTACTATGAGGTCGAGCTACATGAGGGTTAAAATGAGCTCTTAATTGAAGAGCTTAGTGGAAGAACGTGATAAGGGATATTTTTGAAAAATTTGAGATTGTTGCGTCAATGAACATACAGTGGTGGAAATTGAATTATGAACTGGCAGTTTTTTAACAGTATTTCTTTATTCAATGCGTTTTTATCGATTTAAATTTCAAGCACAATACAGGCTTTGTATTACAAATTATACCCGTAAATAAAATTTTGTTTAATTTCGTAAACAATTTCTTTTGTTGATATTTTAGTTTTAGCATAGGGAAATTGATTTATGAACTTTTATATTCAATCTCAATTAATAATTACTAAAACTATTTTTTTTTCGTTATTGCTTCCTTGATTTTGTTTTTCATAGACAACACGAAACTTTGGGTCAAGTTTTGGTCAAGCAATTTCCAGTTTTTAATGATTAAGTCCTTCTATTCCATAACTGATGCACACTCCATTGACATTTGAGTAAATTATTCATACCAATTGATCTCAGACGTTATCCTTGGGGTTTACGTCATGTTTATTGACAGTATGATCTAAATGAACAACACTTAGTACATTAAACCAATTTTCCATTTCGTTTGAAATGTGGATACTTGCATTATCATGCATAAAAATATAATCAAAAGCATAGTTTTGCCATGAAAAAAGGAATCAAAGAATTTTTTAGAACAAATCTGCAATAAAGTGATGTTTGTCAGCCCTTCAGAAACAAAACCTTGTGTCTTTAATCATAATATATCGATGCCCAAACCATCAAACTTCCACCACTAACATTTCTGCTGAAGACATATCTTGGATATTTTCGAAGATCCTTTCAATAAAAGTTTAAACCATCAAGTCCATTAAAATTGAATTTTTTTCCATCAGCAAATTTCACTTTTTTCCCATTTCTCTCAATCCATCCCCACCCAATCCATTTTTATGTAGTTATGACCGTATTTTAATAGCCTGTTCTTATGGTGAAGAGTCAGCTTTGGACCAGCCTTCATTTTGGAACATTTCAAGTTCAACGGCGATATTAATATTTGTCCTACTCTCCTGGGAGTTACAGGAAGTGATAGTTCATAACAAATTCGTCCTGTAATGCACAAATTCTGCCAAAAAATGGTAACTTTTTGGGATGCAAGTCCAATAATCCTGCTTTTCTCCCTCGTCCCACGAAGGTTACACCTTTTTTATTGATGGTTTTTACCGTAGTCAAAATGATTCTTCAAATATTTATAAATTATAATTATTGATCGTTTAATTAATATGCTGATTTCTCTTACAGATTAGTTACAATATTATATAATTGTCATTTTTTTCCTTTTTGGCTTCAGGCAGTCCCGCAAGCTTTCCTTTTTAGTAAAATGGGAATAAAACAGATAAATTTCAACAAAGTTGGCCTTAAGCTTGTGTATAAACAATGATAGTAAGCTCCCCTGAAGTTCAAATGAAGAACTAGTTAAAATATTTGGTACCTGGGTTCAAAATAAATTTGAGTTCATAAATCAATTTCCACCATTTGACATGCTAAAAAACTAAAAATATATATATTTTTTTATTTAATATCATTTTTTGAAAAAAATTATGTTTGAAAATCCTTTATGATACTCTGAATATACAACACACGAAATTCGAATTGTGAGCACTTAATACAAAGCGATATCTGGGGAAAAGAATGTTAGTTCATAAATCAATTTCCACCACTGTATTACTTACTACTTTATAACAAGTTTCCCCTTTTTCATAAACTTTAAGTTTAGTATATTTTTTTACCTTTAAACTAGGGCTGTAGGGAGCCTAGTGGTCAAGATCTCGGACTCGAGATCGGAAGGTTGAGAGTTCGAGACCCGGTGCCACTGAAGACCTACCGAGTATATGCGGAGTACGTGTTCGTTAAATCTGTTGGGTCCGAAAGTCCTGTGGTCGGTCATTGCGCAGTTTATCATGGGTACAGGTTCCTGGAGAAAATTTCCCTCCCCTTCAGGGACATGTCTAAATTGCGGAGGTGGCGACAGATGGCAACATCTGTCATTTGTGTATGTGTGTGTCTTGTGTTGTCCTACTTGACGATGGTTTATAAGCGGGTCCTTGAGACCAAGCACACAAGCCTGAAAATATATGTTAACCAACCAACCTTTAAACTTAAATTCAATTCTCACCATATGACTAGTAGATTGAATATATGACTTTAATATCACTTTAGTTTCCCCTGTCGACTTGTTTTTCATGTATGAGTTCATAAATTTGAAGGGTTTAAAGTTATTTTTTTAGAATATTATTCATAACATATAATATAAACATCCTGGTACTCATTTTTAAGTGTTTCATTTTTGACAATTTGGAGTCTTCCTTCGTAATTTTCAACCACGACGGTCAAGTGACGAGACTGGCACCTGAGATGGCACCCATAGCAATCTAATAGGGACGTAAAAAATAAAGTTCTCGTCTAGAAAACCCACATTGTCAATTGGCCAAATCCATGTGACCTAAAAGATGCGTGTGTAGCTCTAGTGCGACTATTTCTAACTCAACTCAACCAAATCCCAAGTGACTGATTTTCAGCTCAACTTTTAGGTTTGGAAATAAATAGGAGATTCTCATCTTTTAAGGTCTATGAAAAAAACAGGTTGACAAATATGCAACGTGTGAGGACTTAGATTATGTAATCACCAAGGTTTTTTTGCGCATTCATTACATTATGCAACGCGAAAGTTGTTTGAAGCCATCTGTTGAATACAAACGTATAAACCCGTTAAACGACTGTCAATTTTTCTACCAACACATGCAATTTTTAACAATTCATACTTTTTAATTTATTAAATCCGTTTGCCAAAGAAACGTATTTTAAAAATACATGTAAACTATAAATTGAAAACTTAAATTTCAAGCAATAAAGTCTTTTAAAACCATTTACTAACGAAATATTAAAAAAAAAAAAGTCCTGAATGACCAACAACGTCACGCATCAACCCCAGCTAAAACTATTAGATATACATAATTCAAACTTTAGGAGCTTATTCCTTTTGTACTGAAGACGTCATTTAAGAAGCGGTTATTCGAAATTCGACAGAAAACTAGTGCAGGAGGGCAAAACGCGAACCGATTTTTCCTTAGGAAAAGTAATGTGCAATTTTTTAAGCTTAGGATTAATGGCAATTTTTCATTTCCGATTTTGAAAGAAATTTCTACTCAAGTAAAAATAAAGTATAAACACGTAAAAGCACGTGGGTTATTAAACTTGTTATTTGAATGTCATTATTTTATTTATTAGAAAACTCTGAATTTTTAAAACATGATCAGACTTAGTCAACTCTCTTCCAATGGGCAATCATACTTCCAATTAAATTTATGTTTACAAATAGTAAAAATTGAAGATATGGAGGTATATAGCAGATAATGCATGACTGTTTCGCTTTCGGGTATAGCTATGACATCATGGCGTATGAGGTGGACACGTAATACCTCTTAGCCATTGAGCCACATGCTATCTATGCACTATTTCAATTAATGCAGAGAAATAGATATTTTCTAGTATACTCATAGGGAATAGGTTAGGTTAGGTTTGAATATAGTCACACTAGAGCTACACGAGGGCTATTGGCCGACGAGCGTCTTTAACGTGCACTTCCTTACACGGGGTATTATTACTCGGGCATTTTTTACTGCACGAGCCGTTTATAGGTCGGCAGTTATTTTGGCGATGCCCAGACCCGAACCTGGGACCTTTCGCATGCTAGGCGAGTGCCTAACCGACTGGGCTCCCCAGCCGACATAATATTCTGAGAAATATATATTTACTATGACTATTTTTTTTTAACAAATAAAGCCTACATTCTTTGATAAATTTATTTTATATTCAAAAACAAATACCTATTAAAACAACTTTCAATCCATATACCTACACTCTTAAAACAAAAGAGTGAAATCCACTCCAGTTGGAGAAGTGCATTTTCGACACCCTAAAGGCATGCCTATTTTCTCAGACTGAGTTAAAATCACTCGTTTGGAGTGATCCTGTCGGAGGTTTAACACACAAAGGATCCACTCCAAAAGGAGAAGTGCATTTTCCAGTCTGGAGGAGTGAAATCCACTCAGACTGAAGTAAATTGGGAGTGTTTGTTTTAAGAGTGTAAATAATATAAAAGGGATTAGATAATCAACCCAATATATGTGCTTTAATATGCAAGTGCACATACTTTTGAAAGGAAGAGGGAACATTTTATTATTATGAACTGAACTATTTTATATTTATGCAAAAATTAAAACAAATTATATTATAATATATTTTAGTATTGGAAAGTCACTTTTTTTTTGTGAAACAGCAAGAAAGAAAATACTTGTTAAGTAGATAACTATATCTTCCAATTGACTTATCTTTCTGTTTCGCGAAATTAGTTAATCGCTGAATGATGTTCACAAATTATCATGGTTGAAGGATTCGATCAATGCACAGTCCAATTTATATATGTTTAAGCTATATTTTCTAACGTTATGAATTGTAAATGGGAACAGTTTCCTGCAAGAAGTTGAACTATGGACATTTTATTTAATATTTTCAAAAGTATAGTTTACTAAATTTTGGATTGCTACATTAATTAAACTAATTAACTCAGTAAGATTAGAACCAACCTTAGACAAATTATTTGACTCTACAAAAAAAAAAAAAAAAAATACTTGAATCATGGACATTGAGATTAAAGAAAAAATTAAATTATAAAATCCAAAAATTACATTAATTATTAGGGATACACCGAATATTCGGTTACTATTCCGTATTCGGCCACTTTAGCCGAATATTCGGTTCGGCCGAATAGCTTTACCATTCGGCCGAATAGTGAACTTAAATTTTTTTTTCAAATTTCTTTATGTTTATCATCTTCTAAAAAATCAAAAAATATCCTAACATATATATGACTTTTCTTTTTTTGATAGACTCAAATTCTTAAGTTATTGTTATTTATAGTGGTAAATCAAACTTTTTACTCAAGTTGTATTAAATTAAAGAACATGTCTCTTTAAGGAAACAGTAACAGTGAGTGGGCTTTAAAAAACTTAATTGCTGTATCGATCACTCGGATCTGACAAAAAAAATAAAATTTGGTTTAGGTAGGCCGAATTTTCGGTATTCGGCCGAATAATCGGCTAAGACTTTGGCCGAAAATTCGTTATTCGGTATTTGGTCAAATTTGGTATTCGGTGCATCCCTATTAATTATTTATTTTATTTAAATAATGCAAAAGACACCTCAAAAGTCATTCTTATAGCAACTTCGTTTTAGATGTCCCAGGTTGGCCACAATGCAGGGTGTCTACCAGATTTGTCAAATCTAATTTCTTAACTTTTTCGGGACCTTTTTCGAACATTTCTTGACCTTTTCAGAAACTTTAACAATCGTTTAAATGATTAATCCGTTACACAAAGAAATTACAAAACAAACCATAAAATACTTGATGAAATACAGAGAAAATTCAAGCCGCTATTGCATCATACACTTATTGGGGGGGGGGGGTGCTAACACTTTTCAAGGACTTTCCCATAAAAATTAAGGACTAGAAAATACTAATAATATAAAATCTGGGAAAAATGTTTTTTTTTACAATTTTTTTAATTTTCGTGACCTTTGCTCTAATTTCATGACTTTTTGGTTACTTTCTTGACTGTTTTTTGATTTCTTGACTTTCCTGACCGGTAGACACCCTGCAATAAATTTAATGTGCATGAGCCTCCTCAACACTGAGATTTTTTCTATGGATTTTCAAAACACCTGAAAATATAGAAGTGTTGAAGACAGCATTCAATTCGAGGACCTGAAATACTGTGCCTTACCAACTACGCTTTGCAATACGGCAATGCCAGAAATGAACAAGGGATTTTGAGACTAATATTTAATGAAATAAAACTAACACAGACAATCAGGAATCAAAATAAAGTAAAAACTTTACTTAGTCAAAAGACACAAGCAAGATCCAAAAATTAATAACATTTAAAAACAACACTGATTTGTAAAGTACATCTGTTAATTAGTCCTTGGTAATAAAATTATAATATAATAAACATTGTGTATTAATTTTTTACAAGTAGCAAACTGTTGTCCATTAAACATTGCAGTCCAAAACTATTTACAATATAGTAGATTTCAACTGATTTTTTTAAAAAAGCATACACTTAAAAAAAGTAACATTTTAAAAAGTCATAAAATTAAACTAGTATAAATGAATTGTTCATAAATATAATAAAGAATAATTGTACATTTAAGAGTTTAAATGACGAAACATTTTTTAAAAATAAATAAAAAAAAGTTTATGCAAAAAAAAAAACTTGTTAATTAAATTAGTAATATGCATATAAGAGGTTAAATATAATATAATAAGGTTAGTGATTTTGTTATACCATTTGGAGCTGCAAAAAAGTCAGCATTGGTGAAGAGTGTCGATACAATTTTTTAATTTGCAATTTAAAAAAATATTTATACAAAAAAATATTTATTAAACTAGTAAGTATGTAATGCATAAGACAAATATAATATAATTAGGTTTATAAATTTGTCATTTGGAGCTAGAAAAAAAGTAATCAAACATTAAGAATGCAAACAGCGCAAGACAAAATTATAATTTTTGATATCAATTACTTTAAACTTTCCTGAAAAATAAGATTTTCAATATTACAAATAGCAATTTTTTTTATTGTACTTTGATCAAAAGAGTAATTTTTTTTTAAAATAAAAAAAATATTTATTATAAATTAAATTTCACAGCAACTTTAACAACTAAAATTGAATTTTTAAAGTAACTAAGTTTATTGAAGTTATGCTCAAAGGTTATTCACATTGTACTTTGAAGCTTATTTCACCGTCATAAATTCAATACTGATATCTACTATGGCTTCAATGTTACTGATACAGTAAGAGAGGATGAAAATGTTCACCGAGTTCAAAGCACAGTTATGTTCGCCATTAAATGAACAATGTTCACTACTCTAGTATGCATTTTTTCATTGAATTCAAACAATTTCATCGTCATACATGATCCATGTTGCTTATTGTAAGGGTGAACATTGATTACATTACAACTTACACAAGTTCAAATCAGGGTTTAGATCTGAGCAGAGCCCACACCCTTGGTGCGAATTATTACGGTTGGCAATAATTGTGCCATTTTGGTAAACCTACTTTGTCTTTGGCTATTCTCACTTTGTTTACTTTTTTAATCTTAAATATATTTGATTAGATTCTGCATTGTAAACTTAGATTTCCATTATGTATCCATCTTGTCCCACTATATTCCCTTGCCGCCATTGTTGTTTGGCACCTTCTCATTCTGACTTGGCACATTTTTCAGTTTGTCGCCAAGGGTGTGGGCTCTCCTAGAAATTTACTGCATAGTTTCAATACATTAGTTAGTAAACAACATCCTTACCAACATCAAAGTATTTTACTATATAAAAGGGATTCTAACAAAAACTCTTATTTACGTCCAGGGGCTTTTTACATTTCTACAGCCACTTAAATATTAATTCATATTTATTAATTATAATGTCATGGATAACTAACTCGTCTGCATTTTACATTGATAAATACACATTTACAATACATTTTATAGATAAAAAATGGCAGTTTTACCACAACAGTTAATTGTAACTATTTAGACAAAAAAAATTATTTCTGGAATTAAATATTCAAAAAATTAAAACTTTATCAAAAATTAAGATTAAAAATGTAAAGAATTTTGGAGCCCCTTTAAGTTTTATAATTAAGTGCGGTTTTAAGAACAAAGATAACCAGTATGTACTCATTGCTTATAATAAAAATTCATCGCATCCTCATTACGAACTGCAACACACATTCTTAATTACACCCTTACATTACAGCTGGTTTCATAACATGCTTACAAATCACCTTTCAACCAACATCATTACTGGCTGCCATATACCATCCGCTGTTTGTGTGTGGCTGATGGTAGAATGTTAAGCAAAAATCACCTGAATTCCTGTTAGAGTTCTCCCCCAATGATAATAATCCTTCATCTCATGATCACCAGACAGCAATACGGACAACAATATATATATATATATATATATATATATATATATATATATTTCATCAACATGCTCACAAATCACCTTTTAACCAACATCCTTACTGACTGCCACATACCAATCCATTAGTTGCTTTTGGGTGGCTGATAGTAAAACATTAAGCAAGAATCACCTGAATTCTTGTTTAATAGTTCTCCTCCCACAATGATAATAGTCCCTCATTTCATGATAACCAAAAAGCAATATGGACAACAAAATATATATACGCTTTCATGAACCTGAATGCAAGACCAATTCTCATTTAAGCATCTTCATCAGTACCGATGATGCATACTCTTTTTGTTTGCATTATTTATTGCTGCATGCTTACCTACAATTATTTCTGAACACAATTCATCTTTTGATCAACATCATTATCGATTGCCACACAGTTTTTTGTTGCCTGCGTCGCTGCTGGTAAAAAGTCGAGCAGGAGTCATCGGGATAGTCGGCAATCATCACTTGAATCCTTGTCAATGTTCCGCCATGGCGGTAATAGTCTTTCACCGTCTCGTAAGAGTCCATTATCACCGAAATGAACAGGGATATCACCACGTAGATGAACATGCTGATGAAAGTGTAGAGGTAGATCCGACTGAACCACCATATCAGGTTGTTGTTGGTGTTGGTGATGGCGAAAGTCGCGAAAAGGTCATCACCGTTCATCATGGCAAAGAGGCACTCGGAGGTGCTGCTGAGGCTCCTGAACTTGATGTGGTACGGACCCAACACAACCCAGCCGCAGAAGACGAAACCGGAGTACAGGAGAATGCAGCAGAGGGTGAAACGGAGGACATTTGGAATCGCCCTCTTCATCGTGAGGATCAGGATGTTGTATTTGCTGAAGAACCCGAGGTACCGCAAGACCCCGGCCCAGACGAGAAGATTACCAGCTCCGAGGAGAATGGCACAGGTCGCATATTGGTCGCTCTCGACGGTGCGCTGCTCGATGGCGGCTTTGAGTACCGAAGCAGCGATGATCAACGCGTCGTTGAAGATCATGGTGCAATACCACATGTCCACGAATTCCATCTTCTCTTGGGCAGTCAGCGGCTTGTTCTGGGTGAGGATGACGTATTTGTTGGTGACTTGGCAGAGGATTTTGGCCTTGAGGAGACACCGGCAGCAGAGGAGAAGGGACAAGACGCAGATGCACATGATGAAGGCGTTGAGGATCTGCCGGGCAACGTAGGCCCATCTGCCATCTGGGTTCGTGCTGCCGTTGCGGTAGCACTTCAGCTTTTCTGTCTTGGTGTCCAGGCTGACCAGGACCTGGCCGTCATGCTCGACATTGTCGTACCGGACGTAGATCTTGAACCGGTAACAGTCCGGGTAGCGGTTGCTCCCGAGGGACTTCAAGAAGATGGTCTTGATCTTGAAGGTGATCTCGGCAGATATCAACCGGTCGAATTGGATGGTGTCGTTGGAGCCGGCGAGGTAATCTTGGATCGAGAATTTTTCCCAACGAGGGTCGCCTTCTGGGAAAAGACGCGGAATTTCATGGCAGATAGTCAACGGATGACTGTCGAACGCCACCGTCGCATTAAAAGCCACCATCGACATGAACTCCTGTCTGCAGAAAGTCAGGTTGGTCATGGTGCAATCGGGTCCATCGTAGCAATACGTACCGAGAGCGATGTTGGAGAGGTTCGCATAGGTCTTGACGACATGGTCGATGTTGAAGTAGAAGTCAGGTTTGGTGTAGACGGCGTATGGACCGGTGGATGGTGGATAGGCGACAACATCGCGAACAGGGTTCCAATCGTGCAGAAACATATGACAGAAGCTCGTCCCTGTGTGCTGCTTCTGAAGTTCGTATATGTACCCATCCGTCCCAAACACGCACAGCTGGATAGTGACGAATATGATCTTCACGACCTGGAGGAGAAGTTTCCACGGAAATTTTCCCTTGCATCGCCACTTTTCGATGGGGTTCATGAAAAAGTACTTCAGCCTCCGCTTCAAATCTTCCTCCTCCACGACTGATTTGTCGCCAGAATCCATTTTGAACTCGCGATCGTCGAATTCTGGACCGTCGAAAGTGTCCCCGACTCCGCCGTACGTCACATTGGGGTGAATTTCGAAACTCTCGCCTAGAAGTGACGAACGCTCACTGGGCTGTAGAGGTGTGCTGCTTTTCGGTACCGTTTCGGAGGTTGCCATCGTTTAATACGAGCAGCTGTATTGCTCAATCAAATCGACATTCGATCCAATAACCTCGCATTTAACGGCTGTTGAAGTTTGGATGCGTCATAACACTTTTTTTTTCTTCCTCCATAAGTCAGTCGAAAACAAAACACACATGGTTTCTGGTTTCTGCTCACGTGACGTCACTCGGAATAGTAGAAGTCATTGTCATGTGAAAATGAATAGCCATTTTGAGATTTTTTTTATATTGCTTATTTTTTCGTCTCTTTCCTAACTCTATGAATTGTAAGCAATTTTGCTGATGCTGCATTTTTTTAAAAATTGTTTAGTAGATAAGATAGTTGTAATAGGTATGTTTCACGACTTGAGTGGCAACAGTTCCAGGGAATTGTTTTCCGTTTTGGTGCTGATAGAATTTGTAATGCTTTTTAAACCATCGTCGAGCAATCAGACAAAATTTTGCAACAATATATCATTTCTTCATTTTGCTTTTATAACTGAATTATGTTTACTCTTTGATGAAATGTAAAACAGAATGAACCAAGGAAATTGAGTTGTTGCAGGTGACATAATCTAGTTTTCACTCTCCTAACTTCCACGATTTCATTGATTGTTTCGGTTTTACCCTGAATGCCCAGAAATACCGAGGATATTTAATATTTAGATTGGTTACATTTAACTATATTTTATATTTAGTATCTTTTTAACATTTAGATACCTAATGTATTATTTAATCAACTTATTAAGTAAATCTCCCGATAGATAGCAGCACCGCAATATTTAAGGTTCCTGACTTATACTCAAGAAAAGATTATTTGTTTCTCTAGATTAAATTAAAATTGTTATAGTTTGGCGCCGAGGGAATATGCAATCTTGTAATGTCAATTAACTTTAAGCCAAAAACTAAAAATGCACACACTTCAATTAACGATTGTTACATAAATAGAAACTACACGGTACAAAAAAAGCATCTACTTTTTACTCTAAAAAGTTTTTACTAATAGACAAGAATTCTTATGTTTCCCTCAATTTCAGTGTTTCTTTTTTCTTCAAATTCAAATTGATACAAGCATTACAATTTTAGCTCTAGAATATTTTTAGACACGCAACACAATTTTGCTTTTTTAGAAATTTACATTTCATTTTAAGCTTCATACTAACTTTGTATTTACACATAATTAAACGATTATAAAATAAAATATATTTCATTAATTGAACTATTGTAAATGTTAATTTTAATTATTCTTTTTATCAATTATTTCTTCATGCAGGGGAAACAATTTTCAACATGTTGATGAATTTTTACAATTTGACTTGTACTTCTTCGTGAACATATTTGATATTAATACCAACAAATTTTTAAACAAATGATGGATAATTATAGTCTTCCTCAACTGCCCAAAAATTTCATATTAATTTTATATTTCATTACTCCAATATTGGATTAATACAATAATGTCAATTTTTTTTCGATATTTGTAAATTTAATAAAAATTGGGTTTCATAAAAAAAATCAGGTACGTTCTATTTCTAAATTTTACTCAATCTTTTTTTTTTCCAATAATACAAGTACATAAGTTTATGCCCAATTTATTTATAATTTTGAGACTTCTATATATGTCATTATAGCAATAATAAAAATAACCAAGACACAAAATAATTTCACAATCTAAATACTTTATTGATTGAAAATGTTCAGAGTGACTAGCTAAATTGTCGAAACAACTGCTAAAAGAACAGGCATAGGAACATAAAATAGCTAAACTAGTAATATAACTGAAATCCACAATTCCAAGCATGTAAAACTGTATTAGATCAACTACACTTGTTTAAGTACACTTTAGTAAATACTTATATGCTCGAAAGAACGAATCCGAGAAATAACTAAATATACATTAAATTTCTACAATGGTATGTACAATTATAATATAATTAAAATATATAACTTTTTGGTTCTGAATCACAGCTATACTTATTATTTACAACTAAATTATATTTACAACTAAAAACTCTTACACAATCATCGAATACAATCGAAGTGCATGCTCAAATCTAGACAATGTTAGCTGTCTAACAAATCTAACCTGGCTACGAATATGTCTAAAGACATGATTATGGTTTATGTGGGATCTTCCTGCTCATCTCTGCTAGATCTTCTTGCTCATCTGCTGGTCTTTCAACTGCAGCAGTTAAGTACAGTGGAATGGAGTAAGTTTGGTCCAAGTCTTTCAAACTAATAACTTCTCATTTCATGCACTTTCTAAAGCAGGGGTTCTCAACCTTTTTGCACCTGCGTACCACTTGACTTTTTGAGAAATTTTGGCGTACCGCCAGACCTAAATATTTTAATAAACGTATAATATTCACTCTTCTGAAAGTGTTCAGATATTTTTTAAGTAAAATTTTTGAGAAAACATCGTATTTAAGGGTTAGATATTTGTTCATTTTTTTACATGCTTATAATAAAGGATAAAATAAAAAGATTCAAATGGTATTAATTTACAGTTTTGTTTATTACCTATAAGTCTAAAAACATGCAAATAAAAAATAGTACAAACTCGGCAAAATTTGAGCTAGAAGTTAATTAAAGATTTCCTCCTTAAAATAATGTTAATGTTTAAAGTAATGAGTAATATGTTTGCGTGCTCACTGCATATGCGTACAGAAGTAATTGATAGCATCATGTTGCTCACATCACTCACGTGTACCACCTGAAATATTCCCGCGTACCACCGGTTGGGAACCCCTGCTCTAAAGCATGTGCTTGCTTTTTTCAATTAGTTGTAAATGTACCTTGACCAATTGGTAAAATATTTTAAAGAAAGTCACTACTATGCTTTTATGCTTGTGCCAAAGTTACCCCATTCGACCTTAGTTTCATCAAACTTTTATTAAAATCCAAGGTGAGGAATTATTTTATCGACGCATCTCAATGCATCTGTGGTCGTTTCTTCAGCTGTACAGAGACAGTCTTTGTACAGCTGAAGATACAACCACAGGAAGGTAGCTAACAGCTAACTATACGACTGAGGAGGGAAGTCTTGGTACAGCAGCTTTCCACCCAAACGAACTCTTGCCGCGAACTTTTATACTGACATGAAACGAAAGACCTTATCGTTCACATAAGCGAGAACAGAATTATTAACTAATCCTGACATAAACATAGTTCAATTCTGGATCTTTCAGCTCAATGGATCACCAACATTCACCAATAGAGTACTATAAAGCTATTTCACAGATATAGTTCCATACAAATGCTTCTTCAGCTGTACAGGGCCCGACTCAGTATGAGCTGGAAAACTTTGTACAGCAGCTTTCTACCCAGAGGAACTCTGGCCACGAACTTCTATATTGCGAAGAAACTATAGGCTTTATCTTTCTCATTAACGGGAACTGTACTAAGTATTCCTTGGATAAACATAGTTAAATCCTAAATCTTTCTATTCAAGAGATCGTTTACTATAAATTATTCCACAGATATTGTTCGACCCAGCAGTATCTTCAGCTATACAGAGCCCGACTCAGCCTGAGCTGGAAATCTTTGTACAGCAGCTTTCCACAAAGGCTAACTCTGGCCACGAACTTGTACATCAACATGAAGCAAAAGGTTTTAATCACGTTCACATAAACAAGGACAGTGTTTTTAACTAATCCTGGCATAAACATAGTTCAATTCTGGACCGTTCTGCTCCGTTTCTTCAGCTGTACAGAGCTCGACTCAGTCTGAGCTGAAAATCTTTGTACAGCAGCTTTCCACCCAGGGGAACTCTTGCCACGAACATGTCTATGGACATGAGGCAGAGGGCTTTACCATTCATCGAGAACCTTTCAAGATGTACTGGAGGTAGACTCTGGGTGGAGCTGATCCAAGATACCCATTGCCTGACGTCTTCCCTGCTCCACTGGGTTGGATCTGCAACAAAAATAAAGGTCAGTCATGGAAAATATGTAGGGTCACATGATATAAATTTGTAGTACATGAAAAAAATCACTACAAGTGGCGAACGTTTCCTTTTAACGGACCAAGACAATTTAGTGCCAACTTAGGCCAGGAGCGATCCGTAGGGATTGGCTCTGAGTGAATTGCTTATTGTTTATTTCATCAAGGCTGTACATATTATACATCATTAGCAATTTTTTTGCCGTATTATTTTAATTTGCAAATGCGAATATTGTTAATGATGTAATACGGGTACAAAACAAAGGTAGTTATAATCATTTTTACAGACCACAGTCTTGAAGAACCTACTACACAAAATAGCTATCATAAGATATATATTTATAAACATTAAGATAGGAGATAATTTTACAAGTTGTAGCCCTACATTACGTTTCTTTAGCATCTCAAATGAGTAGCCATTGGTCGGATTTTTAAAATATTTCCCAATATTGTTAATAGATGGCAGCACCAAAAAAATGAATATCCATTGATCGTATTTTTAAAGTTATTTTCCAATGTTGTTAAGAGATGGCAGCACCAAAAATTATATGAGTAAACGAATTTGCCGATAAAACGTTTTTTTTTTTTTATTTTATGAATATAAAATTTTAAGTTTCACAAACCAGTTGAAAAGGAGTCGTTTTTGCGCATAAAAAATTCTGATTATGAAATTTTTTCCGAAATAAATGGCATATTTTAATATATTGCAGTGTGTACGTTGAAAGTAGAAGCATTTTTAGACAAAGAATTACAGAGATAGATTAGAGACAATATTTACATGTAACAAAATGCTTAACCTATATAGTTAAATGAAAATATGAAAAACATGGTAAAAATAAAATTCCCCCTTAAGCAATTTTATTAAATAAATTGACCCTCAATTTTTCATGCTTGCATTTCGTAATGTTTATATGGAATTTTAACTATTTTTAACATATAAAGTTTCGAAAGAATTATTGTTATTATTTATTCAAAAGTTAAGATTCCAATTCCCCCCCCCCCCCCCTTAAATTTTAGTTAAAAATAAATATTTTATTCCTGCATTTCCCCGTTTCATTCAGGATGCATAATAAATCGATTTCCCAAATTTTAGATCTTAAGAATAAAAAATACAGAGTTGGGACTGAAAAAGGTAAAATAGTAGAAGTACCGTTAGAGCTCAGATATTTTGAATTTTTAATGTAAAAAATTCCGAATGGTCGTCGTTTTCATCCCTAGTTCGTTTTTTAAAGTTAATTAATTTACTGTCATTGGGGTTGCTTCACGGAGGATCTGGCAATAGCTAAACGGTCTTGTTTTCTTTACTCTCTAACAACTCTCTAAATCTCTCTCTCTCTCTTTACTTTGGTATTGGTTAGTTGGTTGGTTGAGATAATCAGGTTTGTGTGCCGACCAAGCCCACTAACCTGAATATAGGTCTACCAACCAACCAACTTAACCAAAATAAAAGTAATTAGAAAGTGGGGAAAACCAGAGACATAACATAGAGTGGACTGCGCATTAATAGTAAAGCAGCTTAGGGATGGAAAACCAAAACCGGTTTTCAAAAAACCGGTGGTCCCGGTTTTGACTGAAAACCAGTTTTTTTGCATGAGGCCCTTTGGAACCGAAAACCGGTTTTTTAGGGAAAAACCGTTGGAAAATGGAAAACCGTTTTTTTCTGGAAAACCGCCATCCCTTGCAGATTAGCATTATGTCCTAAACATCATAAATCGCCAAGAGGGGAAAGGTTGCTACATTTGGCAACTTAACGCTACCGTTTCGTTACGAACTATTCCAAATTGTCGCCAGACCTGAATATCAGCTAGCAAACCGAAGTGGAGACTTACCATCAATACCCAAGTCACGTGGGTTTCTACCAATCACGGCAGCTTGAATTTTTTTTAATGTTTTTGCAGACGATTTTTTGAGCATTGTTGGTATTTTTCTCTTTTGGCTTTTATAATAAATATTTAATTACATTCTTTTAATCTCTGAGCATGAATCGTGAATGTTGTACTCTTAATTCAGTAACGTTTTGTGCAATATGCCAAATGCTTGTAAATTCCTAATTGTAAAGAGGGGTATAAAAAGGATTAGTCACACTTCACGGGTAAAATTTATTTAGTTCTGCATACTTTTAGTAATTGTGTGTTCTTCATAAACTATAATTTTTATCGAGGGAATTCATTCTAAAAGCTCTTTTATACTGAAGAATCATATCCATGATTAAATCAACGTTGTTAGAACTCTAATTATAATAAATATTTTGGGCCAAGTCAATTAAATTAATGGTCTGAACATTAGACAGCTTAGAAGTAGAATATTTTTTTACAATTTGGTCAATTACAAACGAAACCTGTTTTTGCAATCGTGTTTGAGTTATTTATATTTAAAAAGTAGAACATTTGCTGAATTTGGAATATATTGATGTGTTTTAGAAAGTTGATTTATTCCAGGTGAAATAAAGGAAGAAGCAATATTTAAAAAAAAATTGATTTTTTTTTAAATCGGACCGTTAGAACGAAAGTTATAGAGACGGCAGAAAATGTTCACCATGTCAATTACCAACTTATATTACAGCAACACTCTACATAAACCTACTAAAGTTCTTTTAAATTAATTTTTAATAAAGAGTCCACATTCAACTGTTCAAGTAATCTTAAATAGACGCACAAAATCAAAGAAATAATCTGATATCTATTAAGAGGATCTTAAAATACTAGCGATTCATCCTTGCTCCTTTCCAAGCTTCTTTATCATAACATTAGATTGTCGGCCTCTGTGTTCAGGTCGTTGTGGAAAAACTCGCCAAATGGTAAACTCGCCATAGATGCGTGCCAAACGCGACACAGTCATGTGACTGTGTAAGTTAGATGTTTAGGACACTTTAGGTTTGCCAATGCGCAGTCCACTCTATGTTATGTCTCTGGGGAAAACACATAGAGATCTTAATAAAAGTATTAGAGTGGAGGTCACGTGACCTATCTATGCTAAAGACGGGACGAGCATGGGGGCCGCCATCTTAGAGTTCGGGACCAACTTTTTTAAGTGGAGAGTGCTTAGAAAAAATAAATTTAATTCTAAAATATTAAAAAAAAAATACCATAAAAATACTAGCTGCATTTTGGAATATTTTTAGTGACTTTAAAAGAACTTGAAACGCTTTTCTAGTATTTTTATAATATTTATTTTGTAATTTTAGAATTAAATTTTATTTTTCGCGCATTCTTCTTCTTAATGTGAATGGCGATGGCTGCAAGTTGCCAGTGTCGCCATCACATAAAGAAAAAGAATGCTAGGCAAAAAATAAAATTTAATTCTAAAATTACAAAATAAGTATTATAAAAATACTAGAAGAGTTTCAAGTTCTTTTAACCCTTTAACCTCACAAGGTAGGAGAATTTCTCATCCCCGAAATACGAGTTTTTCTAAGCAGGAAAAAAGCGAAATGGAATCGTCCTGTATCAAAAAATACCCAAGTGATTATTTCGGCCTTTAGTCATCCTATGGAATCGGACCTTTTTGACTTTGTGAATAAATAACATTCTAAGTAAATTGCATGAAACAAAATTTTCATAAGGGGAGATCTTCATATTAAAAATGTTAACAACTTTGAAATTTCCAATAGTAACACCCATATTTGATTATTTAGAAATGTTAAGCATCCCCGAAAACCCCTAAATCTTAGTTTTTATTCCATTTGGATGAATATTTAGCGAATTATTCCATCGAATCACTTGATGTCCTATGGGGGACCATCTCAAGGTTGTTGGTTTAATGATGTTTATCTTCCTTTCCAAAGCCGTATTTGTTTATCAAGTTCATATATAATCTTATACACAGTCCCATGAAGCGCAATTAAAAAGTATTTTGTGATTTACTCAGCAAATTATGAATAAAAGAAATTAAAAAATGGGATTTCGCTTAAACTTCCTGTCTTACATATATTTCTGTAAAAATATTAAGGGGTTTCTATTCATAATTTTTTTTAAAATTAAAATAATAATTATTTTAAAATATAAAAATTGTTTTAAATACCCCAATATTGAATGCATTTTGTTTGGGTTGATATAATTTCTTTTCAGTAAAATATTCGTTTCATTATCTTAATTATTTATAGATTGGGATAGTTTTTTATGTGCAACTCATTTAACATTATGGCACCTAAACTTTGCACGTCTCTAACTCCCTTAATAATGCTTAAAAACTAACAAAATTTGGCATTTCGTATTAAAATACGTTATAGATTAGAAATATGGACTCAAAAAGGGGTGTTGCTATTGGAAATTTTAAAGTTAGTAACATTTTTAATATGAAGATGGTCCCTTATGCAAATTTTGTGTTATGCAATCAACTCAGAATGTTATTTTTATACAAAGTCAAAAAGGTCCGATTATATAGGATGACTAACGAACGAAATGATCACTAGCGGATACTTTTTTTTCCACAGCACGCTCAATTTTTAACATACCCAACACCCCTATTTGTGAAACGAAACGGCCGAAAACGGCCTTCCCGATGTTTGCTGGTAGAGCCGTCCTGGGCCGGTTTCGAGGTTAAAGGGTTAAAGTCACTAAAAGTATTCCAAAATGCAGCTAGTATTTTTATGGTATTTTTTTTAATGTTTTAGAATTAAATATATTTTTTTCTAAGCACTTTCCACTTAAAAAAGTTGGTCCCAAACTCTAAGATGGCGGCCCCCATGCTCGTCCCGTCGTTAGCATAGATAGGTCACGTGACCTCCACTCTAATACTTTAATTAAGATCTCTATGGGAAAACAGCACCGTGTAGCTATTGCCAGATCCTCCGTGAAACAACCCCATTTATACATTTTGTGTGTGAAATTTCAAAAATGAGTTTTAACTTACCGGAGGGCAATGTCGGCTCGGTATTTCTGGAGCTAGGGGCAGGAAGGTGTCTGGATGATGAGAAGTCTTCGATTATCCGGCGCAGGGACGCGCTGTCCCACATTCGGCCGGTTAAAGAAGAGATCCCCCTATCCGGCCACGCCATAGGAGGCAAAGGGTCGGCTGCTTGCGAACACAGCATCATGAACCTCTTTCTACAAAAAATGGAAAGAAAAATTAACTTAAATTTATGAAATTAAATTTAAGAATATTTTTTAATTTATAAAAATATAGGATTATACAGGGTGAGGCAAACAGAAGTGGCCCCTGTCTAGAGATAGGAATACGTTGAAATGCTTGGCGAGAAAAACTCTCTGGCCGCCTGAAACCTGTTTTTGCATTGGTTGGATCGGATTAGAGCTACTCATAGACTATTGGCAAGTTCAGATCTTAGTTCGTATTGTATGAAGACGTCCCAAAATGCAAATTTAGTGTCTTGCAATCAATTTAGAATGTTTTGTATTACTAAAAAACAAAAAGGTCCGATTCTCTAGGATAAATAACGACCGAAACAATCAAATAACCACTAGTGGGAACTTTTCTTAATCAGCTCTACAAACCTTGTTTATATTTAATTTCGACTAGCTTCTAAAACCGTAACGTGGTTGCCGGCAAATAAGTCACCAAGCGTTTGTTTGGGCTTGATATTGAAGCGATCAATAGCTTCAGTTAGCAAACCCGTTTTAGTATTGGTTTTAGACTTGGCAGCATTTCTGTCGTATTCTTATCTCTAGACCAGGGCTACTTTTGTTTGCCGTACCCTGTATTATATATCGTTAAATTTTAAAAAAAAATTATGTTGTGTTTTAGTAGTAGAATTTTTGATAAAAATGATTTAAAACAGGACCGCCGCGATCACTCTCAGTAAAATTATTCAAAAGTAATGTAGAAATCACAGTGTGTAATATTGTAGTATGAAATGGAATTAAACATAAATGCACTTAGAATAGAATAAAATAAAACATACAAAAAATAGAGTTAAATGGAATAATATTTTTAATGAAAATAAAATAAAGTGGAATGAAATGTAAATGATAATGAAGTAGAATAAAATTGAATATTTATAGAAATGAAAATAAAATAAATTAAAATGGAATAAAATAGAATTGACAATAAGAATACAATATATAAAATGGAGCAACATATAAACGGAAAATGAAGACAAAAAGAATAAAATGAAATGAAGCAAAATGGAATAAAATGAAATGAAGCAAAATGGAATAAAGTAAAAGAATACAATTAAAAATTAATTATGAAAAAAAAAACTGCTGAAGTTATATGTTCCATTTAACATTTCAACCTTAAAAAAAGGCAATGTTTACAAGCACTAATAATATTGAAAGACACAAAAATGCACAATATTTTTAAGAAACTCCAAAAAGGTGATAGCAAGTTTTAAAGGTAAAAGTTTTGCATTAAACTATGGAATTAAATATGTTTGTAGCCTTAGATTTTTGGCCATTCTATCAAACCAAACCAAAACAACTAAAAAAAACACAAATATTACTTACGAAATGAATTCGTTCAAGTAAAACCAACACTTTCCAAAGAATTTTTCTCTTAAAATAAACACAGACGATTGAAATAAACTGACGATTTTTTAAAAGCCGAAAACTGCACAACCAACTACACAAGTTCCAAATATCGTCTGCTGCTACCCCGCGCAAAAAAAGAATGTTTCATTGGACAGGAAGCAGCAGACGAAAACTCAGCTGGGTGTATCACCTGGAAAAAGAAGAGGATGGGGGGAGGGGTTGGTTTCGAACACCTGCCTGACCCTCGAACGCTTCCTGCCCCGACCCCCGGACCCCTCCCCACTCGAAGTATCGTCTGATTTTAAATTAATGTAAACAAACATCACTGCAATGGAATGGAACAAAACAGAAATAAAAACAGGCTTAAACCGAATGGAAGAATTTAGAATATAGAAATGAAACTAGAATAGAATAAAATTAAGTAGAACAGACCAAAATAAAATGGAATAAAGTAGAAATGAAACGATAACACGTGGGTGTGTCAGAAATGCAAATTGACTCTTTTTCCAGTATATTTTATTTTTTTAATTTTCATTTATTTTTCATTAATTTAAATGCAATGTTTCCAGCAACAAAAAAGAATATACAATGGAAACTGATTTACAATTAAATAATAAATGCATAAATATTAAGTCTAATTTGGCCGGTAGTGTTGCCATCTAACGAAAGTTTCTTTTTATTTAATTTTTTTGGCTGACTTAATCCTAAATTAAATTTTTCTTGATCTTAATAATACGTAGAAAGGCCGTAAAAAAATAAGTGTTAAATAAAAAAAAAGTATGCCATAAAAGAAAATACCATGCTCAGTTGAACTAAAAGCATTTGAACTAAAAGCTTTTAATAAAAAGTATTAAAATGAATACTAAATAATAATATTCAGAAGAAATTTGCCGAAAAAAGCAGTACTCGATTAGTAACCAAAAAAAAAAACGTGCATACTGAATATTACTATAATAAAAACAAATTAACATTGCCGATAAAATTAACAATTATCAGAACATATAAGATAATGAATACATAAAAACTGTTTAAACTTTAAAGAAAAAGAAAAAAAATGCAGTAAACGAAATTAAAAATAAAACAAACGCATAAGCAAACAAATACTTAAAAACTATTTTTAAAAAAAAATAAGAAAAGTTTCTAGCAAACGATACGCGCACACCTATCGTCTGAAATTCTAAAGATAGGGCGGATCCACCGGAAACGCTCCTCACCAGGTAGAACGCGAAGAAAAGACCTCCTCTATTCACTTCGATTCGCGATCTTGGCTGCAGACGACACAGGAAGTCCCCCACACCCCCTTTTAAGTGTTTTTTTTTTTTTTTTTTTTTTTTTTTTTGTAAGAAATGAGGGTTGGGCGTGTTGTTATTTATTGGGGTCCACTTTCTTTTGGTTCTATTTTTTTTTGTGCGTGTGGTCGAAAAGTGGAGATTTGATCTTGGATGTTTTGGGTATTTTTTTATGGGTTTGTTTTTATTTTTGTGGTTAGTCTCAGAGATACAGATTCCACGAAATGTGTGGAATGTTATCAGGGCCGGACTGGACTGGCAACTTTAGGAGCCCCCGGATCTAGCAAAATTAGGGGGCCCCCCAAACATACCTCTATAAAGCCCCTGTCAGACGTGATGGTGAACCTCAGGTTTACCATCATAGACCGCGTACGTTTGACATCCCAGACAGTGGCGGATCCAGCGGGGGGTAAATGGGTAATTACCCCCCCCCCCCCCTAACATCTTAACTTTTATCTGTCAATTTTATAAAAACCTATTTTTTTTTCATTTGTTTTAATATCAAATCATCTGTAAAAAATAATAGTTTTAAACAAGTACATATTTGAAAAGAGTTTCAATTAATTTAATTATTTAATTAAAAATTATGAATGATTAAAAATTATTTATTAAAAATTAATTATTATTAATTTTTAAAAAAATCCCCCCCCCCCCCAAAAAAAAAATCTGGATTACACCCCCCCCCCCCCCCCCCCTATGGAGGAACTCTGGATCCGCGCCTGATCCGAGAACCTGTGAAGACTGTGATATGCAGGTATTTTTGGTGGATATGACGGTCCAGGACCGTGGTATCCATTCGGAATCGATAAACTTCAAAGGAAACCTTGCAAAAACGCATTATTATAATTTTTTTTTTTTTAGTTTCAAAAACGAGTTGTAGAGTTTTTGGTTGGGGTAATTTCAAGACAGTAGCCCTTTTAATTGACAGTTTGGCAAATGCACTAGCACAGAAACTTAATTTACATAGTAATTAATCACTTAATTTATTTCACCAATATTCCAACCCTCTTTTGCAGGTCTCCTCCGATTTTCGGATTTTTCTTGTTTACTTAGGGAGACTGAAAACCTGAGGTTCACCATCAGGTCTGACAGGAGCTTAATAAAATATTTGTGCGCAATTTTCTACAATTTAGTGTACACCAAAAAATATCAAGGTAATTAGCTTGGAATGCATGCTCAATCCATCAAAAATTTATTAATTTTATGAATTGGCTAATTCTGAGTTTGCAGAAAATTTCATAGTCAACATTTCATGAATTAATGTATACATATTTTTTGTGGGTAATTTAGGGCGGAAATATGAATGACGAGTAGTGTAATTCACCCATCTAATGAAAAGTTTGGCCTCTGGGATTGCATTGCAAAAAATTGAAAAGCATTTAAAATATTTTTCACTTTTTTTTAGTTTTTAAATGCCTTTTTTCAACTAACATTCGACAAAAAAAATTTTTCCCCTGATCTCGTTTTTAAAAAAAATATTCTTATAGTTTTGGCATTTTTTGTATACACAGTCATTTTTAAGGAAGCTACAACTAATGGAAGTAGTGACAAAAGCGGCTCTTGTATTTCGTTTATTTATTTATTTATTTATTTATTTATTTAAAAAAAAATGCCTTTTGCAAGATTCCCATCAGTCTTGAGTCGCACAGATTATTTTATAAGTACAACAGCTGCTAATTGGTTTAACATGTAAAAAAAACACTATTGTCACGAACAAACAAATATTTTGCCCATAATTTTTAAGAAACTTAATCATATTTACCCATACTTGCTTCCATAAGTTTTTTCCCTTTTTGGTAAAAAGTAGCTGTTAAAAGGTTTCGATTTTTTTTATTTGTGAATGGGCTTGTTTCAACACTTTCTCAAACAAAAAAAACCCAATTAAATCGCAGTTCGGAGCGCGTGCCGTTATAAAAAAAAACCAATGAGCTGTTCCAACACTTAGTCAAAGAAAACAGAAACAACCAACGAAATCGCAGTGTATAGAGAGCGTGAAGTCATAAGAAATATTCTCATTAAAAGGACAAAAAGACCAGTTTTTCGAATTTAAAAGTGTCATGCTGATAAAACCGAAATTAAAAAAAAAAAAAAACTTAAATAATCGCTGCATAAAAAATATGTCAATATTTTCAAGTTTTATGGAAAGCACGGTTGCCACAGTCTTTGAAAACCTTGAAAAGTGCTTGAATAAATTTAAACCCATCGATTTTCAAGGTTTTGAAAGTGCTTGAAAAACATTGTCAATCTTGAAAAGTCCTTAATTTTTTAATTGTGTCATCAAATATAAACGGATATCTTCAAACGTCGTTTTCTAAGGCTGTTGCTAATGTTAATTTTTGGCTTCATTAAAAACACTTTTTCCAATGTGAATTTGTTGCTATTGGACTTTTTGATTTATTGTTTATATATAATCCAAGAAGGCAGAACACGTGATCTTAGATGGATTTTCCTTTTTAAATAACTAAATGGTCATTTTATAATGCATATTTAAATTCATTTGAAAGTAAGAGAGCTCTGGGTTGTTTTCTAAATGAATTTTAAAAACTATGCATAGTGAAATTTAGGTGTTGTTTTCGAATATACAGTCCTTGAAAATGAAGAAATATATAGTACTTGAAAAGTCCGTAAACAGGCCCTTTTTTTACCCAAAAAGTGGGGCAACCCTGGGAAAGTTTTCGTTTCCAGAAAATACGTTTTGGACTGAACTGGCAAGCTTTTATTCACTGTGAATAAGAAGTACTTTGATTCCATCAACAGGCTAATTGGAAAACAAAGTTAGTCCAGTTCGACCATTTTATCGCTTTCTTTACTTTGAATTTATTTAAAGGGGACCGGAGCCCTCCATTGAAGCCCATGTTAAAATGATCTTTTTTATGTACCCTTTTCTCCGAATCTATTGGATAGTTTTAAATGAAATTTTTAAAAGTTGTTAAATGGATGTTAAACTGTACTTTAATAGAAGAATTTTCTACATTTTTGTTTGGTTTTTAAATTTTAATTTTTAAGTGAAACTAGATAATTTTTACCTAAAAAATATCAATAATATTAAAAAGAAAAAAAATAGTTATAGTAAAATCCTTCCATCGGTTTTTAGAAACCAACTTCTTAAATACGTATAAATAATTTCAGGCCGATACTTACAGTAGATTTTGAGAAAGAGGTGCATGAACATTGAAAAAGTAAGTTTTGAGATATAAGCGTTTGAAGTAAACAATATGACTGGAATGTACCTAAACAATGTTTGTTTAAAAAAATATTAAAAATACTTCCAGTACTCGAAACTTCTAATGTAAGATATCGTTGAAAAGCTAAGATTTGGTTTTTTTTAAGAAACTCTAAAAACATTGAAATGTCATTTTAGAAAATTTTAGGAGGTCTCGTCCACCTTAAAATTATTAATTAATAATCAAATTGAGAAGCATCATCATGTCCAAACATCTATATTATTCAAGAGACACAATTATATCTAAAGTAAAAACAAAAAACAATTTTTTTAAAGCAAATAAAAATGTCCTTACCTGTAAAATTCAGATCAACCTGAAAACTAAGAAGAGCAAGCAGTCGTTCCACAGATCAGCACCAAACCAAAAAGTCGTCTGCCGACTAAACACCAAAATCGTCTGCTCGAAAAAGGTGGACCGGAAACGGGGAGGTGATCTCGAAAACCCCCTTTTTAGCCTCCCCTCCCCCTCCCCCCATTCCGTTCTCCTTCGAACTTTTCTTATTCTTTTTTTACGTTCTTAGAACGAAAGGCGGTGCATTTCCGCCTTTTTTTTTTAAGCAGACGATAACGATTCCTAAAAGCAGACGATTGTGGTGATAGGGGGTCGTAAACAGGAGCAGGGGGAAGTGCTATGTCAAGGATGATTGGGGTACAGGGGAGGGGGGGGGTTGGAATAAGGTCAGATGCGACCTTTTCTTCCAATTTGCTTTGAGTAAACACGACGGAGGGAATTGGATACTTCCGTAAGTGGATGAGTTTTAAAAAAATATTTGAATAAAATTAGTGAATGGTCTGGTTCTGGTGAATGTTAAAGATTCCCAATTAAAATTAATTGTAGACGCGAAAGAACGTGCAAAGGGGCATATTTGAGGGTCCCAGATGGCCGAGTCAGTGGCGTAGCCAGGATTGTTCCAAGGGGGGGGGGTTACAAAATTTTTAAGTTGCCAACTTGGTTTAAAGGAAACTTCATTATAATAATTATGAATGTAGTTTTTAATTGAAAATGCTAATTAATGAATATTAATAATTATAACTAATTATAATTATCTGTTTAAAACAAAGTTGGTTATAATTAATAACATTTATTAATTTGTATAACTAAGTACAATAATATTAAATCATTAATTTCAATATATTAATTAAAAATTAAATTATTTATTATAAATAAAATAAATTTTATCATAAGAAGTCAAATTTCTTCATTAATGATGAACTTAAACACATGATAACTATTAATAAACACGCTTAAAACTTATTCCGGATTAAAGTTACTAATGTATTATAAAGTTAATGAAGATTTAAGTTACTGATTTATATAAGTTAACAAAAAAAATTGACGTTTTGTGTAAATAAATCTAAGACTGCCTATTTAAAAACATTTTTAACTAACAAACAATATTCGCATCATATAGCTACTACAAATGACGTGAAAAAATTTATACCAATTAATAAATACAAATAATGAAAATTATATAAAATATTATCTAACAAATCGTCACTTACCTCAATATCGTGATTAGTGAAGACTTATCAAAATACGCGATTTATTTTTAAAAAATTGAGTAATATTTTGGTTACATTAATTTTTGGACCAAAATATCATTTGTTTTATAAAAATAGGGGTGAAATACAAATAAATACACTTAAAACTATTCAAGTTTTCTAGGACTTTTAAGTTCGACAATGAATGACAAGTACAGAACGAGCAGCCTTGTGTATCTATGTGTTTATTTTCCAAAAGACACGCTGCCCCCGCGCTTTCTAGTTAGTTACAGAGAGACAAGTTTATTGGCTAAGAGAAGGGGGTAGGGGTGAGCGTGTTGGGTGAGCATCCTACAAAAAAAATTCCAAGAAAAACAAGACGTGTTTTCTACGCGGAATGCGGATAGTGCCCCTTTGCTACAAGTGTGAATGGAAAGTTGTCAATAGCGCGGGAAATCCAGAAATAGATAAGAGACTAAAAGGATCCCCTATCCGAATGGGGGAACCTTAGCAAATGACCCCCACCGGAAGTGATGGAAAAAAAACTCCATTCTGAGATGGTCGTTCATGCTCTAAAAAAAAAACTGTTTGTTTGCCGTCTGCCAAGAGAACGGAATTTTACGTGATCTATGGAAAAGTAATCAACTGAATATTTTTTAAATAAAATATCAACGATATAACAATTATTGAAAAAATCTGTGACAAATCAAAAATACCATATATTACGGAAAAATAGCTATACAGTATTTCCTTTTTTTTTTCTTATTACAAATACAACAGAAAAAGACAAAATCGGGAAGCAGTGTGATTTTGTAACACTCATTTAACACAACATTCTGCTACATTAAAACTGCAAGTGTCCTACCATTTGAATTGTCCACCTGTTTGCAATAATACTAATAAATTTTACGAAATTAATCAAACTTTTATGTAAATTTCTTGTTGTAATGGAGCGCAATTTTTGTCCTTTCGACTAGGGGCCCTAATCCTGGACATTAGGGCCCCAATGTTCATTTCGAAGTAATAAATATTTTAAAGAGTTTTGCAAAAAAAATATATATATATATATATTTATAATTTATGAAATTATTCGCACAAATCGCTATTGATGAAAAACTGCGTCACCAAAATTTTGTTATTCTTACAATTCGGCTATTTTGTATAAAGATCTTGAGTTATAACTACTGTACGTCAATTACATCCCCTAACGCAATTTTTCCTGAGTGTAGAGTAGAAATTGAAGCAGCGTTAATTATACACTGATTGTAATTAAAAAGACAAGTGCGATAATCGAGATGGCATTAAAGAGGTTCTAGGTAAAAATTATTACAGCAATTCACAAAAGTTGACTTTTTAATGAAAAAAGGTTTGATTCTCCTCCCCCCCCCCCCCCGGGGGGGATTTTTTGAGATAATTGGTATTGGAGCTCTGCAAAAAAAACCTTTGTAAGTCACCATGGGGGGGGGGTTCTGACCCCCCGTAACCCCCCCCTCGCTACGCCACTGGGCCGAGTGGTTTGGACCATTACGCCAGCAGTCAGCGAGCTGTAACCGGTGCGGGCTCGATTTTCGCCTTCGCCCAGGGTGTACTTTCCTTTCTCTGTGACATTAAAAATTCTTTCTGTATCTGTCTTAATTGACGAAGGCTCATATAAGCGGGTCTCTGATTACGCACACAAGCCGGAATTTATGTACCTACCCGACCTACCTAATCGACATATTTGATGTGTCACCTCAACTTTAAAGCTCCTTTTCTGTTTTTCACCTTTTTGGTAAAGTATTCGACTTATTTTTACCAACTCTGCTGGGGCCCGGATGGCCGAGTGGTAAGCATCGCAGGCCAGCAGTCTGCGTGCTGTAACGGGCGCGGGTTCGATTCCCGCCTTCGCCCTGGGTGTGTTTTCCTCTCTTTGTGACAGTAAAAACTCTTTCTGTGTCTGTCTTACTTGACGAAGACTTATAAGCGGCTCACTGAGCAGGGGTGCCTACAGCGGGGGGCAGCGACGCAGACTGCGTCATTGAAATTTTAGGGGGGGGGGGGGGTCGAAAAAATTAGAAAATTTTCAATGTAAATGGTTTATTTTGTCTAAGATACCACTCTGACAAATACTTGTTCTTTATAATCATCCCCCCCCCCCCGACTTCAGGGGGGGGGGGCATAACCCCCCCCCCCCCCCCCCCAACTTCCACAAATCAAAAATGGTAACCAAAATCCTAAGGAACATTACAGAAAGAAGATCATAGGTAATAGAATATCGCGTAATCCTAAAGAATCTTTCTGACATTTATTACCCATAAACAACCCATCACTTCTAAAGCAGAGACAAAGCACTATACTCGCCGCCAACCAAATAAGAAACGGTAGGGATGGCGGTTTTTCAGGAAAACCTGTGTTTTACAACGGATGTCCATCCCTAAAGTGTTTCAAATAAGGGTGGTAGGTACTAGCAGCTGCCTTACTGTCTGTAGTCTGTATAACACATATACAACATATAGAATTCGATTAAATGATGACTCCTGCATATTTCTTTTCAACCAATGACATTCGTGCAATTTTCCCGCTTAGAAGTGCTGTTATAAGTTATAAGTTTTTCTGTAGATAGTTGATTTCGAAACGGAGGCCCGGAAATCGTCAAAAAAATCGTTTTCATCAAAGATGCCTTTATTAAATGCATCTATTTGATATATTTTAAACTAAATGAAGTTAAAATGCACTGTACTATAAATACTCCAAGAGCTTATTTTGAAGCGCTATGGAAGTGATTCTGGTAAGATTTTCGTAATTATATAATTTGAATATTTTAATCTTATTGTTAACCCTCTGAAAAAGCAATTTGCCAGAAATGTAAACTTGTTTTCACTGCTTGTGATTTAAATTAAAATTTTAACTGTAAATTTAATTTCTCAATTAAAAATTTATATTTCTGTTCTGTAGTAGGTATTTATAAGCCTTGGTGGACTCCCCCATGCTTTAAATTTGGAATTTAAGAAAATTATTAAATTTTTAAAAATAATGTGTGTTGCTGGTAAAACAGACATTTGACGGGCTGGTTGGTTGTTAGACATATATTTTCAGACTTGTGTTGCTTGGTCAGAGACCCTCTTATAAACCTTCTTGACGAGTTTATTGTTTATACGTCGGTTTCCTTCAGAAGGTTAGGCAAATAAAGAATTTTAAAGGATACAAATACTGAGAAGTTCATGATATTTGATATTGCCAGCAAGGCGAGACCATACAGTTAGTTAAATATATAAAATTACACACCTTGGTTGGAATACGGTAGAGTGGGGGGATTTTTTTTTACCAGATTCACCAGCAAGAATTTGAATTTCGATATCAGCTTTCAAGAAATTAGATTTTTAAAATGTTACCCCACTCCTCCTTCCCTTAATTAAGCACTAGATATATTAATAATTTTTATTATCGATTTCTAGATATTTATTTGGAGAATACTATAAAATTACATGTTGAGGTTGAAGCTGTCTTTAGACGTAGCCTCCTAAACCGCAAGGAAGGAACGGGCTAATTAAACTTGCATTATTAGTAATTTCATTGAATGAAACCCTTAATTTGATAAATTAAGCACTTAAAACTCTAACTAAAGGAATCGCAATAAAACTCTTTAACAATATGCAAAATGATAATTCTATTTTAAGAGGTCCCGGCGTCGAAGAAAGCAATGTGCTGACAATTATTTCTCATAAACATTTCTTAATCGCTGTTATAGCTGACATCATAAATATTCCGAATTTTGTATAACATTTCTTTGAATGAATGACCTTCGGATAATATATCTGGCTTAGCATACATACTCACTACTCAGGCCCAAGCCATTTTCTCGCCAAATTATACTCGAAGAGAAACTTAAAGATTGCTTTACTTAGAAATAGTAGGAAGATACTTGTCGTCTGGTATCAAATGTGTGATTGAATTTAGTTAAGTAGTTCAGTTCCAAGTTTTACGGTAAGAATTTTTTTTAATTTTAATTACAGTAATTAAAAAATAATAACTTTTTAAAGTGAAACTATATCTGTAAAAATTATAAAATAATTCTAATTTGTTTAATGATGCCAATTGTGTTGCAATAGATAAAAAGCGAAGAGTGCATTTTTTTTTCATAAAGAATTGAAGGGAGGAAGGAATTGGAAGCTGTTTTTGATTGAATCACGTGTACGGCTATTTTTATGGATTAAAAATATATATGGTATATAATTACATAAATTTTGAACCGAACTTTTACCGATTACTTAGATTCCCGATAGCTTTTGATGTAAAGAAAATGTATTTAAAGGAAAATTAAAAAATAAGGTGTAATTCCATATTATAAAAGCTATTAAAAATGTGCTTCCATTTTTTAATATGGGCAACTCTGTGTTGACGTTGACCTATCAGTAGAAAAATATTCAAGAACAAAGTCAGTACTTGGGTTTTATTTCTTAGGACCAAGTTACTATAAGTTTCATGTAGGGGAGAGGAGGGAGGATTGGGACATTTTCACATAAATATTTTTTTATTCATTATCTCCTGCTTATTTATTGATGCAAATGGTTAAATAATAAACTTACATGTTTTAAATTATTTTTAAAAATCACACAGCATGTAAATGTTGAATAATTGTATTACTGTTGAGAAATTCAAATTACAAGAATTTTGTCCCATTCCTCCCTCTTGGGTGGGAGGAGTGGGACATGAGTATGGGAGGGATGGGACACATTTGAAAATTAAAGAAAAATCATCGAATATCATAATGAGAAAGGTTAACATCAAAAGAAAAGCAAGACTGCACTCTACTGGTCCCACCAACCAATTGTGATGGCAGCAATTTCACAATAATATCGTTTTTTTTCTATTATACTATATAGTTATCCTGTTGATGAAACATTTGTGTCCTTTCTCAAAAATTTTACATTGGAGCGTTCAGCATTGTCAATACTCTCCTCCACCCTTGCAACGTAGAAAACAATTGACCGTTTGATAAGTAATTTGACAAGTACAAAATCATTTTTGCCTATGTTTGGCTTGTCCTTCATCCAGTCAATATATTGTGCTATTTCCATGTCATCATCTGAACTGTCATGTGATAAAAATGGTCCTTCGCTATTACTGGATTCATAACTGAACGGTAATTTTCTTTGGTGGCCGTTTGTCTGCAGGACTGAGAGGCAAAATGTGAGATGAGCATGGCATTCTAAAATTGATATTAACAGGATTTTCAGGTGGGTTATGTGTTAAAAGAAGGCAACTACTGTTATTATCATTATTTACTAGCATCAGACGGTCTGTAACATATGACGTCAAAAACTCGTCATCTCCAAAAGGCTCACTACTAAATGGAAATATTCCAGGTATTTTAATTCCTAAAGTAATACTTTTTGGTGTGAATGATGCCTGGTATGAAATTCCGACAAGCTTTGCTATGTGGTAGATGTTGCTAATTTTCTTCGTATTATTTATTGACCAGTCGTTGCAAGCTGTATTATATCGGAATTTAAATGATTTATATACTGATATACATCCAATAGTTGAAGCCTATGGCTGCAGTGAGGTGGAAATGTTAGCATGACAACACAATTTTCTCTTGCTTTGTTGACCGATTCAATTGTAATATGACTGTCATGGTTATCAAGTAATAATAAAAGCGAATGCAGGCCGTACTGCATTTCCAGTTGCATTAATGATGCATAATACAGTTGCCAGCAAAATCTAAATGTTTAATTTTGTATGTTTAATCTTTTTAGTAACAGAGAGGAGGAATGGGTTCTGTCCCATTCCTCCCTCTTTCAGTGTGTCCCATTCCTCCCTCTACATAATGCTTCTAAAAAATATCTTCTCACATAAACCATGCTGACCTTAACCTTAACTAAATTGCTGATACGCATACATTATATCTTTAAGAGTACTATGACACCACATTGTGTTTGTTTTAGAATTTACATGGGTAAAGAAATAAAACTAAAAATATATTTAAAACTTTATCTGGAGATGTGAAAATAAACATTTTACGAATGTAAACTGAAAGTTGAATCTGGATAAACTAAAAATAGGTAACAACAAGAAGCTATACATGTGTCATCTGTTGGTGAGACTGGAAATAAAATTAGGTCATTTATTTTGCCATAATTTCAGCTGTCCCACCCCTCCCACCGTCCCAATCCTCCCTCCTCTCCCCTATCCATCGTAACGATTCCTATTTTTCACAGTATGGTGTAAATTACTTAGGTAGGTACTCCTCTGTAAAATCGACAGCGTTTTTTTTTTTTTTGGGGGGGGGGGGGGAATTCAAGAAATTCTAGGGGGGGTGCGTCATTGTCTCTGGGGGGGATCGGCACCTCTGTCACTGAGCAAGCACACAAGTCGGAATATGTATGTAAAATACCCTACCCCTACCCTACCAACTTTGCTGGGCCTCTGACCTGTTGTTGGCCGACAATTTTTGTATTTGTATTCTGAATAATTATTGGCAGACAATTAATAAATAAAAATGCACGAAGTGTGATCCCCTTCTAATTTACATTTTTGTACTTACACCTTCCAAGGTCTTTTTCCACATGCCATTCGAGCAAGCCCCCGCCGAAACCGAGTGCAACCGAAGCGGAAGGGGACACCTCACAAGACGAAGTGAGGCATTTCCGGTTCTTCCCGACAGATGGCGGAAACATTCCAAGGAGATGCCTGATGCTTCTTCTCTGGGGCACGACTAACGAGCCCTAAACAAAAGAACGAACTAATACTTCGTACAAGCAGGGTTCGAAATTGTCGCTAATAGTAAAATGAAATCATATTTCGCGATTTTGCGACAAAAAAAATATAGTTTATAGTTTTAAAAAAAAATCGACTTACTTGAAAACGATAAATTTGGTTGCATATCTTTTTTTTTTTCCAAAATGTATAAATTGAAGTGATTTGGACAAGTACTGGCAATTTCATAGATTTCTAATTCACTAAATATTTATCTGTGCTACTAAATATTTATCAAGCACAGAAAGTATGCACTTAATATTTAGTAGCAAAATTTTACTAAATATTTATCAGTATATTTTACAGGACGGACACAGAAACCAAGCAAATCCCCCTTATTTATTATTTTTTAAAGCACGAGCTTCTATTGGTGAGTCAATGTCACAAGGGAACAGAACACCAATGAGAGCACTGATGGGATGAAGCACAAGTATGAAAGCTGAAGGAATACGTCACCAGAAACAAGCCAATTGAGAAATCAAACCTGGTATTTTATGGTATTTATTTGTCCAAACCACAAGCTATGACCACTCCATCCCCAGTTTATAAACTATACCGTTTAATTTATTTTTTAAAAAAATTGGATCAGAAACAGAACGAAATTTTGCATTAACCCTTTCAGTCCCAAAAATTTACTACCGTACAGAAACATCTGATATTCACAAAATAAGCTTATTTTAGGTCAAAGATAAGAGTTCCATAAGAAAAAAAATTAATTTTAATTTTTATATGGTTTTTGAAAAAATGCCAAAATTTTTTTAACTGTGGAAAACAAGAAAATAAAAAAATATATGCAGTGGTGGTCAAAATTATAAGGACAACTGAAAATTGAGCAAAATTTTTTTATTTCTGAATTAAATGAAAATGTATTTAGGCATAAAATACTTCTTTATGCTATAAATCCTTTAAGAACAATAAAAAAAACTTAAACTCGAAAATTTGAAATTAATAAAAATAATAAACAAAAAAATGCATTGTTAGGAAACTGGACAAAATTATAAGGACATTTAAAATTTTCAAGTCCAAACAATTAATAATTAGTAAATTCACCCTTATTTTCAATTAATTTAATTAATCTTAACGTCATAGAGCTCGATAGTTTCTTTAGGGTGCCCGCAGGGATATTTTTCCACGCCTTTTCAATTGATGACATCAGTTCTCGTTTATAATGGAATTGAGTGCCATTTTTGTGAACTTCATACGCCAAAATACCCCACAAATTCTCGATTGGGTTCAGATCGGGACTTTTAGGTGGCCAATCAGTCAATAGTTTCACAGAATCAGCGTTAAACCATGATTTTGAAGCTGCGGACACATGTATGGATGCATTGTCCTGCTGGAATAAATGGTCACCACTGGTTATCAACTGTGTTTGTGGGAAAAGATCGTCACCCAGCATATCAACATAACTATTTAAGTTAATTTTCCCTTGAAGAAATACTATTTCTGTAGTTCCAGAGGCTGCGTAACCTGCCCAGACCATTACCGAGCCGTCATCATATGAACGCTTTGAAAATATTTATTTTTCTTTGCGAAGATCATACCAAAAATACTTAAAACCATCAGGTCCGTCTAGGTTAAACTTCTTTTCATCAGAAAAGACAACATCCTCCCATTTTACACCCATAGAAATGTACTTTTTTGCAAACTCCATCCTCAGTCTCATTTGGGTTTTTGTAAGAGGGGGTCGTGACTTTCAGTTTTCCTTATCGAACCTGTTTAGCATTTTGTAAAACACTGCGAACGGTTCAAGCACTGTAGTTCAAGTCCAGTTCACGCTTTATTTCCGTCGATGTTTGCTGTTTAGAGCAAGCTCTACTTACAAATCCTCTTTTATCTCTCAAAGATACAGAAAATGGCCCACCTGGGTGCTTTCGTTTTCCATAATTTCCAGTATTTTTCAAATATATATATTACATTCTTTGATCTATTCAATTTCAATGCTATTTCACGTCCAGTAAGTCCAGAATTTTTATAAGCGATTAATTTTCCTTTTTCAAACACTGAAAGTTTTGAACTTAGTGGCATGGTCGAAGATAAGTGTTATGAAAAACACTCGCAAAATCTTTAAAACACGATTGAATGACGTGAACAAGTCGAAACTTTGCTAATGTTATGCTAATTTATGCATTAAACTTACAGAAATAGAATTGCCCTTATAATTTTGTCCAATTTCGCTGTATGTTAAATTTTATAACGCATTTTAAAATTATGAATCTAAATAAAAAAAAATAGTATACTGACTTCTATTGAGATTAATGTAAAATATTGTCTAATAGAACAAAGTGTGAAGAATCGAATGATGTGTGTTTGGATGTCATAACGGGACATAAACAATTGGAAAAATATATTGAAAGTGATGATTCCAAATGGCATCACTGGGACTGAAAGGGTTAATTACTATATATATCCGGTTAAGTATAACTTTATATATATACGCTTGTAATCAAAACTGAAAATACCTCATTAATTCCATTTTTATTTAAAAAATTTGTATGCGACACTATTTTTACATAACAACCTTCGCAAAAGTTAATTTCAGAAGTACAAACTTAACTCTGGTTTTACTTATAAACTGATATTAATAACTCAACACGCACCTTATTACGATTTTTACAATTTACATGACCTGAGAACCGACAAAAAAACCGGAACCACCTCCTAAAAAAATATATTATTATTACTTATTCCGGAACAAACACTCCTTAGTCCTGCTTTAAAAAAAACGAATGCCAAGGTCGCCAGATAACAATGGTTTGGCGACCGTTTCTATAGCAACGTAGAAATGTTGACGACTGACGTCACGAGGATGTCATTAATTCGGGTCATGACGTCAAAGTGACGTAGCCGATGTGCATTTGGAGCGATTCCCGCCGAAATGAGAAAGCGGGAGTCTCCATTGGAAAAGAAGAGAGATTTGATGTTCTTTTAAATTAACGGTTATTTTTTTTCTCCGAAAGTCTATGAATAAAATATTCGTTTTAGAAATTGCCTTCCCCCTATTTTTGCACCATTTTTTTTAAACTAAGAATTGTAAATCATTTTCCTAATGAAATACAATTGTATGTTACTTGAAACCAGTAGGAGTGTGAATAGTTTCATAATTTAAATTTCATTTTTTTTTTTAAGTTTTAAAACCAAAAAAAAATTATGTTTTCATTTTCACATTCGGGATTTTCTCAAAAAACATATTATTACTTCCTAAAAGTACTGAGATTTCGTGTACAAAATACTAAGTCTGTTATCGTTTTTCAGCAATACTTTTAAAACCTGTAATACCTTAAAATAATATGTTAAGCCCCTATCACAGGTAAACACAACAAACTGCTATTTCTTTATCATTCCGCGTGCCATTGATTTCGCGCATCAGAAACAGCACTTAACTATCCAAACAATTAATAGTCAAGCGGAGATTGCGGATTTTATTGTTGTTTTGACGTCGCAGCGGCCTTTCCCTGTATGGATTCTTGGCCATGACGGAATTCAGATGATGCAGCACTGATAATGTTCACTTATAGGGACTCGGGCGGGCAGGGCCGTCGCGTGGTTACCGAGACTCTCTGCGTTTTTCCAATGGCCAAATATCATGTTCTAAGTTTAATTACTCCAGCTGTATTGAATGTTTTTACAAAAGATTTTTTAGTAGCTAGAAAGTAGGTTATTTAAATGTCTGTTAAAATCGGTTTGGATGTATACATTTTTTTTTATTTTTAAAATATAATTTTACAATAAAATATTCGAAACAATTTCAATAATTTGAATTGTAGAGACATTTATGAATTCTGCATTTCTCCCAAAAAATTGTAAAATATTCAATATCGCTGAGTTAATTAGGAAACTATTTTTTCCTACCGGATTAACACATAGTGAAGATTTCGGTTTGGAGACCTGACTTACGGTTTTATACCTTATGATAAATGTAGCTGCTTTAAATGTCTGTTAAAATTAGTTTGTATTTTTTTTTTCAAAATATAACTTCAAATTTTCAAATAGTTTTAGGCAACAGTTTTAGGGACACTTAAACCAGCTACCATTTATCATAAAAACCATATTTAATCTTAACTTGTAAGCAATAGCCTTTGCGTTGCTATAGGACGACCTTAACTATAAATTTAACCTAACATAACCTTAAATTGTAAAAGTTTTAATATTTTTTTCATGTAGCTAAATATATATAGTTAAAATAATTTATATTACCCGACAATTTAATTCGTTACAATTATTTACTTAAAAATTACATAATTACGCAATTTAAATGTAATCCATTGCAATAGATTTAAATCCGATATTATTTTAAAATTTTCATTTCTTCAATTAATTATTGTCAATAAAATTATTATAAAAGTTACATTACTTCCTTTAGGCTAGTGTTTTCCTCGAGTTTATTTTTTATTTATTATAAATCCGTTAGGAAATAAACAAACATCACCCTGTAAAAGTTGTTTTACTACAAAGGTTGGTTTATTGCTGAGAAAGAACAACAAGGAGTAAAGTTTTTTTTAAATGTAGTTTGTAATGGATAGTGTCGCCATCTTTTGTGTTATTTTAGAAATAAACTTAGAGTGCAGTTATTTAGGGAATTGTTTATATGCAATAAACTAGCAAATAAATACCCGTACTTCGCACGGACTAAAAAAAAAACTCAAATCGATCCTAGAAAATTTACTATTTAATCCGTTATGGGACAACAAGCTTATGTTTATTGTTCCCTCTCGAATCTAGAATTCCGTTACCTATATTACCTTAAAATTACAAATATGCTATAAAATTCACGGATAAATGTCATCGTAATTTCTAGCACAAAATCCTTTTAGCCATTTGGCTCGTTTTGGCTGATTTGGCGAGGAAAAGATACAGATACAAACACACCCAATCGGCTCTAGTGCGATGACCTTCGCACAACTAGCCAGTTTATAAATTTTTGTAAAAAAAAATTGCTCCTTTAGCTCTAATAACTAGGCGAGTAATAACTTGGCGAGTTTGGCAGAGTATTTGGCAAAAAATGAAGACATAAAACCCTAACATGCAGCTCTAGTGCGATGACCTTAAACAACCGTCATAGTTCAGTAATAGCTTAACTATGCATTTCTTGCTTAAATACTCCTACTTTCTGAAACAGATCGCAGCAGAATAAAATAAAAAATATCAATTTTAATTAATTATTTTCATGAAAGTTTATTTTAATTTTTTTCAGTCGATGGCAACTGTTAGAGAAAAATGTTGTCGAATTTGAGCGAAAGTGGTATACCTGCATCAGAAAATTCGAAATTTCTTTAAAAGTACAACAAATATGAAAAAGCTAAGCCAGGTGCACACGTTGGTATTGAAGAGAATCTATGTTAAAAATTTCGAATTTCTGAGGTTCGTGTTCGAATAAAGGTAAGGCATGGATGTTTATCGAGTATATGCGCGGAGCACTTGCTCGTTAAATCTGGTGGGTCCGAAAGTCTTGTGGGCGGTCATTGCGCAGTTTCCCATGGGTACAGTTCCCTGGAGACTATTTCCCTTCCCTTTAGGTCAGGGACATGTCTAAATTGTGGCGATAGATGGCAGCATCTGTCACGTATGTATGTGTGCGTTGTGTCGTCAAGTAAGACAGACACAACAACACAATATATTTAGCGACTTTCCACTATAACAGACAGGAAAATCGAATAAAAAGATAAGAAAAAAATGTCTAATAGCGACGATTAATTAACTTACATAATACACTTAAGGAACAAGAACAAGTTATATAATTTGATTCAAAACAATTGAAGAGCTTAGTTTAAGAACGTGCTATGTGACAAAAGGGTAAAAACGAGAAAATGAGCTTTTAAGTTTTTAGTTTGCACTCAAAATTGTTAAACGGTACTTGCAAACCTTAAAAAATATGCTAAACTTAAAAAATTTATTTAAAAAAAGGGGAAACTTGTTATGTTTGAAGGAGATAATTGCTCATTGATATAAAATTTTCAATTTTTTTTTTCCAAAATGTCACATAGAACGTTCTTCTAGTAAGCTCTTCCATCGTAATTTTATAGATGAAAAGATTAGGTAAAAGTGATCATACGAAAAAAAATATTTCATCACGAAGTTGATCAGAAAAATAAAAACATTTAAAAAAAAAAGGAAGTGTTTTGCCAGATGATGTGTGTTTTCGAATACACCTGTGGACCTTGAATTTTCAGAGGAAGCTCGCATTGTTTGAATATTCGAACGTTTTTCATATGTTCGATAAAACTAATTAGCAATCCCACTGTTAGATTTATTAAATTGTAATAAATGTTATTGTTAATTTCTTTTATTAATAAGTTAAAGACATTATTTTTGTTTAGAAAAAAAATTCTGATTCAGAATATTGGTTTGTTGGGTAACCGTTCAAGGGTCGAATCTCGTCACTTGACCAGGGTTTTAAACTACGAGGAGCTCTTGGATATGTTTAAGCTCCTCACGGAAGGCTAGAAATAGACAGCGGGAAACGATTAACTTGCCTACTCTTCAATACCCTCTAATGCACAAAAGTACAATCTGTAAAAATCTTGGGACCCTATAGGCTCTTTTTTAAAACTAAAATATTCCAATATTTCTAGTTTAAAAGAAATTTTAACAAAAGCGAGATCCCTCATAAATCTCATCATTTAATAATAATTTTATTTTAAACTTATGTGGGTGTTCGATCGTAGAATCTTATTTCATAATATCCAACATTTATTTGTAGTTCATCACCTAAGAGTTACATTATACCACATCTTATTACTATACAGTTCTTTGAAATGTGTACGCACTCTAACATATTTAACTTCTCTACCAAACGTTCACCTTTGTGAGAGCGAGTTGCCATGAGCCAATGTATAGAGCCTATATACCGTCACTTAAGTTCCCACAGGTTGCTATCTAACTGTTGTGAAAGGATCGGATTCACTGTACGGTAACCCTTGCCTGATTTTTTTCGGATTTGGCGATAAATAATTTTTTGTGGCGACCGTCTGACTTCGACTGATGATTCGAATTGTTTGACTTCGCAACGATGACGTTTTCCGAACAGCCGGTGTTAAATGAACAAACACGTTTTTCGGCTCTCCCTCGCGTAGCTCTAATGCATTGACAATTAGGGTAGGCGAATACCCAAAATTTCCCAAAATTCTAAAAATTTTACTTTTGCTTTAATCTTTTCCAAATTTGGCATAGTGATTTCAAATATAATGAATAATACTATTTAGGCTTTTGTTTATATTTAAATATAATTTATTTATTTTTAACGGTGTTTTTCTACTAAGGGAACTTTAAGTGTCGATATCTAGTGTCGCGAATTTTAACTAGTAGTGGGATAAGGAATTATGGTCTATAACACCAGCTGTGTTCTTGAAAACCCTGTTGCAAGTTGAATGAATTTCCCCAAGACCATTTCGACTATATCTGAACGTGTTTCCTCGCCGTTTCAATTTCCTCACGTTTTAATGAAGTGATTTTGATGTTGCATATATTATCCCGATGTGTGACAGCGTGAATTATTCAGTGAAGAAATTGCTGATACCGACCGGTTAATTGGTTTTTGGAATTAATACTTTCGCTGCGTTTGGTGCCCTAAGGCATCATGAGGTAAGGATTCGATAATGCTATTCTTGTAAACGAGACAACAAAAATATTAAGAAGTGAAAGTATTACTTTCGCTGTGGTCGATACTTAAAGGCATCATCAAACAATAACCTCTTAAGACCCGATCAAAAACCTGCACGTATATTCTTAATCTACATAAACATACTTTTCATACAAATATATGTTAAAAAGTATATTTTGCAAAGAAATTTTTTTTAAAAAAATTATGTTCACTAGTTACTTAGTTACACGGTTTTCTTACTAAGGGTTATGTTTTTCTGTAAATATACTCTTTTTTTTGTAAATATTTTTTCTGTAAATATATGGTTTTTCTGTAAATATATTATTTTTTCTATAAATATATTATTTTTTTCTGTAAATATATTTTTTTTGTACATTTATTATTTTTTCTGTAAATATAATTTTTTTCTGTAAATATAATTTTTTCTGTAAACATATAATTTTTCTGTAAATATAATTTTTTCTGTAAACATATAATTTTTCTGTAAATATATGCTTTTTCTGTAAAATTTGGAGATTTTTTTCGTGCAGAATACCCTATCGCAGTCTGTCACAATGCCTCGTAATTGAATACGTTTATGAAACATAAAAAAATATTCCGTCTTGAACTTGTTTATCCATTACTGGGGGCCAATTGAGAACACTGGGTCCCTTTTTTTAAATATATAATTTAAATTTAATCCCCTTCTTCCGGTCGGAAACGTTTTAAGGGGTCATAGGAGTCTTAAAAATGTGCAAAAAAGGTACTACAAAGTATAGTTTGATCTTTCATGTAAGTTTTTAACTACTTAATATATAAGTATAATTTCTTTGTATGTAATTCTACAAGATTTATTTAATGTAAAACAAATTTTAAAATTCATGAAATTTAGCCAAAACTAAAATAAATGATATTAAGCATAAAGCTATTTGAACACATTGTGATTAGGCTTGCGCGGCAAATTTGAGGTCAAAATTGAAAAATGACCAAAAAAAATGACTTTATATTGTACAAATATGTACAAACTAGGACTTATACCTAAATTCTCAGTTCAATTTTAATTAGAAATTATTTTAGGAACTTTTTTCTAAAAAAATTAATAAAATTTTTTAAATTTTGATTAAATTTTTTTTAAATAATTTCTAATGAAAATTGAGGTGAGAATTTAGGTATAAGTCCTAGTTTGTACATATTTGTACAATATAAAGTCATTTTCTTGGTCATTTTTTCCATTTTGACCTCAAAATTTGCCGCGCAAGCCTATTTACAATGTGTTCAAATAGCTTTATGTTTAATATCATTTATTTTAGTTTTGGCAAAAAATTTCATAAATTTTCAAATTTGTTTTATATTAAATAAATCGTATAGAATTACATAAAAAAATTATACTTATATATTGAGTAGTTAAAAAATTACATGAAAGATCAAACTATACTTTGTAGTACCTTCTTTGCACATTTTTAAGACTCCTATGACCCCTTAAATCAAATCATGTTAAAAACGTAAATATTTGGTTACTTTAGGTTGGAATTATCGTCGCACTAGAGCTACAAGAGGGCTATTGGCGACGGGCGTCGTATTTTAGAACCACAGTCAAGTCACTAGCCGAAACCTGAATAGGCACCCAACGCAAACGCAACCGTTAAGGGCGACATCGTACGCAGTGTTAGGACAATGAAGGATATTTAACATGCACTACCTTTCACGGGGTATTATTCGTCGGACATTTTTGGGCTGCACGGGCTGTTTATGGGTCGGCAGTTAATTTGGCGATGCCCTGACCCGAACGTGGGACCTTTCGCATGTTAGGCGAGTGCCTAATCGACAGGGGCCCCCAGCCACAAAATCATAAATGAAGTTGCATAGTTATTGAAAGTCAATTAGGAGGTGTGTTCGTTTGTATTTGTCATGCGACATAAGGCGAGTTTACAAGAGCCATCGAATCCATGGATTGAAGAGCAAACTCAGCAATTTTTCCCTCTTGGGGATTTTCTCCCAGACAGAACCGGAATTGCAGGGTTCATTGGGGGGTTTCGAATACCCTCCAATGAAGGAGGGTTTGATGTTTCATTCCATGGATTCGGCCAAAGACTATCATTTGGGTTAGAAATAATGCTCGACCGCATTTTCCCCTAAAGGGGATTTTGGAATTCCATGGATTCGATGGTTCATGTAAACGCGCCTATAAATGCTCTTCAAATCTGTGGAGTCGAAAGTCTCGAACAAGCGCATGTTGGCGTCAATGGTTTGCTTTTAGGTGCCAGCTCAGGTGTTGACCTCGTCACTTGACCAGTGTTCAAAATAACGTTGCGTAATTGGCTGTGGTAAAGCTCCTGACGGAGGCTAGAAATAGGCAGCCGGAAACGTACAACCGAACCTAACAAGCATGCCAGACCGTCCGTGGCCGAGTGGTTAAGGCATCCGCCTCAGGGTCAGTCTTCTCAGGAGTGCGGGGGTTCGAATCCCACCTACTGCCAGTCATCCTATAAATCGGATATCTGTACTGGGAAGGAGTAGAAAATCCAACTCGTGACGGATGGGCCCGAGTACGTTGGTAGATACGTGCTCGTTAAATCTGTGGAGTCCGAAGTCCCGACGGCGTCAGTGTACGATGTCGCTCGAAGTTCCGTTGGGTGCCCGCTCAGGTGTCGACCTCGTCACTTGACCAGTGTTCAAAATAACGTTGCGTAATTGGCTGCGGTAAAGCTCCTGACGGAGGCTAGAAATAGGCAGCCGGAAACGTACAACCGAACCTAACAAGCATGCTACGTGGAAAAGTCAGTAACGTGGAGATATCCCACTGTCAGTGTGACTTTACATTGAGCAATTGTTTACTTTCAGAACATTGCCGAAGACTTCGCACAAAACATCGCCACGTGAGTCTTCCTATTCATTTTTCAACTTCTTATATAATTCGAAATTTGTTATAATGACTTAATTAGTTCTTTACGCCAAACCTTCAATTACTCTCTACATGTAAAACGACACCAATTCCTACGTCGTAATGCTACTAAAACACCAAGAAGATTTATTACCTTAATTAAAAAGTATAATCGAAACAACATTTATATGCCGATCGACAACCGATTATCTATCAATGAATTAATGGAACAAATTCATCTTATTATTGAACGTGAGTGGCAATAATTTGCAACGTGTAATACTTCGCCTTGTTCAGTGAGTACTGCAATAATAGCTAATGATTTTATGTAAGATTTATTGCGGGCGTTTTCGGATTTGCATATGGCCCGACAAGGCTAGCTCAAATATCGATAACGGACATCAGAAAAGCACGATTCGGAAAATGGGAGTGACCTTTAAACTTAATTGGTCATTTTGAATGGCCTCGAATCATTTGAATAGGCGTTGGGGTGTTTCTCAGTGTTGTTTTTTTGTCTAACATATGATACATTACACTCTTAAAGCAAACGAGTGATTTTAACTCAGACTGAGTTAATTTTCACACTTTCCAGTGTCGAAAATGCACTTCCCCTATATGAGTGGATTTCACTCTTTTGTTTTGTTAAACCTCCGACAGAATCTCCACCACAATCCCCTAAGATTTTAAATTTAAAATGAGGACGAGCGATTTTAACTCGGTCTGAGTTAATTTTCACTCCTTTGCAGCGTCGAAAATGCATTTCTCCTACAGGAGTGGATTTCACTTCACTCTTTTGTTTTAAGAGTGTAACATATGATACTTTGATCGGAAAGTGAAAATAATTATTCTTTTACATAGATTTTTGAATAACACTTATCTATTTTATTCGAAATTCTATCAGTCTTGATCGAGTGAACTTTGACCGAGCAGACATGGAGTGCCTATTTCCGATGGAAGGTCAGTTTTGTTGAAATTCGGTATTCGAAATAACATCGTCTCATCCGAAAACTATGAAAAATCTATTATCGGCTGATAATAAATTGCCACTAGGATTTATTTATGCCGTTTTTGAGAATTTGAGTGAGGTCAATACCTCCTATTGCTGAGCAAGCCCATGTGCGAAATTATAGTTAGATCGTAATGGGATAAATTTATGCCGTTTTTGAGAATTTGAGTGAGGTCAATACCTCCTAGAGCTGAGCGAGCCCATGTGCGAAATTATGGTTGAGGCGTAGTGGGATCCGTTTATCAGGGTCGAAAATTTCAAAGTCCGTTATATACAGCTATTTGGTTTGTCAACCAAGGCGCGGTATACTGATATTTGTCGTAAATTGCAGCGTATCTGTTCCTCAAAATATTATCATGTGGTAACCAGTGTTGCATGTCTAAATAGGCTATAGGCGCGTTTACATGAGCCATCAAATCCATGGATGAGGAGCTAACTCAACAATTTTCCCTCTTGTGGATTTTCTCCCAGACAGAACCGGAATTGCAGGGTTTATTGGGGTGTTTTGCAAACCCTTCAATGCAGGAGGGTTTGATGTTTCATACCATAGATTCGGCCACATACTATATCATTTGGGTTAGAAATCCTGCTCGACCTCTTTTTCCTCTAATGTGGATTTTGGCATTCCATGGATTCGATGGTTCATGTAAACGCGCTTTATGTGGTTCTAAATTATGACGCCGTGCGACGATATTTCAACTTATTTCAAAATAGGCTAGTTAGCTGCACCTTGAGCAACAAATTACCATAGCAATCAAAAATTAAAATTAATTTATGTCAACTACATAATTTTACCTAAACTAAATGAACTGCCCTTGTAGCACAGCATTATTGGCCAAGCTTGGTTCATACCCATGGCTCAATACATAATGGACTACGTTTTACCTAATTTAATCAATATCGGGGTGCAATATTGGTTTGAATATTATTTAAAAAAAAATTACAATCCAAAATTCTTGATTAAAAAATATTGCGAAACATGATATTTGCCTTTTATACTTGTAAAATACTTAAACATAGCAGTAAAATTCAGTATTGCACTTTTCGTAATTTCCGGTATGAAACCTCAAAGAATGGGGAAATCTGGTTAAATCGGTAGAAAATGATCGATTTCATTCAATCCAAGTCTGGCCGATACTCATGCGACATTGGCCAACATTCTTGTGCTGCTTTGGTTTAATGTGAAACCTCAAGCAAATCGTTTAGTCTTAATAAATTTTACAGTCACCATTCATTTTCATATTTGATTAACCCATGAAGGCTTACACTTTTTTCTTCAAAATTGAAGAAAACGGTGCAAATGTAACTTGAGAATAAATCGTTTTCATCCGTTGGGTTGGTTCACAGAACAATAAGTCCCTTTCATTCGAGAAGGGAAGAGTAAAAAAATCCAAACGCTGGTTTGCAGCTCTCATTGTCAGAATTTCGGAAAGTTTTTTTTAAATCTTCTGTCATTCGTCCGGATGCAGTTTCTTTCGTTGAAATCTGTCTCTTATTCTGTGGATGAAACAGTAGAAATAATATAATCTTTTTATCTATATTTAATCCGTAAGATAGTTATTGTCAGCTCTTGATGGAGGCAAGACTAATGTGAATAGACATCCCGGTTTTGGCGGGACTGTCCAATGCTACCCAGATTAGAAGGCCGGCGAACTAAATGCTTGACGTCATATTAGTGGACCGATTCTGTGGTTTTGACAAATGATCATTCGTGACTAGGTCTTGTATTTGAATAAAATTTTAAGATAAGATGAATCAAGATGCGACGTCATTTTAAGATACGACGTTATTGGTCAACAAATCGAAATTGGTCCACTAGTGTGACGTTGTGTTGCTTAGTTCTTCGGCCTTCTTCCCACTTTTTTTGTCTCGTTGTCCGCGGACCGGATATCGCGCCAAAACGTTCAACTTTTCTGTTGACTCCTTCAAAGTTCCAAAAGACGGAGACAATATGAATAAAATATAGATTTTACAAAACTTTTGCGAATACTCTGTTAGAAATATTAACCCTTTCAGTCCCAATAACAATTGGGCATCATTTAAATTTTTTTTTCTGATCGTCTATAGCCTTTTAGTGATATCAAAAAGCACATTATTCAATTTTTCAAATTTTTTTTATTATAATTTTTTTAAAAATTTGTTCGAATAGATGTTAGAAAAGGGTTAAAATTACATTTAAATTATTATTGGTATTTCATTTGTATAATTGATTACTCAGGATAATGGTAACTATCCACTAGTTATTTGCTTATTATTAGACTTTCCTTATTTATTACGCTAATGAGGAATCGGTGGGAGAGGGTATTATCAATAAGGGGGAGGGAATGTCCTAATATTTGATCTTGAAATTCTGGTCACATTGGGCAAGATTCACTGTGACTCAAACATAACTGTCTAAAATTTGATATCGAAAAAAAATTGAGTTTCAAATTTTGAATGGATGACTTGAACGGCCATGCAGACATGAATTTTTTTTCTTCTGACATTCGGATATTCAGCACCGCTTCGGATAATTGTAGTTCGGAACATTGTAGTTCGGAACATTGTAGTTCGGAACATTGTAGTTCGGAACATTGTAGTTTTGGTTTGGTTTGAATTATCGTCGCACTAGAGCTACACGAGGGCTATTGGCGACGGGCGTCGTATTTTAGAACCACAGTCAGGTGACGAGCCACACCTGAATAGGCACCCAACGCAACCGTTAAGGGCGACATCGTACGCAGCGTTAGGACTTAGAAGGATGTTTAACGTGCACTCCCCTGCACGGGGTATTATTCGTCGGACATTTTTGGCTGCACGGGCCGTCTATAGGTCGGCAGCTATTTCGGCGATGCCCGGACCCGAACCTGGGACCTTCCGCATGCTAAGCTAGTGCTTAACCGACTGGGCTCCCACATTGCAGTTTTGGAACATTGTAGTTTTGGAACAATGTAGTTTTGGAACATTAGAATTCGGATAATTTAAGTTATACTGTAAATGTGTCAAGCCTGCATTTGTTTTTATGTAGTAAAACACTATACAAATAACATTCGAATAACGCTAAATACATCATTCTGACGCGACATCCATATGGTTTTAAGGTATTTTATTTTTTTCGCATTAATTCCCCATACATCTTTACTCAGCAGTTCTTGTCGTGTCTCGAATGAAGTAAACCAATTAATTCAGCGATAAGGGAGGGAATATATTACGAGGAAAAAAAGATAAACACAACAATTTAAATTCTGAACTTGAATGTCCTTATCAAGGCCGAAGTAACTTGTGGAAATTAACTGTTTAGTCATTTGCAACGGCAGTAGAAGTGTGGATTGCTTCTTTTTAGTTGGTTGGTTGGAAGACATATTTTTAGGATTCTGTGCTTGGTCAGACTCGCGTATAAGAATTCGTCAAGAAACAGATACCACACAATCACACACATACGTGACAGATGCTGCCATCTATCGACAACTCCGCAATTTAGACATGTCCCTGAAGGAGAGGGAAATAGTCTCCTGGGACCTTGTACCAGTGGGAAACTGCGCAATGACCGTCCACACGACTTTCGAACCCACAGATTTAACGAGCACGCACTCCGCATACTCGGTGGGTCTTCAGTGTCATCGTGACTCGATCGCGGGACCTTACAAGACCAAGACCCTAACCCACATGCTCCCTTTTTAGATTCACTATGCAGTTGCTTAACCAAAACCAAAATTTAAAAAAAAATGTCAATACATTTTCAAAAAATTTAATTTTATCTTTGGTAAGGATTAGCTTGTGTATAGTTTATTAATTTAACCCGCGCGTTCGCTTCCAATAATTCCATTTGGAATCATTGTGCTTGTGATTTTTTTTCTCAAACTAGCACTTATTTCGAATAAATTTCATTAAATTCTCCATACATTTTTCTATAAAGTTATATTTTCTTTTTGCATCTTTAGATGAAAGAATCATGTCTTTTGAAGGATTAAATGTTTTAGTTAAAATAAAATATGAAAAACACTGAAAAATAAAATTCATTCTGAAATAATTTTATCAAATATATTGGCCCTAAATTCATTTTAATTGTATTATTATCATTTATTTAAAAGTTATGATTCCAAATTTTTCCCCTCAAGTTTTAGTTTAAAAAAACTATTTGCTTCTCGGATTTTTTTACCATTTCAATCTCTATGCATAATGAGTCATATTTCATAAATTTTAATTTTTTGGAAAAAAAAATATATAGTTGGGGACTGAATGGTTAATTGTAACTGCTTTAAAAAAAAATCAAATATCGAGTAGTTGATTATACAACGGTTTAGTAAATTTTTAAATAAAAATACTTGATTGCAATGATATAAAATCTAATGATAATAATTCTAAGATTATTTTCGGAAAAAAAAAACAAATTTTGATTGGTAAAAAATATTTTTCAAAAAGTGTCAATTTTTAATTGATTGAAAAACATTAACTAGTGGAGAGCTAATGTTGTATTTGCTAGTTATGTGAAGGAGTAGTGTTGGTAAAATACTCAAAAAAATTAAACACTATGGAAATAAATATAAAATCTAATAATAATTCTTGGATATTATTTTAGCATTAAAAAATATTCCTATTGATAAATAACGTTCTTTCTTGCATATTTTGGAAAAGTGTAAATAAATTTTAATTAATTTTTTTTCTCTTCTCAAATGGGGCTACAACATTGGTGGTCAAGCCTTTGCAGACTCGGCATATTCCCCAGTACTGAGAGGCATTTTTTTGTGGCACCATCTAGGCGACTCCCGCTACTAATTTTGACGCACAGATTTCACTGAATCTGATCTCTATGTATGTGGATGCTAAAGTATGCCGGGATTTAATTTAGCGAGAGAACCCAAGCATAATGGGCCCTCCAGGGATCTTTTACATGTCACATAATCATATGGCATGCGTGCCTGAGATTTTCCCATCCAGAAAATCCGACTAATCAGCCGGGGCTCAAACCCACGATCTTGGGCTTAAGAGGCGGACACGTTTTTCCTCTCAGCCACCGTTAAATTTTAAAATAATTTATGTCATTAAACATTGGATAGTTAATAGTTGTGTTTGCTAGTTAGGTGAAGAGGTAGTGTTGGTAAAATACTCAAATTAAAAAAAAAATACTCTATGGAAATTCTTGCATATTTTGGAAAAGTGTAAATAAATTTTAATCAAGTACATTAAACAGTGGATAGTGAATTGTTGTGTTTAATAATTAGGTGAAGAAGTAGAGATGGTAAAATACTCGAATAAAAAAATTGAAATAAATATAAAATCCAATAACAATAATTCTTAGATATTAGTAATAAAAAAATCCCATTGATAGAGAAAATAATTTCTTGCATAGTTTGTAAAAAAAGTGTAAATAAATTTTAATTACTATCATTAAACAGTGGATAGTTAATTGTTGTTTACTAGTTATGGAAAGGGGCAGTGTTGGTTAGCAAATAGCGAAGGTCAGTCCCGGGAGCTCATCTTGTGTTTTGAAATGCGTCACGAAGGCCCCTGATGACGTCATCGTGGGGTTGCTGAGACAACCGGGTGGGAACGAAAATCGCCGGTGGAAATCGGGGACACATCGGAAAGGGATCGGTTAAGGGGGAATGGGCTCGCTGGATCGTGGGTCTCAAAAGCAAAGTGCATCTGTGTTAATCCAACGGAGAAAAAAATATTTTTTTTGTCCCATTTCTCCGGCTGCATTGAATATTTTTACAAAATTGTTTTATTTTTGATAAATATAGCTTACTTGCAGGTCCCGACAATCCCAACTTTTGAAATTGGTTTGAATTTTTTTTTTAAATTTTGAATAAATAATTTCACAAAGTATTCGAAGCAATTTAAAAAAGTGGGATTATAGATGCCTGTAAAGTTACCCGCATTTATTATTTAAAAGAAACCGTTTGTAAAAATATTCACTACAGCCGGAGAAATGTTTCAGAGAAAATAGTTTTTTCCACATTGGATTAATATTGAGACACTTGAGTTTGGTGACCCGCGATCCAGCGCGCCCATTCCTCCTTAAGAGGGGAATGTCTCCAAAGCAAAGTGCATCAATGTTAATCCAATTTAGAAAACAATCTTTTCTGTCATATTTCTCAGGCTGTATTGAATATTTTTACAAACGGATTTTTTTATGTGATAAATGTAGTTGAATGTCGAAATTTTTTAAAATTTTGAACAAATAATTTTACAAAAAGTCTTCGAAGCAATTTAAGAAAGAAAAGTGGAATTATAGATGCCTGTAAGTTACCCACATTTATTATTTACAAGAAACCGTTTGTAAAAATATTCACTACAACCCGAGAAATGTGTCAGAGAATATAGTTTTTTTTTTTTTCATTTTGGATTAACATTGAGGCTCTTGAGTTTGGAGACCCCAGGTCCAGCGCGCTCATTCCCCCTTAAGAGGATTGGGTCTCCAAACCAAAGTATTACCTCTGTGTTAATCATATGGAATTTTTTTTTTCTAGCCACATTTTTGGGCTGTATTGAACATTGTTTTGCAAATGATTTTTTATGTGACAAATGTAGTTGGTTTTCAGGGCTCTGTTATAAGACTTTTTGAAATCGGTTCGAATATATTGTGTAAAATTATTGATTCAAAATTATAATAAAATATTTGAACCCATTTTAAAAAGTTTGATTATAGAGACCTGTAAGTCAGATACAGTATTATCCTCTTAAGACCCGAGAAAAATCCTACAAGTATTTTCTTAATTTAAACATACTTTTCATGCAAATATATGCTAAAAATATAAATTGCAATTAATTCTTTTTAAAATTATGTTTAATAGTTACTGAGAGACGCGCTTTAAGCTCTAAAAATACACATTTTTTGTGTGCTATAAATGCAAAAAAGAGGCCGTATCACTTATTTGTAGTTAACAGTTTATTTTAACATTGTTTTTGATGCAGAATGTTTTTTCAAATTAGCTACTAAAAGAACGTTCTGAAAAGTTTGAAAAAAATAATTAATTTTATAAGAACTCTAATATCGTAAATTGACCCTCGTTCAACTTCATTTTTTTATAGAAATAAATGACTGATGCATGTAAAAAAAGATTGAAAACTGATATTTGGATCTTCTGCCGGACCAGGTCAATTTCGGAACTAATTGTTTTTAAAAAATTCATACATTTTAAGAAAATATAGCTTGTGGGTTTATGACAATGTGAACACATCTGGCATTATATGTAAATTCTACAAAAAAAGAGGAGGTGACTTTATATTGCATTGTTTTGGTCTTTTGGGGGATCCAAATAAAAAAGTGGTACAAAAGCCAAGGGAATGAACAGTACTTTTACCAGTGAATGAACACAAATGTCCAGTCAATAAGCATGTTGGATTCTAATTAACCCTTTCAGTCCCAGTGATGCCATTTGGCATCATCACTTTCAATATTTTTTTCAAAATGTTTATGTCCCGCTATGACATCCAAACACACATCATTCGATTCTTCACACTTCGTTCTATCAGGCAAAATTTTACTTTAATCTCAATAGAAGTCAGAACTACTATTTTTTTTATTTAGAAAATAGTCAACAAGCGTTTCTCCTGATTTTTGATAAGTTCACTTCAGTTCCTCATATTTAAAACACAATTTAAACTATTTCGGTTAAAATAATTACTAAATTTTTTGTAATAATGTGGTCAGATACCTTAAAATATATAACTCTAAGTGTTTTTAGGTAATATATATATTTTTATTTTGTTGTTTTCCACAATAAAAGAATTTTGGCATTGTTTCAAAAACCATATAAAAAATTTAAATGGATTTTTTTCCTTGTGGAATTCGTATATTTGACCTAAAATAGGCTTATTTTGTGAATATCAGATGTTTCTGTAGTGTAGGAAATTTTTGGGACTGAAAGGGTTAATGACCAGGACAACCAATCAGATGTCAGATAGCTTCCTACTAGATGAGAGGAAGTCAGTGTTACCAATCCATCCAGTGGAATGATTTTTAATCCTTACTTTTAAATGTATATTTACCAACTGTTCATTCACCTTGGCCTGTTCATTCAGTGGTCAGTCTACCCTAACAAGCTTTTCAATTGCTTCCAGAAGTGTCCATCTGTGATCGAAGAAATTAAATTTTATGAAATTTCGTTACAAAAATGACACAAACGGCAATTGTATTTCCCGCTCGTTATAAATCTTATCTTTCTAAAAAACGTTCACCCTTTGGAATTTGAATGTTAGAAAAAGTGTGTCAGATAAAGCAGACTATCACCAAGTTAACACGAAATTTCCGGTACGAGGAACATATTAGAATCTTTTGACTATGACGACACAATCGTAATCTGCGCGAAGGTACATCCAGTAGAAAAGAATAACCGATTATTTTTCTCGCAAGAAAACAATTACGTATTTCGTAGATTTTTTAAAAATTAAAATCGCGTTGTGGTGAAGAGTGTTTATGCTTACAGAAGAATTTTCTGTAGAATAGGGATGCATCACCTGACTGTGGTTCTAAAATACGAAGCCAGTCGCTAATAGCCCTCGTGTAGCTCTAGTGCGACGATAATTCAAACCTAACATAACAGAATAGGGATGTATTTTGAAATGGGCTATAAACAACAAGGCTAAAAAATTTCCAAATATATTAACAAGGCTAAAAAATGTCCGACGAATATTACCCCGTGTAAGGGAGTTCATGTTAAGTATCCTTCAAAGTCCTAACGCTGCATAAGATGTCGCCCTTAACGGTTGCGTTAGGTGCATACTCTACTCGGGTGTCAGCTCATCACTTGACTGTGGTTCTAAAATACGACGCCCGTCTCCAATAGCCCTCGTGTAGCTCTAGTGCGACGATTATTTCAAACCTAACCCAACCTAAAAATTATCTCAAAATGTAATTTTTTGTAATCAACAATATCACGTAAAACATCCATACTTATTGATAAGGTATGACAATGTCTTTCATTTCAAATCCGCTACAATAATGCGGAAGTGTCGTTCCCCTTTAGACCTAGATTTACATCCTCCAAGTTATCTTCATAAAGATAACTTAATAAAATGACATGGCTCTTTATTTTGCTAGTGTCTGGGCACAATTATTTAGTTTCTGAGTTTTTAATGGAATAGATATTAGCCTTTTGCGACCTGGCGTCCCCATTTGTAGACATTTTTTAAAAACTCACCACAAACAATTAACAAGTTTAATTAGTTCAAAAATTCTGTCTTATAAAAGTGTCTGAATTTGTAGCCTTTTTATAGATTGAATATTTATTAACGAACTGTCAAAATAGTAAAAATTATTGTAGGTATTTTAAGTTATGGGTTTTTTAAAATCTGTCGATAATAAATACAGTAAGACTTTGTGATCTCTACGACAAAAATTTTATGAGATAAATCTAATTTTTTTTATTGAAAGTAGCAAATTGTAGTATAAATTTCATGTACACAATATACTTTAAAAATACAAATTGATTTTTTAATCAAAATACATTTTTTATAAAAAGCCAAATATGGCGTTTTTGGAAAGAATAAAAAAAATTGTCTTCCAAAAGTATCTGAACTGAGTATATTGTAGATCAAATACTTATTAACAAATTGCCAAGACTGAAAAAAAAATTATAGTCGGGTTTTTTAGTTATGGGTTTTTAAAAATCTCTCTATATTAAATTGAAATAAAACTTTTTGATCTATACTATAACTCAATACTTTATCTATACTTTGACTATATTTTTTAAAAAAAGACTTGTGTATAAAAATTAAAATACAGTCCTCAATATGACCGGAGTGGGACACCAATGTGACCTTTAGTAATAGGTAAAAGCATAATAAAAATAAATACATAAATTACACAATAACACATTACATTGATAACAATAGTTATGTTTTGAACATTGAAAATAATTACAGTAATTGATATCCTAGCATTTCAATAAAAAATTAAATCGTTTTTTTCCCTCATCCCGAACAGAAATTCTAATTTCAGAACAGAATATTTAGCCACTAGTGTCAATGTTCGAGATTCCTCTTTGTCTTGGAAATATTGCTCTAGAGTGGTTACGGTTCTCACGACCAAATCCTAATCGATTTCGTATTCAGAAACCTCCTAAACGTGGATAAGTCGCCAAACTGGAACTCTGTCCACCGGGTTAACGGCTATCGTAGGCGCATATTGGAAAACCAACAGTGCGACGTCAGACGTTTGTACTTTGAATGGGAACTAAACGTGTGTCTTGGTTCAAACTTTGATTGAAAATTCGGCGCATTGGTTTGACATCACCGTAACTAGACACCAGAGCTACTAGATATTGGTTTAATAAAGAGTTGTGTGATAATCTCTAGGCGTATTCGCCGTTTATCAAGGCAATTTTTGGAGAATCGCTGTTCTTGAGGGGTCTACTTCTAGCAAGATCTATTTCGGTTATTAACTTAACGACTTTGAAATCATCATTGAATTTTTATAAATTGATTTTATTGATGTTTTTGTTTGAATTAACTAAATAAAAATAAAACCAAGAATATTATACATTTTTATAGCTACACAGTTGAACGATAAACTAAACTGTACAGCGAAATGCAGTGCGTCTGGTCACTCTATCTAATTTAGCTCGGAATTGTCTTGAGCGGCGACAAGCAGCGTTTTCCAACACACCAAACTAAGGGTAGTCGTGTGCGCTAGTTAACCCGTTCAGTCCCAGTGATGCCATTTGGCATCTGTTTCTGATCGTAATTTTAAAAAATTAATAGGGCTGACATTTGTTTAATAAAAATATTTTCTAATAGAAAAAGTTTGAAGAATCGAATGCTGTGCTTTTTGTAACCATAAATGGCTAGTCGACCAGAATTTTTTTTTCTAAAATGATGACAAATTGTCATTGCGACTGAAAAGGTTAAATCGGTCGTGTACGATGTCTTTATTTATAAAATTGGGTTTGGTGCCAGCTCAGGTGTCGACTTCGTCACTTACCCGCTGTTCAAAGACCCAAGGCCATTAACCAATAGACATGGGCCTGATCTACCATAAGGTCCGTTAGGACCGGACATGGGGCCCAAAATTTTAATGGCCCCTTAATATTAGTTTTATTAAACTAATTTGGAGAGTACAATAGAAGAACCGCTTAATTTCTTTAGTCTTTCCGTAATAGCGTCTGCTTGGCGGACATTGGCGGCTGGAAACCGGTTTTTCTTTCGGCTCTTCATTCGCGGAACAAACGCGTGACTCGTATACACTGATCTCTGGCGTGAATCAGGGTTGCCGCGAAAGATAAACAAAGCGAGTAACCGGTTTATTTACACCAGTTTAGGCGATTTCTCGCTATCATCCCCAAAGAGTCTATTAAGGAAAACCTTCTTCGAAATAAAGCGTTTCTTCCCCTGTACTCTTCATATAATCTTTATCCATGTACACGACATCACCATCATCGTTAAACAAACCAACACAAATGTCGATTGTATTCTTTTCAAACCAATTGAGACGAGCCTATCAGAGGATTGTTTAGTGACGATAGGGGTTATTTCTTTGTCTGATGGATCCAAAGTACGGCACGAGTCAGAATGCGGTGCATCGATAGTAAAGGGACCAATGTCCAATGGTGACGTGTTGAAGATTTCTACACACGGTCCCCCATACTGTGGCTTACATGCGGTGATCAGTGCCGGATTTCGGCCTAGGCTTACGAGGCCCGGGCCCAGGGGCCCAGTCAGGAAGGGGGCCCTTAAAAAGATATAATCGCGAAAAAATCGTCTAAAAAATTTAAAATCTCCAAATTTCGAAAAACCTATCGCCTGATGAAGGCCTCAAAAATTGCCAAAATCAAATTATAAAGTTTATAGAATAACTATAGTAACATACTGTATAATTCTGATGTTTATTAAAGACTATTAAACATTATATGTTCTATACTAGTGTATTTAATTTGCTAAATTTCCAAAATAGCTTCGAAATAGTGGGGCCCCAAATGTCAAGTGCCTAGGGGCCTTGGGTCTTTAAATCCGGCACTGGTGGTGATGTAGTTTCTGTGGAAAACTACCCAGTTTATGTATTGCTATTGACCCCCCTTTTATACTGAATTACAGAATATACAGTCGAACCACGCTAGCATGAACTATATATTGCTTAATTTCATATAATTACATTTTCCCAGCCTTGTAACCCCGTGTAAGGGAGGGCACTTTAAATATCCTTCAAAGTCTTAACGCTGCGTACGATGTCGCCCTTAACGGTTGCGTTGGGTGCCTATTCATCAGGTGTCGGCTCGTTACTTGACTGTTGTTTTAAAATACGTCGCCAATAACCCTCGTGTAGCTAGTGCGACGATAATTCAAACCTAACCTAACCAAGCCTTTTAAATTTTAAATAATTAAAAAAAATTGCTTAACTTGAATCCTTTTACATCAAATTAAAAATTGTTTTTAATTTTTACATGTATATACTATTTAAATTTTTCATAATGTGGACATTTGAAAGAATAAGAAATTGTTTTCTCGTTTCGTGTAAATTGCGATCGCTGTTGTTTTGCGCTATGATATATGGAATTAGTTTGCCGAAACTCTATACACTTTAAACAACAAATCATATAAGCTCAAAAAAAGAAAAAAACGAATTCGTTGCCATACAACCTATTTTGTCTCCACTTCAAGGGTGCAAACAGTATTTTTCCCAAACGAGCTAACGAGCTTTTATCTTTTGCCAAAAATCTTTCCAAAAAAATTATCATTCAAATAAAATTAACTTTTTTGCACCAATATTAAAAAAATATGTATGGATTACCATACCATATCTCTAAGCTTTTCCTAACCTTCAGTGGTGAAGTTAGATTTCTGTGGGTTACTTTTACAAAAAATTACCTAAATTTGACGCATCAAATTGAATATTTGAATAAAACTAACTAAAATTTTATTTTTTTATCAACTCAGATAAGGGTGTTTAATAAATGACCGGTCATTTTCAACAGAAAGTTCCGTTTATAAGGACCATTTTTGAAACACTCTGTATTAAAATGGTTTTTATCTTACAATATGTTTTTCTTTCAATTCGAAGTAATAAACAAGAAGTTCATAAAGAACTAAAATAGCTACTTATCTGTTACTTAAAAACTTACTAAAATTCTTATCTTGAAAAAACTAGGTTCGTAACAGTAAGTGACATCAATAACCGTTTTTCACATTAAATTTATATAAATTAAAATAAAATTCACTAAACACAGCATCCAGTTATAATTTCAACTTCTTAAAGCGACAAGTCAATTATTTTCATTAATTTTTTGCTCCAATAAAATAAATATTACTTTCGTCCGCATGATTTATTTGCAGTTATAAATAAATATTTAATTATTCGTAGAACAAAAACCAAAAAACTACTCCTCAATGCCCTTAAAATAGGGAATGTAAATTAACAAGTAGGTTTGTAACAAAATCTGTCACTTAACCCGCTTCCACACAGCAGTTGTGTTTAATAGGTAAAAAGGCGCCAAACACAGCATTAATTCTATATTAAACATTTACTTTCTAAATTCGGCTAGTTTCATTTATTTTATTTTGAAAATTAAATAATTATTACTTAATCGTTTGCAAAAATTTATATGTCAAGGAATAAATATGTAATATTCCTCGCTTTAAAATAGAATGAAAGCAATTTATTTCAACATACAAAGATCTCGCAGTGAAAAAAATTTGACGTCATCTTAAATTGATCGATGTCTCAAAAATAAGTTTATTTTAATTTATTGTCTAAAAGAATTAAAGTTTCTCGAGCGATTGTTGCGATGGCAATGTATTCTAATTAAAATGGCTTCCTATGCTTTTTAAATGAGCATTAAATTTTGAAGTTTTTTTAATTAATTGAAGTGCATAGAATGCGAATTCTTTTCTGAAATTTTCAATGTATTCTCATTTCGATACGCTGAATTTTTTTACGTATGTCACTTGTCCGTAGCATTTGTAGTTAAATTCAGCGATTTAAATGACTCGAAATTGAATTTCAATGCTAATTCAATGGGAAATTCGTCGACAAATAGTATATTTATGTCCGTCCGATCGTACAGACAGACGGACAAAAAGTATGAAAGTTGGGTGTCTGAGGTTATACCTTTCTAATAAAAAAAAGAATTTTTAAGATCGGATTGGTATAGAACCGATTTTGGAAGGGGGGTACGGACGGGCGGACATCGACCGCACGTCAATACCTACTTTTTCATTTTTTTTAAAATTCTTTGAATTAAAAAAAAAAGAAAAGTAGGCTAAAAATATATAAAGGTCGTATTTAAATGATTTAAGGTACTGGCATCATTGTGGTTTTTCCGCTGCCTGTTTGTCCAGGCCCTTTCAACTTCCTCTCTACCCGCCAAATTTTTAAAAATTCTTGTTCTTATATAACCGCTTAAGACCCGAGTAAAATCCTACACGTATATTCTTTATCTAAACTTAATTTTCGTACAAATATATGCTAAAAAGCTTTTTTTCTTACAAATTAAAAAATTGCATTGTTAATAGTTACTTAGGGTAGGGAGACACCTTAAACTCTAAAAATACACATTTTTCGAACTATAAATGCAAAAAATGAGGCCGTATCACTTATTTGTATTTATCAAATTATTTTAACATTGTTTTTAATTTAAAATGCCTGTGAAATTGACTACTAAAAGAACTTTTTAAAAAGTTTGAAAAAAAAATGAAATTAATTTTTTTAAGAACTCTAATATCGTATTGGCCCTTGTTCAACTTCATTTTTTATCGAAATAGATGACTGATACCTGTCATCAAAGGCTGAAAACTGATATTTGGATCTTCTATCTGCCCAGGTCAATTTCGGAACTAATTAGCATGTTAATTGCTTGTGGGGAGGTTTAAAAAAATTTCCCCAAATGGGGACGCCAGGTCGCAAGAGGTTAAAATTCTGGTTCTTATTTAAAAGATGCGATAATAACGTAAGCTGTATCTACATAAATTACGAAATTAATCCAACCAATATGTGAATCGCTAATGGGCATTGTCGTGAGTGGCAACAGTTTCACCGGTATACTTTCATACTTGGTTCTTCTGGAATTACCCAGCAAAAAAGTCAGCAAAAAAAACTTCACAATGATGCTGATTTTTGCTGACGGATGAAGTTTTTTTTTTTGCAGACGCGATGATCAATGAAGGTTTCGTGCTGATAGTTTGCAGTTTTTGTAAAAATGTATTGCTGACGAACTCATCATATTAAAGTTAGGAAATCTGCTGCTTATTTAACCCTTTCAGTGCCGACGACAATTTGGCATCATCATTTTAGAGTTTTTTTTTTCTGATCATCTATAGCCATTTATGATATCAATAAGCGCATCATTCGATTCTTCAAACATTTTTCTATTAGAAAATATTTTTTATTAGTCCTAATAGATGTCAGCCCTATTTTTTTTAAGTTATGATAAGAAATAAGATGATGCCAAATGACATCATTGGGACTGAAAGGGTTAAAGACTTACTGACTGTAGCTTAAGTTTTAGAAAGGATATTACCTTCATAAATCAACAATCAATGAAGGTTTTATACAAATATGTTACACTTCATGAAATTGTGCAGAATAACTGATGCTTATGTAAAGGTTTATTACAACTCAGTTTTAGAAAGACATAATTTGCATTCGTTTGTTTTGAAAAATACAATATTTTCTAACCTTTATGAAGCGAACGTTGTGTAGAAATTTTTTTTCAGTGGAACTAAAGATTTTCTTCGATCGTGATTCACGTTAAATTGCTGTTTAATCATTTCGCCGAATTTCTGAGCATGATACAAAATATCCTCTAAACAAAAATTATAAAATTAAATTGACGTTTTGGTAATGCGTATTTGCAATTAAGTCGAATTGAAACATATAGTTTAATAAGTAGCAAAAATAAAAACAGGACAGGTTCCAACATCTGAAATAACCCCGCATAATTAAAAAAAAACACTATAGTCGAGGAATTTCCTGCACTATTTCTTCCTACAATAATTTTGAAAAGAATAAGTGTGGAAGGAAATGCTCCTAACCCTTTCAACAATTAGCAATTCATATATACATACGTCTCATTTTCTCATCGCTGGCGTGCGTAATCGCGAAAATTACGCATTTTGCGATTTAGTTTTAACGCTATGTAAATAAATGTGCGTAACGTATGCCGCAAGGCCATCTACTTTCCTTCCCTATTTGCATTTGCACCTACTGAGTGCATTGCAGATTTATTTCTGACTTCTAATACTTACTTCAAATGTAACAATTTTCTCGTTATCTTTTAAAACAAAAAGTTTCTAAATGAATTTTAATAGCTTAGTTTCCCGTTATTTAATTACTAACTAGCAATTAAATACCCGTTCTATGCACGGGCTAAATAAAAAAATGTTAATCGATCCGAGTATATTGTACCTTTTAAATCCATTCTAGGATAACAAACTTATGTTAATTTTTCCGCTCATTGTAAAGTATAAAATCCTGTTACTTATACTACCTTAAAAATTAAAAATAAAAAAAAATACTCCATAAAAATGCACGCATAAAAGTCATCAAAATTTCCCTCATAAACATATAAAACCTCTCTTATGTAGCTCATTTGGCGCGTTTTTGGTAAGAATTTGACGAGAAAGTACGCTACAAACCCTCTTATTATACAGCTCTAGCACAACGGCCTTTAAAACCTGAAAGTTCAAAATTCATAATCTAAATATGAACTACGCATTTGAGCCAAGTTACGAGTAGAACAAATTTCTAGTTTATGAGTCTATTAGAGACACACACACACAAAACTCCATTTTTATTGTTATAGATTGAAGTTCTTCTATGTAGTATGTAAAGATGGAAGGGAAAAGGTATAAAAGGTAGTATCTGATGCCACACACTCTAAAAAATCAAATCGAACAATTAGAGCTGAAGTTAAAACAGATTGCTAACAGATAGTTTTAATGGAAGTTGAGGTCCTAATCCCTAAAAATACTTAATATTTGTGAGAAGAATGCAAAAACAAGCTTTGTTAATTTTTTTGCAATTCATAATGCAAACATTTTTGCGAACTGAATCTAAAATTAACGGCTGAAAAAACTTCATGTTACATAATTGAGAGTAATAACAAACAATAACTTGTCCTTTACGTGATGCATAACCGCTTTTACGATATATGTCTGTGTGTAGAAGTTAAAATATCTAAATGGTTTATGGAAATAGCAAAGAAGTGCATATTTTCGTGCACATAAAATTTTTGGCCAGCAAAAAAATCCGATGTGCTTATAACCAGAAAACAGTAAATCACAAAATACTTTACGCCACTTTTCCTCTTATTAACCTACACTCTTAAAACAAAAGAGTGAATTCCACTCCAGTTGGAGAAGTGCATTTTCGACACTGGAAAGGAGTGAATATTATCCAGACTGAGTTAAAATCACTCGTTTGGAGTGATCCTGTCGGAGGTTTAACATACAAAGGATCCACTCCAAAAGGAGAAGTGCATTTTCCAGACTGGAGGAGTGAAAATCAATCAGACTGAGTTAAAATCGCTCGTTCGTTTTAAGAGTGTATTTGTAAGGAATTGGAGTAACTCGTTACTTTGTAATAGTTACTTTTTTTAGGTAACACCGTAAGATTTTTCAGAAAGAAACTGTAACGTAGTACGAAGTTGCTCTTAGAGGGAACGAAATAGCGAAAAAAAATTTTACTTCTCTCGCCACTCTTCAGGTATATTTTCGACAGTTCGGCTTATTATTATTATTTTTTTAAATTTAACTTTTAAAGGTACAAACGGTTACAAAAATTGGTCAAAATATCGATTTTTCACCTTTTACTTCTTGTTATTCACAATTTCTTTCTTAGGTATACATGTTTTCTTTTTAAAAAATATGTTGAATTCAATAACTTGTAATTTTTTTAAATTATTTTCAGTATAAATGCATGTTACTTTTTAGCTGTCGCTCACATTTTAAAATCCATGCTTAGTTCTTGAACAAATAGTACTAAATACAAACTATAGAAGTTTGGAGGAGTTATTCTCAAAGTTGAAAGAGAAAGTAGCGCTTTAAAACCGTTCAAAATTTTGACTTTTTTTTAAATAAATGTAAAACTACTTGTAAATATTTGTTTTTATTGCTAGAAAATATTTATTAAGAGTTAACATTGTATAAAATCACTATAATTTACACGTTTATGTTATTATTTCTAGAAATAATTTTTTGGGTACCGTATCCCCTTAAGTAACTAAAAGTAACTGCGATTAGATTACTCTTGATATTAAGTAACTGTAACTGAATTACTTTTTAAAAGTAACCATCCAATCCTTAGTATTTATACTACATTAAATTCAATGTATAACGCTATTTAGAAGAAAAATGGCGCAAGTGACTTCATGGTTTAGCTCATTTGGGTGCTTGTAAGAACCTTCTTTAGCATAATGCGGTTTTATAACTTCAGGGAAACTATAAAATGTTGTTGTTTTTTGCTGCTGATGGAGATATTTTTATGATATTATGCATTCACCTGTAGTTTGGAGACAGTCGTAAAAAAAGTTTTTCATCATTCTCGGTGACTCAACTGAATGAGGAGTCTGATGTACAATAGCGTATAGCCAGACAGGGAGGGACAAGATTTTATTTATAAAACTTTCATTAAAGATATTAATATATACACGTGTACAGAGTGCGTACGCCGTATGAGGAAGACTTGAAGGTCCTTGATTTTCAAAATTTGTTTTCAAGGTCTTGAAAGTTCTAGAAAATTAAGATAATTGAACAAAAAGTCTGGAGAGTAATTGAATATCTAATTTTCAGAAAGTTAATAAAAATTCTGGGTCAAAGAAATTTTACAGATTCAGACCTGTTCTGTGTTAAAGCGTCCAGATAAATCGAAGCAGACCATAGACTAGTTAGCTTAGTAATTTTTCAAACATCGATCGATAATGGGGGGCTGGGGAGCCCAGTTGTTAAGGCACTAACTTGCATGTGAAAGATCCCAGGTTCGGGTTTGGGCATCGCCAAAATAACTGACGACCTCCAAACAAACCTTGTAGCCAAAAACTTACTACGAATAATACCCGGTGTAGAGGGAGTGCACGTAAAATATGCTCCGAAGTCCCAACGCTGCGTATGGTGTCGCCCTAAAAAGTTGCGTTGGGTGCTACCCAGGTGTCGTAACTGTGGTTCTAAATTATGACACCAGTTGTCAATAGCCCTAGTGTAGCTCTATCGCGAAGATAATATAACCTAACCTAGTAGCTCTAGTGCAAAGCAAATCTGTCAACTATAATTTTTAGATATTTCCAGCAAGCAGAAAATGTCAGTCCGTGACCATTGCCAAGTCATGACCTGATTCATTTCGTATAAAAGTGTGTGTATCCTGTGTTAATTTGGGATGGGGAGCCCAGTCGGTTAGGCACTCGCCTAACATGCGAAAGGCCCCAGGTTCGGGACCGGGCATTGTTAAAATAACTGCCGACTTATAAACGGCTCGTGCAGCCAATAATGTCCGACGAATAATACCCCTTGTGGGGAGGGAGTGCACGTTAAATGTCCTTCAAAGTCCTAACGCTGCGACGATGTCGTCCTTAACGGTTGCATTGGGTGCCTATTCAGGTGTTGGCTCGTCACTTGACTGTGGTTCTAAAATACGATAAGTGGTTCTAAAATACGACGCCCGTCGCCAATAGCCCTCGTGTAGCTCTATAGTGTGACAATAATTCAAAACCCAACCTAATCTGTGTTAATTTGGAAACTCAGAATTTTTTTTAAGAAAAAAAATAATTTAAAATCACTGAATGGACTACTAGAACGGAGAGCCTACAGTAACGTAAACCGTTGTCTTAAACAACACTAAGAATCCCCACGGTAGCCAATCGGAATATTTCAACCATACGTCATCGTTTGAGTGCAGAGGCCTTCGCTAAAGAAGGTGCTGGTCATACAGTGGTGGAAATTGATTTATGAACTAACATTCTTTTCACCAGATATCGCTTTGTATTAAGTGCTAACAATTCAAATTTTGTGTGTTGAATATTCAGAGCACAATAAAGGAATTTCACACTTAATTTTTTTCAAAAAATGATATTAAATAAAAATATCTAATTTTAGTTTTTAAGCATGTCAAATGATGGAAATTGATTTATGAACTCAAATTTATTTTGAACCCAGGTACCAAATATTTTAGCAAGTTCTTCATTTGAACTTCAGGGGAGCTTACTATCAGTGTTTATAAATAAGATTAAGGCAAAATTTGTTGAAATTTATCTGTTTTATTCCCATTTTACTAAATAGGAAAGCTTGCGGGACTGCCCGAAGCCAAAAAGGTAAAAAATGACCCTTATATAATATTGTAACAAATCTGTAAGATAAATTAGCATATTAATTAAAAGATCAATAAATATAATTCATAAATATTTGAAGAATCGTCCTGATTTCGGCAAAAACCATCAATAAAAAAGGTGTAACCCTCGTGGGACGATGGACAAAAGCAGGATTATTGGACTTGTATCCCAAAAAGTGTCAGCATTTGTGTCAGCATTTGTGCATTACAGGGCGAATTTGTTATGAACAATCACTTCCTGTAACTCCCAGAAGAGTAGGACAAATATTGATATCGTCGTCGAACTTGAAATGTTCCAAAATGAAGGCTGGTCCAAAGCTTACTCTTCACCATAAGAACAGGCTATTAAAATATAGTCGTAACTACATGAAAATGGATTGGGTGGGAGTGGAGGGAAAGAAATGGGAAAAGTGACATTTGCTGATGAAAAAAAGTTCAATTTGGATGGACGTGATGGTTTAAAATGTTATTGAAAGGATCTTTGGAAATAACCAAGATCTGTCTTCAACAGAAATGTTAGTGGTGGAAGTTTGATGGTTTTGGCCCCGATATCTTATGATTGAAGAAACAAAGGTTATGTTTCTGAAGGGCTGACAAACATCACTTTATTACAGATTAGTTCTAGAAAATTCTTTAATTCCTTTTTGCATGGCAAAACTGTGCTTGTGATTAGATTTTTATGCATGATAATGCAAGTACCCACAATTCAAACGAAATGGAAGACTGGTTAAATGAACTTAGTGTTGTTCATTTAGATCATCCTGCCAATAGCCATGACTTAAACCCCAAGAATAATGTCTGAGATCAATTGGTTTGAATAATTTACTCAAATGGAGTATGGTTTTAATGAAGTGTGCATCAGTTATGGAGTAGAAGAACTTAATCATTAAAAACTGCAAATTGCTTGACCAAAACTTGACCCAAAGTTTTGTGTTGTCTATGAAAAACAAAATCAAGGAAGCATTAGCGACAAAAAATAGTTTTAGCAATTATTAATTGAGATTGAATGTAAAAGTTCATAAATCAATTTCCCTATGCTAAAACTAAAATATCAACAAAATAAATTGTTTAAAAATTTATATAAAATTTTATTTACGTGTATAATTTATAATGCAAAGCCTGTATAGTATATAAAATTTAAATCGATAAAAATACATTTAATAAAGAAATACTGTTAAAAAAACTGTCAGTTCATAAATCAATTTCCAACACTGTATCATAATATTCTAATGACGTTGTATCAACATGAATCTCGACACAAACATCAAAGACAGCTTAATGCTGTATCAACATAAACACAGAAGCACTAGCTCGAAAAGTAATAAAAGAAATTTTACGTAATATTTTACGGCTGGTAGTACGGAAAGATAGTTATGTGTTTTGCACCTGCGCAGGTTTCAAAGATTCGCGGTAGTTTTTGGCTTTTCTGTCGGCGCAAACAGGCTCTATGTCATAGTTTTGTCGAATGGCGTTGCGGGCTAAGTGAAAAAAAACGTGCTAAATGACAAAATAGTAAAAACGAGAAATGAGCTATAAAGTTTTGACTTGCATTAAATACGTTAACACGCCTAGTGGGCTATTTAAAATTTTAAAATACTTAAAACTACTTATTAAATTTGTAAATCGAGCAAAAAATCCATGGATACGGAAAAAAACGTTATTTCGTGCATAATTTGAAAGTTTACAATTCATAACTTATTATTTTTTTATTAAAAATAAAAAAATAAGATAATTTTTTAAATGAAAATATATATTTTATCAAAAATCCAGAATTAATCTTTTTTAATAACTAACTTTGAAGGTTTTAGTAGAATTCATCCGATTTCCCATAGCATAAATTTTATCAATGGATTGCTTTAGTAGTATTTCGGCTTAGCTGCTTTTTGAAATTGTAAAATTATTCTATTCTAAATTTAAGACTGATACATCTAGTGATTCGCATTACCCATAATTGGTTTCATAAACATGTTGGTAGTTTAGGCCAGCTACAGAATTTTTTTTAATGAATAGGTTTATGCCGATTAAATGTAAATTTCGCTGCTGCCTAAAACATTTATATGGAATCGGCTAAACTAAGGTGAAATATTAGAATGTCTTTTCACAAAACACCGAATTTTTAAGTCGAACACTTTATCTTTACAAACTGCATTTAAAAATTCTCTTGGCCACAAAATGATTTCTTCTATGACAGTATAATCACTTAATGGGAAACATACTGAATATCTACTATAATAATACCCTTAAAAATGGGTTGAAGCCTATTGCTTTGGAAGCATGATTTATCTATATTAATAATGACGGAAAGAATATTTAAGTTATGTTTTTTTTATGAGATAAATGTTACAAAAGAGATGCGCCGCATATGAGCTGTGGCGATCAAAACTCAAAGGATTGGCAACCAAAAAATATGAGTTTACCTAGTTTACCACAAATTGTTGTATTTGATGTTTCCGTGCTACTGCGGTAAAGTCAAATGCGATGGTTGCATTTAATGTTTCCGGGCAACTGAGGTGAAGTCAAATTGCGATTGTTGTATTTGATGTTTCCGTGCTACTGCGGTAAAGTCAAATGCGATGGTTGCATTTAATAATTCCGGGCAACTGAGGTGAAGTCAAATGCGATTGTTGCATTTGATGTTTCCGTGCTACTGCGGTAAAGTCAAATGCGATTGTTGCATTTGATGTTTCCGGGCAACTGAGGTAAAGTCAAATGCTATGGTTGCCAATCCTTAAGAGTTTTGATCACCAATAGTTCATATGTTAGTCTTATGCGACGTTATTCCTTCAAAATTTGATAAATTTTGCGTTTTAAATAGATAAGTCGTGTTTCGGCAGCAATAATCTTATGCCCCAATGTTTAGGGTATTTTTATGGTAGATATTCAATTTGTGTTTCTCACTAAGTGATTATCACAGTAGAAATCATTTTGTGTACAAGATAAATTTTTGTATTTATAGACATTGGCTTTCATTTTTAAAAAGAGTTGTTTAAACAAATTCTATATAACAAATTATATTCAATTTTATATAAATGTTTTAAGGGAGTAGTGAAACTGAAATTTATATTGGCATAAATTTATTGTTAAAAAAATCTTTTTCATAACTTTCAAAGCCCACCAAACAATGATTGCCTCAAACATGCTTATACATCGAATTAAGTATAAGGCGAATCATTACATGTCTCAGTCTTAAATGCAAAATAGATTTCTTTTACAATTTCACGAAGCAGATGTGCAGCAATACTATTGAAAAAAATTATAATTGGGAATCGGGAATTTTTTGTTGAATTTTGTTTTAAAGATGAAAATTTATGTATAAGCGGTTATATGTTGATGTGATTATCATAAACCCACTTGTTTTTGTAGAAAACAAGAGTTTGTGTTACAGTGCGATTGATGCAAAACAATACATGGTGCAACCCAATTACTTTTATGACTCGTTAAATTTATGTATTCAATATTTCGATAACACAACTGCCAACTAATGCACCAAACACACTCAATTTGCATCTGATAGTTATCAATGCAAACATGTTTTGATATTTTACGCAATAACAGCAGTAATGCCAATCGCGACACATCCAATTATGTGACTAAAGATAAGATCCGATTATGTGAGACATCCAAGATATACATCAAATTATGCGAAAAAGATAGTTATTTGTAATAAAATAGTTTTCTCTTCTAAAATAACTAAAACATTAACAAAATTATAATTATTGCTCGATTGGAATAAGGTTTTCAATAGTATAACCCGCATTGGATACCACACCTAATTTTGAGTCTTTACTTTACCCTGTGTAGTTCGCTGTATAGAGTTCGTTGGGTGACTACTCATATGTCCGTTAAGGTAGGCGAATACCCAAAATTTCCCAAAATTCTAAAATTTTTGCTATTGCTTTAATCTTTTCCAAATTTGGCATAGTGATATCAAATATAATGAATAATACTATTTCGGCTTTTGTTTTTATTTAAATATAATTCATTTATTTTAAACGGTGTTTTTCTACTAAAAAAAGAGGTTTACGTCAACAAGTCTACCACATTGAATTTTCCTCCTATGAACATTTATTATGTGTTAAATTCTTTGTTTTGAACTGATACGTGCAATGACCCTCTAGAGTTATATACAAATTACAAGAAAAAAAGTTATTAAGAAAAATAGTATTAATTAACCACAAAAAGAGGATTTTTTTCGATTAACTTACATTTGAACATTTTTTTAAAAAAAACTTGTATACTTACACCAGATGTTAGAGGTTCATGGCACAGATATATATTGAAATAGCATCTGTGAAAAATTTCAGGTAAATTAATGTAAAACTTTTTATGCTAGAAGTGTTGGCGTAAACCCCTTTTTTTAGTTGAAAAACACTGTTTCAAATAAATCAATTATATTAAAATAAAAAAAATTGCCCAAAAAGCATTGTTCCTTATATTTGAAATCACTATGCCAAGTTTGGAAAAGATTAAAGTAATAGTAAAAGTTTTAGAATTTTGGGTATTCGCCTACCTTAATCACTTGACTGTGGTTCTAAAATCTAAATTCGTTCGTTGTAGTTTTTGGCTTTTCTGTCGGCGCAAACAGGCTCTATGCCATGGTTTCATCGAATGGCGCTGCGGGATTGTCGATTGGCGTTGCGGGATAATTGAAAAGAAAAGTGAAAGAACGTGCTAAATGACAGAAAAAGTGAATAATGAGCTATAAAGTTTTGACATGCACTTAGCCCATTTGGAGTGTTAACGTATCTATTTAAAATTTTAAAATACTTAAAACAAAACTACTAATTAAATTTGTTAATTGGAATAAAGGATCCATGGATCTGATAATAAAACGTTAGTTTGTGCATAAATTAAAAGTTTTAAATTCATATCTTAACTTAGCTTTTTGATTTTTAATAAAAAATAATTTTTTTTTCAAATGGAAATATATATTTTATAAAAAAAATCCAGAATTAATCTTTTTTTAAAAATTACTATAAAGTTTTTAGTAGAATTCATCCGATTTCCCTTAGCATACATTTTATCAATAGATTGCTTTAGTAGTATTTCGGCTTAGCTGCTTTTTGAAATTGTAAAATAATTCTATTCTAAATTTAAGACTGATACATCCATTGATTCCCATTACCCTTAATTGGATTCATAAACATGTTTGTGACATACGTAGTAAAAGCACGACAGTTACAGAAAAAGAAATGAATAGGTTTAAATGCCGATAAAATGTAAATTTCGCTGCTGCCTGACATATTTATATGGAATTGGCTAAACTGAGGTGAAATATTAGAATGTCTATTATCACAAAACACCGAATTTTTTATATCGGAGACTACCTTACAAACTGCATTTAAAAATTCTCTTGGCCACAAAATATTTCTTCTATGACAGTATAATCACTTAATGGGAAACATAATGAATACCTACCATAATAATACCCTTAACAATGGGTTGAAGCCTATTGCTTAGGAAGCATGACTTATCTATATTTAAAATGACGGAAAAAATATTTAAGTTTTTTTTTTAAGGAGAAAAATCTTGCAAAAGAGATGGGCCGCGTATATGAGCTTTGGCGATCAAAACTCAAAGGATTGGCAACCAAAAAATTTGAGTTTACCTAGTTTACCACAAATGCGAATGTTGTATTTGACGTTTCCGTGCTACTGCGGTAAAGTCAAATGCGATGGTTGCATTAGGTGTTCTCGAGCCACTGCGCTGCAAAGTCAATTGCGATTGTTGTATTTGATGTTTCCGTGCTACTGCGGTAAAGTCAAATGCGATGGTTGCATTAGGTGTTCTCGAGCCACTGCGCTGCAAAGTCAAATGCGATTGTTGTATTTGATGTTTCCGTGTTACTGCGGTAAAGTCAAATGCGATGATTGCATTTCATGTTTCCGGGCAACTGAGGTGAAGTCAAATGCGATTGTTGTATTTGATGTTTCCGTGCTACTGCGGTAAAGTCAAATGCGATGGTTGCATTTGATGTTCTCGGGCAACTGCGCTGCAAAGTCAAATGCGATTGTTGTATTTGATGTTTCCGTGTTACTGCGGTAAAGTCAAATGCGATGATTGCATTTCATGTTTCCGGGCAACTGAGGTGAAGTCAAATGCGATTGTTGTATTTGATGTTTCCGTGCTACTGCGGTAAAGTCAAATGCGATGGTTGCATTTGATGTTCTCGAGCAACTGCGCTGCAAAGTTAAATGCGATTGTTGTATTTGATGTTTCCGTGTTACTGCGGTAAAGTCAAATGCGATGATTGCATTTCATGTTTCCGGGCAACTGAGGTGAAGTCAAATGCGATTGTTGTATTTGATGTTTCCGTGCTACAGCGGTAAAGTCAAAGATTGCATTTGATGTTCTCGAGCTACTGCACTGCAAAAGTCAAGTGCGATGGTTGCCGTTCTTTTAAAAGTTTTGATTGCCAATAGTTCATATATGTAAGTCTTATGCGACGTTATTCCTTCATAATTTGGAAATATTTGCGTTATTTTAAATAAATAAGTCGTGTTTCGGCAGCAATAATCTTATGCCCCAATGTTAAGGATATTTTTAAGGTCTAGAAATTCAGTTTTTGTTTTCAATTAAGTGATTACATCACAGAAGAAATTATTTTGTACTAGATATATTCTTTTATTCATAGACATTTTCTTTTATTTTAAAAAAGAGGTGTTCGGTAAACAAATTCTAATAATATACCAAATTATAATAAATTTTATATAAATGATTTAAGAGTAGCGAAACTGACATTTTTATTGGCATAAATTTATTCATTCAAAAAAATCTTTTCCATATCTTCCAAAGCCCATCAAACAATAAGTAACATAAACATGCTAAAACATCGAATTAAGGATAATGCTAATCATTATATATCTCAGCTTAAAAGCCAAATAGAATTTTTTACAATTTCTGTGCAGCAATACTATTGAAAAAATTTATATAATTGGTGCTGTTTTAAATCGGATGAATTCTACTAAAAACTTTATAGTAATTTATTTAAACAGAATATCAATTCTGAATTATTATTGATTAAAAAGCAATTTTAAGTATTTTAAAAATTTTAATAGCACTTTTGGCGCATTAATTTCATAGCTACAATTTTGAACTTTTTGTTGAATTTAGTTTTGAAGATGTAAATTTATGTATAAGCGGTTATTAATGACTATCATAAACCCACTTGCTTTTGTGAAATACAAGAGTTTGTGTTACAGTGCTTGATGCAACAATACATGGTGCAACCCAATTACTTTTATGACTCGTTAAATTTATGTGTTCCTTTTAGCGTTCAATTTCTCGATAACACAACTGCCAACTAATGCACCAAACACACTCAATTTGCATCTGATAACTATCAATGCAAATATATTTTGATATTTTACTCAAAAACAACAATAATGCCAATCACGACACATCCAATTAGGTGACTAAAGATAAGATCCAATTATGTGAGACATCCGAGATATAAATCAAATTATGCGAAAATTATAGTTACTTGTAATAAAATAGTTTTATCTTCTAAAATAACTACACATTTACAATATATAATTGCTCGATTGGAATAAAGTTTTCAATAGTATTACCCGAATTGGTTACTATACCAAATTTTGAGTCTTTACTGAGTATTTTGCTGCATTGAGTTCGTTGGGTGCCTACTCATGTGTCCGTTCGTGATTGTTTTTCTAAATTATCACTTACGTTGCCAATAGCCCTCGTGTAGCTCTGGTGCTACGGCGATTCAAACTAAACTCGTCATAAATATCACGGTTACTTGAAATACGCTATAACCGGGCAGTGTTGGGCATTAATCAATTAGTTGTCAATTATCTTGTTAATTGACTAAAAGTAATTGCAATAATTACAATTAAATTAATCGCAATTGAATATTTAATTGCACTTTGCAATTAAATTAATTTTATTAACGTATGTCAATTATAACTCACAATTAAAATAATTGCATTTAACTTTTTCAGTAGTTTTTTGAAACAATTAAAGCTAACAATTTACTCATTTCGTTTTAATGCATTAAGTTAAGATTTAGGAAAACTAAACTGCAAGTCTTAGGCTTAAGACGAATAAAAAAGTGGTTATTTTTAAATTAAAATTAACAAAACAATCAAAATTATTAATTACTACTACAATTAACAATTTAATAATTGTTAATTGTAATTTTCCACTATTACAATTGATTAGTTGTGTTTTCATTTACCAATTAATTGTTTATCTTTAATTGTTCTTGCAATTAAAATTTGCCCAACACTATAACCGGGTTATATAGTTGCACACAAAAAATTCCTCTTTATAATCGACAGTCCGCTCGTGAGTGTGGTGTCGGCTCGTCACTTGACTGTGGTTCTAAAATACGACGCACGTCGCCAATAGCCCTCGTATAGCTCTAGTGCGACGATAATTCAAAACCTAACCGCTCGTGAGTGTCGTATCAATCCACTTTCCCTCCGTTTCATTTAGATGAGGTGGTGTCTGAATCGTTTTTGTGTCAAGGTGAGTGGGCTAACTACCTGCTGGAGAAAATTGATTGGAAAAGACACATTTACAGACTAACTCTCCTGCTTTAATCCGGGGGCTGGGGAGCCCAGTCGGTTAAGCACTCGCTTAGCATACGGAAGGTCCCAGGTTCGGGTCCGGGCATCGCCAAAATAGCTTCCGACCTGTAAACGGCCCGTGCAGCCAAAAATGTCCGACGAATAATACCCCGTGTAAGGGAGTGCACGTTAAATATCCTTCAAAGTCCTAACGCTGCGTACGATGTCGCCCTTAACGGTTGCGTTGGGTGCCTATTCAGGTGTTGGCTCGTCACCTGACTGTGGTTCTAAAATACGACGCCCGTCGCCAATAGCCCTCGTGTAGCTCTAGCGCGACGATAATTCAAACCAAAAAAAAACCTGATTTAATCCGGCAATCCCGGATTTTTATCTGCTTTACGAACTTCCATGTCATCTATACCAATTGTAAGATTTTCAAAGAGTAGGGTAGTTTCAATTGGATACTTGACTGTATCGCTAAAATACCTTCCAATATTAAATTAATCATAGTTTAAACCCCAAACGTATATGCTCTTAAAACAAACGAGCGATTTTAACTCAGTCTGAGATAATTTTCACTCCTCCAGTGTCGAAAATAACTTCTCCTACAGGAGTGCATCCTTTGTATGTTGAATCTGCGACAAGATCACTCCAAACGAGTGATTTTAATCCAGTCTAAGTTAATATTCACCCCTTTCCAGTGTCGAAAATGCACTTCTCCTACCTGAGTGGATTTCACTCCTTTGTTTTAAGAGTGTATATTTTTTCAAAATAAATCTTTGTATACTATAAACTAACTAATAAAAATAATTTTTAATGGCTTATTTTCAATCGGTACTTCACGTGATCACAAAAACGTCAATTTGGCTGACGTCACTAGTATATAAACAAACCAGTGTGATGTGTTTTTGCTTGCAATTTTGAATAAACTGGATTTTGGATTAGCTAGGTAAACTGGATTTAATCTAATTTTTACAATTAAAGAAAGAATTATATAGATAATGGAAGGAGGTTTACAGAAGCGAAAAATTCAAACTTGCTTAAAATAGATTCTAAAATGGTGTTTCAAAGTTTGTTTATAGACTAGTGACGCAGATACCACGTAACACCCACAAAGAGTTTTCGGCGTAATTTTTTGTCCTAATTTTAAAATTCATTTTTCTGCCTTTTCATGGGGCATTTGAGAAAATAGAAAATACGGGTCTGTATTTTTGGCATAAGAATATTTTAAACCAATTAAAAAATTTAGTCAAACCCTATTGCCAGATTTCCGAAGAGTGTAGGCTAGTTTCAATTATCGTTGCACTACAGCTGCACGAGGGCTAATGGCAAAAGACGTCGTAATTTACAACAAACGTCAAGTGGCAAGCTGGCACCCGAGTAGGCACCCAACGCAACTTTTGAAGGATCATACTTAATGTGCATATCTCTCGCTCTCACCCCTCAACTTCCATTAACCTCTTGCGACCTGGCGTACCCATTTGGGGCATTTTTTAAAACCTCCTCACAAACAATTAGCACGGTAATTAGTTTGAAATCGACCTGGTCCAAAAGAAGATCCAAATATCAGTTTTCTGCCTTTGATTACTAAGTCATTTATTTAAATAGAAAAATGAAGTTGAACGAGGGTAAATACGATTTCAGAGTTTAAAAAAAATTAAACTTTTTTTTCAAACTTTTCAAAAAGTTCTTTTAGTAGTTAATTTTAAAAATATTTTGCATTAAAAACAATGTTCAAATAAACTGTTAACTAGAAATAAATGATACGGCCTTTTTTGCATTTATACACAAAAAAGTTGTATTTTTAGAGTTTAAAGCGTGTCTCTTGGTAACTATTAAACATAATTTTTAAAAAAAAAAAACTACTTTGCAAAACATAATTTTTATCATATATTTGTGTGAAAAGTATGTTTAGAATATATATATAAGAATATAAGTGTAGGATTTTGGCTCAAATCTTAAGAGGTTAAAGCTAATTATATACCTTTTAAGGTCATTTCTATATTTTTTTTATGGAAGCTATCCATTGCACAAGCGCAATTTCCTCGAAAGCTTTATTATGAAGTCGATAGATACTATAGGAACTCATGTACCAAAATTTTGAAGTCTATAGATTTTTTAGTTCGAGCCTTAAAGTGGTTTTGGACAGCCAAACGAACCGATGTTAAAATTTTTTTCACGAAAGCTTTATTGTGAAGTCGATAGATACTTAATGTGTCAATTATCTTGTTAATTGACTAAAAAAGTAATATCAATTAAATTAGTTACAATTAAACTATACTTAAATAGTTTTAATTACAACTTGCAATTAAATTAATTCGATTAACGTATGTCAATTGAAACTCACAATTAAAATAATTGCAATTAACTTTAGTTGTTTTATGAAACAATTAAAACTAACAATTAACTTTATGTGTTAAACGAAATGAATAAAGATTTAAGGAAATTCAGCTGTAATTCTTAGACATAGACGAATAAAAAAGTGGTTAAATGTTATTTATAATTAAAATTACCAAAACAATTGAAAATTAATTGTTAAATTTTACTACTAAAATTAGCGATTAAATAATTGTTAATTGTAATTTTCCAAAATTACAATTGAGAGTTGTTGTGGTTGCATTTACCAATTAATAAATTGCTAATCTTTAATTGTTCTTGCAATTAAACTTTGCCCAACACTGACAGGAACTCGTGTATTTAATTTTAAAGTCTATAACTGCTTTAGTTCGAGCCTTAAAGTGGTTTTGGACAGCCAAACGAACCGATGTTAAAAACTTTTTAGAATTGGTATACTCTCCAAAAACGTGTAGAAGACACAAAATCTCCATATCGTATTTTGGACCTCATCTCAATACCTTCCCTGCCTTATATTTCATATCAGGTAATTGAAGGTAAAACCCTCAGTAATTGCTTCGCAGAAGATAATAGGGCATGGTTTACGTTACAAAAGTATCGAGTTTTCAGGCAATCGAATTGATTTTTCACCTTAAATGGGTAGTTTTATTCAACAAGGAATTTATAATTTCTTAAAAGGAACCCTTTCAGTCACAATGACAATTTGGCATTTATCATTTTAGATTTTTTTTTCTGATCGTCTATAGCCGTTTATGATATCAAAAAGCACATCATTCTTCAAACTTTTTTCCTATTAGAAAATCTTGTTTATTAATCCCAATAGACGTCAGCCTTATTATTTTTTTTAATTATGATCAGAAACATGATGATGCCAATTGTCATCAAAATATTGTTTTGTACTTTTATTTGTTTTTGTTTTAAACTACATGCGTACTATCTGTATCATTAAGGAATAAGAAAGCAAATATTTTCAATTTTTGAAACATTTTTACTTTAAACATAATAAAATTGCCAATAACTAATCACTAACATTTCATTACCAAATTGTCTAAGAGTAATTTTAACCAAATAGTTAAAATTTAGATGCTTATTAATGAAATGCATTTAAGTAGGTCATTTTATATTTCTATGGTATATTCTAACATAAAGTAATGGTTCAAGTTTAAATAAAGCGGCCATGCGCAAATATGATAATATGCATCGTTTAAGTTACATGATTGAAATTTTATCAATAGCGATAAAATAATTATAAACTCTTGGCTAATTAATGTGAAATGGCAATGTTTGTGCTTTATTTTTAAATTACGGTTAACTTACGCAAAACAATATTTTTCTTTTAATAACGATTTACGAAGATCCTTGGTTTATTGTAGCTACCGAATTTATTGTACCAATTCGTGTATAAGCATGGTAGCATATACGAAAATAAAGAAATTAATGCTCGAGTTTGAATTATCGTCGCACTAGAGCTACACTACGGCTAGTGGAGAATTGGAGATGGGCGTCAAAACTAAAAAAACACAAGTGGCAAGCCGACACCTCAGTAGGCCTTACTTTTAAGGCCGACATCGTACACAGCGTCGGGTCTTTGTTGCATATTTAACGTGCACTTCCTCTACACTGGGTAATATTCGTTTATTCAAGGTATATCGTATTATATTTTGCTGCATGGACTTTTTTAGAATAATTTTGGCGATACCCGGACCCGAACATGGGACCAACCGCATGCAAGGCGAACGCCTTAACCGACTGGGCTCCAAATGAATATTTTAATATTTGAAAAATTTATTCTTCTCCAGAACCATATCATAAAAAGATTTATGATACCAATGTCATTTTCTATTTATCTAAAAAGAAAGCAACGAATTTTTCCAGAAAATACCTTATGTTTAATTATTTTGCACTTGTATACGCATTAAAAACTTAATATAATACTTCCTCGAAAACTGTATCACCCCAAAACTTATGTTTCCTGAAAAACAAATTAGAAATTATACCACTCCCGAAAATTTTGTAATATGGAAATCGAAAAGAATAAAAAAAACAAAAACTCCGATTTTTCGCGGAAAATTTTTTCCTTTTCGTGAGCGAAAACCCGCGACTGACGTCAATGTGGTAAAGCACCGCCCACCGGAAATACGTCACGATGACGTCACGTGGCTACTGTATCGAGCGAACGGAGTGATTTCCAGCGTTTCATTGCAGGTTTCGTTTTTCGCCTTTTGTTTTAATAATAAAGAGTCGAAAAAGAACGTTTTTATTTCGTTGTTCGTACTTCATTATTTTTTTTAACATGTTTTGTATTTGCTTTAAATGACAGTTTTTGGTGTTACTGTGATTGCTTGATTGCTGTGTTCTTTATCGTTTGGTTTTTATAAGCTTAGGTGTAGGAATTAATGGGTTTGTTTCAACACTTTGTCAAAGAAAACTAAACAACCAATGAAATCGCAGTATGAAGATTGTGACATCAGAAGAAATATTCCCATTGATCTATAAGTACCGATTTTGTTAAGTCAAACAAGAAAAGTAGTGCATTAGAAATAAAAGTTTTTGTTAATTAGTTTTCCTTAATTTATTTTGAAGACTGTTAAATACACAGATTAAATTAAGATGGTAAGGAACAGGTAATTTTTGTTAAAGAAATCATTTTTTTATGTATTTGATTGAAAATGGAATAATAGTTTGATTATCTTGGATATTAATCTGTTATTTATATTTTAGGTTCTCAAAAGACGAACTTAAAATAATATTACTTGCGTTAACTCTTTCACTGGACTTCAACACTCGGTACATATGTACTTCTCTTTCGAAGTTAAAGGTTGTATACTTTTAGTCAATTGCGCAGAGTGGTGAAAGTGGTGCCTTCAATGGCTTCAATTAGGATGACACCCCCCCCCCCCCCCAAAAAAAAAATGTGCTAATTTTTATTAAACAAAGGGATATACAATATTATTGTGCAAGAAGTATCGTTTTTTAAATGCAGCTTCTAATTATACTATATGAAATTTAAGTTATACACTTTTTAAAAAAAATCTATTTAGAAATTGCAGAATATAGGTTTTTAACATTTGCCACATATTGCTATAGTATATAAGTGGCTTTTCTTCCCGAATTAAATTAATTTATCGTCAGGTTAATTTAAATTGCAGAATAATGAAAAAATTTACTAACAGCAAAAACAAAAACTTCTCTGAACTGCACTAAAAAAATAAATACAAGTTATGACAACAGCAATTTAAATAACTTGAAACTAAATTTTAATGCTAATTCAATGGGTAATTAGCCAACAGAGAGTTGACAGATGTCTGCCTAGACTTACAGACGGGACAAAAAGTATGAAAGGTATGTCTCTGAGGTCTAAACATTTTTTCTAACAAAAAAAATAATTTTTAAGATCCGACAGATATAACTGATATTGGAAGGGGAGTACAGGCGGACAGACAGACGCAAGGGCATATAGTCGGCATATTATTGCATATATATATTTTTAAATTTTTCGAATTTAAAAAAGTAGGCTAGAATATAGATATCATAAGTAAGGGGAACTTAAAGGTGATTTTCCCTTTAAGTGATTCGATAATTTAAAACATTGGCTTTAAAAATAACAAAACGATAAAATCCGAAAGTTAAAAGCAAAACCTGTATAAATATTTAAGCAACTAGTGCCGGAAATAAAACTTTAATAAGCGAGTGGCTTTTATTTCATGGGACCGTAGGTCGAGTGAAATAATGGCAAGAGCTTAATACAATAATATTTGGCACGTACTTGCTTACAATATTTTTTATAATAACGGGCAAAAGCGTGAAATTTGTGTTCTTACTTTTGTCTTGCTTAATTTCCTTTTATATTTTTTGTAGTACTTGTAGTTTCCATGAAGATATTAGAAATTGCAAAAGTAATGAACCAATAGAAATAAGTGAGTTTCATGACATCATTTAGTTTCCATGAAGATATTCATGACATCAATTTGTTTTTCTACCAATCATACTCTTATTTAACCGCACTAGTGCCGAAAGTATTACTTTCGGCACTGTCTCTGACGTAAGCACGTTAAGTGTCATTTTCGCAACTATTTATGAAAGAATATGATATAAAAAAGTGAACTTTTTTGCACGTTGTTATAAAAAGAAAATTATGACAGCAAAAAAAAGTAAAACAGCAATAATAATAAAAAAATGATAGTTATTTCATGATGATAATAGTAATGAAAGTATACTACCTGTGTATATAATTTAAGCTACTAATTTTCAAAATATTTATTTATCACTATTGTAAAACAGACAAAAACATACAAACCTTAAGTTTTATACACATAATTTTTATATTTATCAAATGATAGTTCGAATTTTTATTCACCGAATTTTTTATGGGGTGATTGTTTGAATATTGGTTCATAATTATTAAGATCTTTTGTTGTGTTGATTATTTGAATACGAATAATAACATAAAAAGTCAGTTTGTAAGAAATTCGCTTCCTTTTTCAACGCTTGCAATATGATACATTTAAAACATTTCCTTTATTTTTCACTTTCACAGTACTATTCAAGGAATTAAACCATCATTGTGAAATAAAAACGTTTCAATTTACCTTTTTCAAAATTATCAAACGATTTTTTTATGAAATATAAAAGAAAAAACTTCAGTTTGGGTTAGTGGCATTAGATATCTCATAAGAGTTCTTGAAATTCGAACTAAAAGGGAAAAACAATTTCTTAGAAAAGGATTTTATATTTATGTTCAATACAGACAATTAGATTGAGCAAGAAATAATTTTTGAAATATTTTTTCTGTCTGATTATAACAACTTTAATAAAGAAATAGAAAATATTGTCTTAAAAAAATTTTATATGAAAAAATCAAGAAAAATTAGTTTTCATTGCAAAATTGCTCAGTAGTTACAAAATAAGAGATACGCTCCGTTTACCTTTTTATTTAAAAAAAACAAGTTGGTTTATTACAGAATCTGTCACTTACACCGCTTCCACACAACATTTACGCTGAACAGGAAATAAACCAACAAAACCTCAGAAAGAAATTCGCCAAATAGGGCCTTTAGCTAGTTCTAATTCAAAGTTTTATAAGCCAAAAATAATAATTTTCTTCTATCTTCTTCTGCAGATTTGAAAATTAATCTTTATCGTTTACTAATTGTTTTAAAGTTTGAAGAATAATGATGTATGTGTTTAATAAATATATTTTTGCAGCCACAAGTTTACATTTCAAAAATAAAATTAGTACAATTCTTGCTTTAAAAATGCAAGCGAATTTTTACATATTATGCAAATTTAGAATTTTTTTATGTATATCTTTCTTCATACATATATAATGAACCATAAAAATAACTTTGCTGCGCGCTGTTACAACAATCCAAATTGAATTATATCATAAAAATAAATATTTTTTCAAGTATTTTATTTTTATTTTAAATAAAGTTTCTTGTTCGTTTGTTGTTATGGCAACAGTGAAAATCTATAATAATAAAAATGAAGTTTTGTATGTATGTATATATGTATGTCTCTCCGAAACTCACAAACTAGACATTTGTTTGACTCGTAACTTGGCACAAATGCGTAGTTCATACTTGAGTTGCAAAATAAGAACTTTCAGAGCTCAAAATGCTCTATTTTTAGAGAAAATTCGAATTTTCTGGAAAAACTACACCACTTTGGCTCAAATCCGATCATTTTTTTTTCTTTCCTGATGCCATCTGCTGAACAAATTAAATAAAACTTTCAACGAAAATAAATAAAATTGAAAATGTTTATTTTATTATGTTGCCATTACTTTCAGAAACTAAATTCATTATTTGAAAATAATTGATATGTTTCAAGTGACGTATTTCCGACCAGTTTTCATTCCAGGATTGTGGGTTTAGTTGATGATTTCTTCATTGATGGTTCTGTTGATTGCAAATATGCATAAAACTAGAGTTGCATATTAGGGTTTTATGTCTTTATTTCCTCGCCAAATACGTTGCCAATCTCGCCAAAGTATAAATTAAGACTCGCCAAATGAGCAAAATGTTTGTTAAGATATTACTGAACTACTAAGATGGTTGATAAAGGCCATTGCACTAGAGCTGCATATCAGGGATTAATTCTTTATTTTTTTCGCCAAATACGTTGCCAATCTCGCCAAATGGACAAAATGTTTGTTAAGCTATTACTGAAATGTGGTTAATAAAGGCCATCGCACTAGAGCTGCATATAAGGGTTTTATGTCATGATTTTTGTAGCAAAATATGTTGCCAATCTCGCCAAATTATTAGTTAAAACTCGCCAAATTGGCAAAATGTTTGTTACTGAGCTATGATGGTTAATAAAGACCATCGCAGTAGAGCTGCATATCAGGGTTTTATTCTTTATTTTTTCGCCAAATATGTTGCCGATCTTGCCAAATTATTTATTAAAACTCGCCAAATGGGCAATATGTTTGTTAAAAATAAGTAGCTATCTATTTCCTCACCAAATTATTTCCCAAAACGTGCCAAAAGAGTTGTTTTATGTATTTATGAGGGAATTGTGATGGCATTTATGAGTACATTTTACATCGCATTTTTGATTTTTAAATTTTAAAGCAATGAAACAGGATTTCATACTTGAAAACGAGCGGGAAGAATAGCTTAAATTTACGATCTTATAACAGGTTACATGGTACACATACTTGTATCGATTTGATATTTTTTTAATCCGTGCGAAGTACGGGTATAAATTTGCTAGTATTGAATAAAAATGGAATTTGCATGTTATTTTAATGTAGATTAAATTTTTAGTTATTTAAATTTCAAATAAACTTCTAATTAAAATTTTTTGATGAAATTTGGAATGTAGCCTAAACTGATTTTTTGCTTCAAAATGACGTGACCCACTTGTTTGTGTGACTTGCAGTTCGTTCTGTGAAAGTGGATGACAGACAGACGGACAGACAGACGGACTGAACGATTATAAAACCTTCCACTTTTTACGTTATAAACGTTGTGTGGAAGCTAAAAATGTCTAAGCTTTTTAGCCTACTTCAATTTTTTTTTAATTCGATTTTTAAAAAAAGGTTAAAGTAGGTGATGACCTGCTAACATGCTGGCGATGTTCTCCAAAGGGAAAAATTACATTAGCATTAGGGAAAAATTACATTAATTCTAAAAAGCCACAGGAAATATTTACACTTTTTAATTAAGTTAGGCGAATACCCAAAATTCTAAAATTTCTACTATTACTTTAATCTTTTCCAAATTTGGCATAGTGATTTCAAATATAATAAACAATGCTTTTTGGGCAATTTTTTTTTTATTTAAATATAATTGATTTATTTTAAACGGTGTTTTTCAACTAAAAAAAAGGGGTTTACGCCAACACTTCTAGCATAAAAAGTTTTTCATTAATTTACCTGAAATTTTTTACAGCTGTTATTTCAATATATATCTGTGCAGTGAACCTCTAACATCTGGTGTAAATATACAAGTTTTTTTTAAAGAATGTCCAAGTGTAATTTAATCGAAAACAAATCTTTTTATGGTTAATTTATAACATTTTTCTTAATAACTTTTTTTCTTGTAATTTGTATGTAACTCTAGAGGGTCATTGCATGCATCAGTTCAAAACGAAGAATTTAACACATAATGTTTATAGGATGAAAATTCAATGTGGTAGACTTGTTAGCTTAAACCTCTTTTTTTAGTAGAAAAGCACCGTTTAAAATAAATAAATTATATGAAATTATTATATTTAAATTTTTTTTAAAAAAAATGCCTAAATAGTAGTATTCATTATACTTGAAATCACTATGCCGAATTTGGAAAAGATTAAAGTAATAGTAAAAATCTTAGAATTTTGGGGAATTTCGGATATTCGCCTACCTTATAGGCATAATAATTTTTCTAAAAAATCATCAATGCCTTATAATAGTCTTGTGTTTTAAAAAATATATAGGCATTTTTTTTATACTAACTAGTTCTATTACCTTCACGAAGAAACTTTCGAAGTAGTGTACCCATAATGGTTATAGTGCATTATTTTGATTTAGTGCTACCATTTGATTAGCACAGGGAAGAAACGCTTGATTTCTTTAGAGTCTTTCCGTAATTGTGTCTGCTTGGCGGACATTGGAGAGAGGAAATCGGTTTTACTTTCAGTTCTACATTCGCGGTACAAACGTGTGACTCGTATCCACTGATCTCTGTTATTAATTTCAATTTGTATTAAATACTGTGGGTCTGATTTTTTGAGAATTGCTATGAGTGTCCGCTTCATACTTTAATTGAGAAATAAGTTCAAAAAGTTCCTACATTGGAGTCGTATAGAGATATACTGATTAGAGTGAACTACTCTCACAACATCAGACATAAATCTGTTGATGGTTTTAACCGTAATGAAAATACCGTATTAATTACTTTCCTTCCCTGCCTCGATTGCATTCCAAATTCGAAGTTTAGAGTTTCTTTCTCGAAGTTTCACCAGACACCATAAGCCAATTAGGCGTTTTCTTCAAGCTTCCAGTGGCTTCGTCTGACCAATTATGACTTGGGTCTGGTTTAGTGTCTAATAGTTCCAAGAAATACTTGAGTTTCGTTTGATAGATTGAGATCGCTTAATGAACTGCAAGAATCTGATATTTAGGAGTTTCGCAGTTGAAAAGCGCTGTTTGACGAATTTTGTATTTACACTCTTAAAACAAACGAGTGAATTTAACTCGGTCTGAGTTAATTTTCACTCTTTTCAGTGTCGTAAATGCACTTATCCTATTGGAGTGGATTTCACTCCTTTGTTTAGTTAAAACTATGACAGGATCACTCCAAACGAGTGATTTTAACTCAGTCTGAGTTAATTTTCACTTCTTTCCAGTGTCGAAAATGCACTTATCCTATATGAGTGGAATTCACTCTTTTGTTTTAAGAGTGTAAGATGCTTAAATCTTGTATGGCAGTTGGTAAATGCAACAGTAACTACATACTATTAAAATACTTGTTTGGATTGTAATTATAATTTAAAGAAATGTTAATCTTACTATAACCTCTTGCGACCTGGAGTCCCCTTTTGGGGACATTTTTTAAAACCTTCCCACCATCAATTAACACGTTAATTAGTTCCGAAATTGATGTGGTATGAAATAAGGTCTAAATATCGGTTTTCAGCTTTTCATTACAGGTATCAGACATTTATTTCTATGAAAAATGAAGTTGAACGAGGGTCAATACGATATTAGAGTTCTAAAAAAAAAATCTTTTTTTTTCAAACTTTTCGAAAATTTATTTTAGTAGTTAATTTTAAAGGCATTTCGCATTTAAAAACTATGTTAAAATAATTTGTTTACTACAAATAAGAGATACAGCCCTTTTTTTTGCATTTACAGCACACAAGAAGTGTGTATTTTTAAAGTTTAATTGTCCCTAAGTAACTATAAACAAAATTTTTTTCAATTTTTTTTTTGGAAAACGTACTTTTTAGCATATTTTTATGTACACTCTTAAAGCAAAGAGTGAAATTCACTCCAGTAGAAGTGCATTTTCGACACTGGAAAGCAGTGAATATTAACTCCGACTGAGTTAAAATCACTCGTTTGGAGTGATCCTGTCGGAGGTTTAACACTCAAAGGTTCCACTCCTTTCGGGGAAGTGCATTTTCAAGACTGGAGGTGTGAAAATTAACTCTGACTGAATTAAAATCGCTCGTTTGTTTTAAGAGTGTAAAAAATATGTTTAGATATTAAGAATATACTTGTCGGATTTTGCTCGGGTCTTAAGAGGTTGATAGCCCACACTGCAAATGCTACGGACAAGTCTGACATAAAAAAATTAAGCGCATCGAAATTGTAAGATATTAAAAATCTCAGAAAAAAATCTTCACGATAAGTTATAATTATAGAATTTCCGATTTAAAAAAAATTGATTAGACTTTTTTGAAGTTAAACCTTTAATAAACCTTTTAATAAGGAATTGATTGCTATATTTAGCGATTTTTTTAGAAGCATGGCTTTTTATGTGCAAGCAATTCCTGTTGTGACAGCTCCTCTTACAAACCGACTTGGTCGTTCTTTCCGAGGACTTATTAAAATCTCTATTGCAACAATATAACATTGTCTTTTCAGATACCATTTCGTAAGCAAAAGAGTAAGAACGGGCCCAGATTCTCCTCGATTTCCCGGGGGGCTGGGGAGCCCAGTCGGTTAGGCACTCGCCTAGCATGCGAAAGGTCTCGGATTCGGGTCGGGCATCGCCAAAGTAACTGCCAACCAAAAACGCAAAAATGTACGACGAATAAATACCTCGTGTAAGGGAGTGCACGTTTAATATCCTTCAAAATCCTTGCGCTGCGTACGAACGGTTCTGTTGGGTGCCTATTCAGGTGTCGGCTCGTCACTTGACTGTGGTTCCAAAATACGACCCTCGTGTAGCTAGTGCGACGATAATTCAAGCATAACCTGACCGATAAAAAAAGTAATTCGATTCCGACATTTTTGAAGGTTTAATTTAGAGCTGGATTTCTATATTTGGCGATTTTTTTAGACTCATGAATTTTTTTATGTGCCAGCAATCCTTAGTGACAGCTCTTCTTATAAACCTACTTGGTCGTTCTTTTAAAGCAGGGGTAACCCAACCGGTGGTAGCAGGGGTAACCCAACCGGTAAAGCACCCAACCGGTGGTACGCGTACCACTGATGGTACGTGGGAACATTTCAGGTGGTACGCTGCGTAATGTGAGCAACATGATGCTATAAATAGCTTCTGTACACATGTAGTGAGCACGCAAATATATTACTCATTATTTTAAACATTAACATTATATTAAAGAGGAAATCTTTAACTTCTGTATCGGATTTTGCCGAGTTTGTACTATTTCGTATTTATGATTTTATTATTTGCATGTTTTTACCCTTTTATAAGTAATAAACAAATCTGTAAATAAATACCATTTTGGTCTTTTTATGTTTCCTTTATTATTAGCATGTCATAAATAAACAAATATCTAACCATTAAATATGAAGTTTTTTCATGAATTTTACTCAAAAAACCTTTGATCACTTTTAGAAGAGGAAATATTATAGGTTTATTAAAATATTTAGGTCTGGTGGTACGCCAAAATTTCTCAAAAAGTCAAGTGGTACGCAGGGGCAAAAAGGTTGGGAACCCCTGTTTTAAAGAACGACCAAGTAGGTTTATAAGTAGAAAGAACTTCTTTCCGAAGACTTATTAAAATCTCCATTGCAACAATGTAACATTGCTTTCGAAATTATATCTGAAGAGACAGAAGGAATAAGAACGGGAAGATTCTCCTCGATTTCCCGGGCCCGTCTTGAAAGAGTTCCAAGTCCTGCGATGTCCGATGACGTCAAAACACAACAGTGACGTCATATAACGGAATTCTTACGAGATACAGGATGATTTTCTTGATCATTGATGTAATGAAATTGCGATTCCGCTGCACTGTCATAGGGTCATGCTACGTAAAGAAGCCACAAATCGAAATGTTAGTGTGTTAAGTAGGAATGGGCGCGCTGGACCGGGGGTCTCCAAACTCAAGGGCTTCAATGTTAATCCAATTGGGGAAAAAACTATTTTTTCTGCCACATTTCTCCTGCTGCATCGAATATTTTTACCACTTTTTTATGTGGTAAATGGTAGCTGACTTGTCGCGACAGTCCCACTTTTTGAAATTAGTTCGAATTTTTCTTTAAATTTTGAATAATTAATTTTACAAAAAGTATTCGAAACAATTTTAATAAGTGGGATTATAGAGACCTGTAAGTTATCTACATTTATTATTAAAAACACAACTTGAAAAAAAAATCATTACAGCCGGAGAGATGTGACAGAGAAAATAGTTTTTTCCCCCATCGGATTAACTGAGGCATTTGAGTTTGGATATCCCCGGTCCAGCGCGCCCATTCCCCCGCAAACGGGCTCTACACTCTTAAAACAAAAGAGTGAAATCCACTCCAGTTGAAGTGCATTTTCGACACTGGAAAGGAGTAAATATTTACTCAGACTGAGTTAAAATCACTCGTTTGTGGAGTGATCTCGTCGGAGGTTTAACACACAAAGGATCCACTCCAAAAGGATAAGTGCATTTTCCAGTCTGGAGGAGTGATATCCACTCAGACTGAGTTAAATTAAGAGTGTTTGTTTTAAGAGTGTATTTACCGCGGATCTCCAGGCCAAAGTACCTTGTTTTAAAATCATTTTCTAAGTCCCATTTCTCCGCTGCATTGAATATTTTTACAAGCTGGGTTTTTTACATGATAAATGTAGCTGACTTTCAGGTCTCTATAATCAAACTTTTTGAAATGGGTTCGAATATTCTGTTGTAAAATTATTGATTGAAAATTTAAAAAATGTATTTGAAACAATTTTAAATAGTGGAATTATAGAGCCCTGTAACAGCTACATTTATATCATAGCATAACCAAAAACTTATACACCTTGCCAACCTAAGTTGAGTGAATAGAAATATGCTATGGAGAGGATCCTTCCGCGCATGTTAAAAAGTTCCATAAATTATTTGTGAATCTATCCAGAAAACATGCTAAAACATTAGTTTCGCTTAACCCTTTCAGTCCCAGTGATGCCATTTGGTATCATCACTTTCAATATTTTTTCCAAATATTTATGTCCCGGTACGGACATCCAAACACACATCATTCGATTCTTCACACTTTGTTCGATTAGACAATATTTTACATTAATCTCAATAGAAGTCAAAACTACGATTTTTTTTATTTAGCAAATAGCCAACAAGCGTTTCACCTGATTTTTGAAAAGTTCACTTCAGTTCCATATATTTAAAACACAATTTAAACTATTTCGGTTAAAATAATTACGAATTTTTTTTAATAATATGGTCAGATACCTTAAAATATATAACTCGAAGTGTTTTTAGTTAATACATATATTTTTATTTTGTTTTCCACAGTTAAAAAATTTTGGCATTATTTCAAAAACCATATAAAAAAATTAAAATTTATTTGTTTTTCTTATGGAACTCTTATTTTTGACCTAAAATAAGCTTATTTTGTAAATATCAAATGTTTCTGTAGAGTAGTAAATTTTTGGGACTGAAAGGGTTAAGGTCTAACAGATTTGAATATTATTTGAGAAAATTTGGCGATTTTATCGGAATGAAAAGTGTATTCTGGTTAAATTGAATACAGATTATTTTGTGTGTAAATATTACAAGAGTTTCCAACTAACGGGACTAACCCCGCTTTTCCCTCTCCCTTTTTTACACTTTGTTTTTACCAAAGTTAGGTTGGTACGGAGTGTAGTAAAAAATCTTCAATGAAGCCGGAGAAATGTGGCTTAGAAAGTATTTTTCTCCATTAGATTATTTGCAAAGAGACACTTCGGCTTAGGTATAGAGCAATAAATATTGGCTCTACTGAAGAGAGTCGTGACAACCCTTATGATATGACAACTCCCGTTCTCAAAACTCATTATCCCTGGTAAACACTCGGTGTATCGCTATGAACACTAAATTTCCTCGCGTGGTAAAAGCAAGTATTCCCCAGCCCACCACACCAGAACTACAATTTGTCATGATTCTGAATGGATTATTAGTACAAGGGTGGGGGGGGGGGGGGGGCAGTGTGGGTAAATTTTAATTGCAAGAACAATTAAAGATTAGTTGGAAAATGTAACCACGGCGACTAACAATTCATCAATTGTAACTGTGGAAAATTACAATTAAACAATTATTTAATTGTTAACTGTACTAGTAACAATTAACATTTATTTTTCAATTGTTAATTTTAATTAAAAATAACAATTAACCACCTATTTATTCGTCTTAATTCTAAGACTTAGAGCTTAATTTTCCTAAATCTTCACTCATTTCTTTTTAATATATAAAGTTAATTTTTAATTTAAATTGTTTCATAAAACAACTAAAATGGTTCATTGCAATTACTTTAATTGTGAGTTATAATTGACATACGTTAAGCGAATTCAGTTAATTGCAAGGCGCAATTAACTAAGTTTAATTGCTATTAATTTAATTGCAATTAATTTTGTTTCAATTACTTTTTTAGTCAACAAGATAATTGACAAATTAATTAATGCCCAACACTGGTATAAGTCGATATAGTGGCTCTTATTTAATCTAATCAATCGATTTTGAAAAAAAAAATGAATTCCCTTGCGGATGATTTTCTGATAAATCAATTTTCGGAAATTCAACCATCTGTCAAATAACATGCGACTGACACGACATGAGTTTATTTTGTTAGATTGTGGAGAAGATTATTTTTCAAAAAATCGTGAATAAATTGATTGATTAAAGGTGGTCCATTTGCGAAAAAATAATCTCCAAAATGTAGCAGCCAAGTTTACTAATTTTAAATTTTGGAAAATGTTTTTTGGTTGCTGTTTGGGTTGAATCGGCGTCGCTCTTCTCTACATCTACTCAAGGGCTATTGGAAGATGTTTAAAAACTTTTCAATGATTAGAAAATAATAGATTTAACGTTTATTTAGTTTGTTGGGTTAAGTTAAAGATGTGTGGTAATATTCCTCACTCAAGTATCGACCTCGCTACTTAATTGCCGTTCAAAATAGTGAGGCCCTTCGCCAATTGGCTTGTTTCAAGTGACGTAATTCCTCCAGTTGTCATTTTTAGTTTTCCTTCAATCGGTTCTCCTATTCCACGTGACACTGATTTACCAATCGAGGCTCGATTGGTAAATCAATGTCATCATTATTAATTTTTATTTAGAATTTTTGTTGCCACTTAAGACCTGAAACATGCTCAGAGCACTAACTTAGCTCTAGTAAAATTTTTATTCATTCCGAAAAAATATTTTAATACGTAAACGTGACCCTTAACTTGAATGCTACATTAATGCGGAAAAAAACTTACTTTTACATCACCTTGTACAAAATAACCTTTTGTAACCGGAAAAGCGTCCGGCGACGTATGACGTTAATCTTTCCGCTTCCGAAGACAAGTGGAAAATATTCAAAATATTTTTTTATTGAATGTAGAAAATATATTTTAATAAATTTTTTATTTAGGTTTTCCGTATGCATTGTTTACTTACTTTTAATTTAAAAGATGAATTTTTTGCTACTTTGTTTCGCCTATTGTGTATTATCGTAAATAAATCAATTATTATTATAAAAGAATATTAATACTTTTTTTCGACGTTTATTATTATTATTTTTAGTATTTAATATTACTTTATCTGCTATTATTACCTTTTTTTAATGTTTATTATTATGTACTTTTTTAAAACTTTAAAAAAAACTCAACCTCTTAAGACCTAAAACATTCCCATATTGAATTAAGTGTCAACAGAAATGAGGAATGAATGTTAACTCCTTCCCGATCATCGATTGTGGAGAAATGTCACGTGTAAGCGAAACACAAATCGGGAGCAATTACGTCATCTGAAACAAGCCAATTAAGATTTTCTCTCTAAAAACCGAAGCGCGAGGCAAGTGAACTTTTTAACCGTGACAGCTTTGATAAATATCTTGTAATTTTAACTTTAAATATGTATTGTATAGTTTTTTCAAACAAAACCAACGTAAATAAAATATGATTTATGAAAATTCGAAAATAGTCGTAGGAAAGTTTAAAACTTTTAATTAATTTTAACTTTTAAAGTCGAAATGTATAATTGCTGAAATAAATCTGGTTAGGCTACTTATGCTAATCTACTAGCATATCAAGTGACAATTTTTGCGCACTAGTGTAAAAAAGTCCCATATGTACTGTAAAAAAAGAGCTTTGTTGCACCAAATTATAGCTAAAAGTTTCACCGAAATTCAGAGTTTTTGCAAGCACCATTTTTTTTTTTTTTTTGAGAAAATCGAGCATGCATAAATGCCATAGTATTTTTATAGGTTTTTAAGTTATTGAAATTTAAATGCAGAGTATATTATTTCCATTAAATGTATTGATTAATTGAGTGGCACTTGAAATTCGTGTAGTGTCATACACCCCTATTTTTTTGTAGACACACAAATAACATCACATTGTGAATTATATCTGGCCCTATTTAATAAAGCGTATATAATCTTGCTCATAAGCATAAGGATACAATATTCAATGTTACATTCATGTAAACTAAAAGACTATTGGCATAATAAAAGCCAGATAAGAGTTTCTTCACCAGATAAGAAAAATTGATAAGAGTTGAAGATAAAAAGAAACATGCCACTTTGTTGAGATTGACCAGTTTTTGAACAGAAGAATGACCCTTTTCTCCTTTTCTGGGAAAATATTTGTTTACTTCTGTTGAATCAATATTTATCATTTTTGTTTTCAGCTTTGTGTCTGTACTTTAAAGGTTCTTAAGAGGGAATGGGCGCGCTGGAGCGGGGGGTCTCCAAACTCAAGAGCATAATGTTAATCCAATGGGGGAAAAACTATTTTCTCTGCCACATTTCTCCGGCTGCATTGAATATATTTTATAAACGTTTTTTTTTTTAATAAAAAAAGATAATTTACAGGTCTCTAGAATCCCACTTTTTTTAAATTGCTTCGAATACTTTTTGTGAAATTATTTATTCAAAATTTAAAAAAAAAAATTCGAACCAATTTCAAAAAGTTGGATTGTCGAGACCTTTAAGTCAGCTACATTTATCACATAAAAAATCCGTTAATAAAAATATTCAATACAGCCGGCGAAATGTGGCAGAGAAAAAATAATTTTTTTCTCCATCGGATTTAATCTTATGCATTTTGCTTTGAAGACCCAAGATCCAGAGCGCCCATTCCCCCTTAAGTTAAATGTAAGCAAGGCACAAATCACGAAAATATATCCTGATCATCGATTGGATTTGAATGATTTGCCAAAAATGGATATATCCAGTAAAAATCAACGTTTAGAATTTTTTTTTTTGCTTCTATTTTACGTTAAAATATTTAAATAACCTTATACCACACTAAAATAATACATGTTTCTTAAGTCTTCAGTGGAAACTATGAAAATTATAAAAAAAAACAATTATTTTTAATCTTTCAGAAACACTTCATTAAAAAATAAATAAAACTGGCTGTTAACAAATACTTTTATAGTTAAACGACTGTTATGTCAATCGTTATAAAATTATTAAAGTAATTTTTGTTTAATGGAGAAAATGCCCTTGCATGTCGTTTTTCTCAATGGGAATGTTTCGGATGATGTATACGCTCTTGTTTTCATTTGTATCCGTACTGGGTTTCATTGGTTGCTTCTGTTTCACTCGCAAACTGACCGATATAAATAAAAAGAATTATTTTATTTCCATGCAAGCTTTCTTTAACAAATGTTTTGAACAACCAACAGCACGGCAAAGGTTGGCATTTCAAAATTTTAATAAGTAAAATATTCTTAGAAAACTCATTTCCGAATACCGAAACATAAGTAATTCCAAAATATCAAATGACAACAAACCGTTGGAGCTGTTGCCAACCACGACGTGAAAAAAAACCCAGTTTCAGCCGACGACGTCATAAAACGTCAATGTCAACAAACTGCTGTTTTCCACCACCAATGATTTGATTGAAAGACGGCTTATTTCGATTAAAGACTTTCTCATGAAAAAAAAACATACTGCGTTTATAACATTTGTATGCAGACATTATACCCAAGTCACGTGATTTTGGCGCTGGGACGTAGAACTTGTAAAAAAATTAAGCTTTCCTGTAATAGACAAATTTTACAGTGTTTTTATATTATTAAATTTAAAATAATGTATAGAATTAACTAAACTTAAAACTCTTAACTAAATAAATATAAAAAAAAATATATGACAACAAATTTACGCTTTAACTATAAAAAGGCCTTATCTAATTATGAAAAATTTGAACGTGATTGTATTAAAAAGTCCAAATACAATCTATAATAACTTTCACAAATACTTATTTAGGATTTTAATAATAATGTCTTCAACAAGACTAGGTATTAGTCGCCAAAAGGGGCAACTTTTCCTTGCCAAATCAGCAATTCATCTCAGTCCCAAACCCAACAGGTCTTTTGGTATTAGATAATAGGTAAACATTATTCAAGTCGTTGATTTCGAATAACACGGAAAATGTTACATAGTGATAAGAAAATTTTATAGCGTATGATGTAATGTATTTTGTAAACAGCTTCCTTGTTCTGGCAATTTGTTGAAAAAGTTTATCTGTCTTTTATTTAATTGCGTTCAAATCTGCGAATTTTTACAAAATGAAATTTTGGCTCAATTAATACACTTGGAATACGCATAGTGGAAGTTGCTTGACGGAAAAAAAGTGAATCAGTTTTTAAAGTTGATTTTAGTGCGCCCAAAAAACGATGTGGCTGATGCAAAACTTATATTTTAAATCTTTAAAATTCAACAAGTTTATTAAAAAAAATTATTGCCCAACTTTATCGAGGCAATTAAAACTTCGCATCGGACGAAAATAGGATTTTTCAAGTTTGCGTCTTAAAAAAAAGCGCCAAACTCAGCTTTTAGTTCTATTTAACTTTTAAAGCTTGAAAACTAAAAAATGTTATCGCAAATTCAATGATTATTGTTTATCGTTTGCTAAATTTATTTGTATAACTATATAATACAGCACACATCTAAGAAGAAAAATATCATTTCATGTTAATACACAACATCTACATTTTAAAACGTTTACATATTTTTTCAACATTTACATAATTTACAACATTTTAAAATTAGTACAACGATCCATAACCTTGAAAATATAGCTAAACGAATTGATTTTTAAATACCATTTTAAAAAAACCAGACAATGAAAAATTACGCTTGCTTTTTAAGTTACTAGTTCGGTTGTTGTGGCAACGGTGATTTAATTCCATTAAAAATGACTTTTTATGTTTTTAAATAAATTATCAAATTTGGAAGGTTTTTTTTTTTAAATTTTTTCTTAGATTTTCAATGACTTCCAGTTTTGATACGATTTTTTTTACCTGCCTCGCATATCAAGCGTACTTGTCTGTAGCATTTGTAGTCTGAGCTATGAAAGGGGGTGACGTGACGGACCGACGACAAAGCCTACTATATGAAAGCTTCCACTGTTAAAGTTATAAACATTGGGTGAAAGCTAAAAGGTTAAAAAAAAAAAAAACCTTTATCTTGTCTAATTTTTTTTCTCCTCCATGATTTATTAATTCTTTGAGAAAAATTAAACAAAAAAAAAAGATACAAATTGAAATGTTTTTTTAATCTTTTTTCCTAATTGAATTTATTCATCTTCTCATTTATCGATATGACTTGACGCTTTTCTACTAAAAACACGTTATTTTTAATGACAGACCATGAAGGAGACAACGCATTTGAAAAATGTCTCATTGAAGCTTTTTTTTATTATTATCTACACTTTTAAAACGAGCGAGCGATTTTAACTCAGTCTGAGTTAATTTCACTCCTCCAGTCAGAAAAATGCACTCACCCGGAAGGAGTGGATTCTTTGTGTGTTAAGCCTCCGACAGGATCACTCCAAACGAGTGATTTTAATATTCAATCCTTTCCAGTGTCGAAAATGCACTTCTCCAACTGGAGTGGATTTCACTCTTTTGTTTTAAGAGTGTAACTTCATAATTTAAACTTTAATAAACCTTCAAATTTTGATTTTAGAGTACGTCGTGTTTTTTATGTTATTACATACTATACAATAAGTATTTTACATGAGAATATACAACGTGCAACCAACCTATTTTACAATTCACCTAATATGCGTATCCTTCAGAAAGCACCATCTTAAATTGGCCTATTTCAAATATTTTGATTTTAAATTAAAAGAATATAACACAGGGACAAAACTGAATTAAATTTTGTGTTTAGGTAAGATATTTATTTTGTAGTTGAACTGTAAACTTGATTTTTATTTACAATATTTTTAAATTTTAGTTTACTTTCGAAACATACTCTATAACTTTTAAAGTATAAAAGTAAGAAATAAAATTCTAGCATGTTTCATGTATTGCAATATTGTCTTTATTTTCTAACCAAAATTAATTTTCTATCTAAATTGGAAATTGAGTTATCATCGTTGGCCTAAAACGCTATTAATTTAATAAAAAATTAATTAATTGAATTTTATCTAATTATAAATTTTTACTTTAAAATTTTTTTTATTTATGTGCTACAGTGGTGGAAATTGATTTATGAACTGACAGTTGTTTAACAGTATTTCTTTATTAAATGCATTTTTATCGATTTAAATTTTATATACTATACAGGCTTTGCATTATAAACTATACACGCAAATAAAATTTTATATAAATTCGTAAACAATTTATTTTTTTGACATTTTAGTTTTAGCGTAGGGAAATTGATTTATGAACTTTTGCATTCAATCTCAATTAATAATTGCTAAAACTATTTTTTGTCGCTAATGCTTCCTTGATTTTGTTTTTCATAGACAACACAAAACTTTGGGTCAAGTTTTGGTCAAGCAATTTGCAGTTTTTAATGATTAAGTCCTTCTATTCCATAACTGATGCACACTTCATCAAAACCATACTCCATTTGAATAAATTATTCAATCCAATTGATCTCAGACATTATTCTTGGGGTTAAGTCATGGCTATTGGCAGGGTGATCTAAATGAACAACACTTAGTTCATTAAACAGTCTTTAATTTCGTTTGAAATGTGGATACTTAGCATTATCATGCATAAAATTCTAATCAAAAGCATAGTTTCGCAACGCAAAAAGGAATTAAAGAATTTTCTAGAACTAATGTGCAATAAAGTTATGTTTGTCAGCAATTCAGAATATAACCTTGTTTCTTCAATCATAAGATATCGGGGCTCAAACCATCAAACTTCCACCACTAACATATCTGCTGAAGACAGATCTTGGTTATTTCCGAAGATCCTTTCAATAACATTTTAAACCATCACGTCCATCCAAATTGAACATTTTTTCATCAGCAAAGTTCACTTTTTTCCTATTTCTCTCCCTCCACCCCCACCCAATCCATTTTCATGTAGTTACGACTACATTTTAATAGCCTGTTCTTATGGTGAAGAGTAAGCTTTGGACCAGCCTTCATTTTGGAACATTTCAAGTTCGACGACGATATCAATATTTGTCCTACTCTTCTGGGAGTTACAGGAAGTGATTGTTCATAACAAATTCGCCCTGTAATGCACAAATGCTGACACAAATGGTAACTTTTTGGGATACCAGTCCAATAATCCTGCTTTTGTCCCTCGTCCCACGAGGGTTGCACCTTTTTTAATGATGGTTTTTGCAGAAGTCAGAATGATTCTTCAAATATTTATGAATTATATTTATTGATCTTTTAATTAATATGCTAATTTCTCTTACATATTTGTTACATTTACCATTTTGGTTTCAGGCAGTCCCGCAAGCTTTCCTATTTAGTAAAATGGGAATAAAACAGATAAATTTCAACAAATTTGGCCTTAATCTTATTTATAAACACTGATAGTAAGCTCCTCTGAAGTTCAAATGAAGAACTAGTTAAAATATTTGGTACCTGGGTTCAAAATAAATTTGAGTTCATAAATCAATTTCCATCATTTGACATGCTTAAAAACTAAAATTATATATATTTTTATTTAATATCATTTTTTGAAAAAAATTATGTGTGAAATTCCTTTATTGTGCTCTGAATATCCAACACACAAAATTTGAATTGTTAGCACTTAATACAAAGCGATATCTGGTGAAAAGAATGTTAGTTCATAAATCAATTTCCACCACTGTACTACTTAGTGTAAAATTTTATTGAGTTTGCTTGGTAATTAAAAAAAAAGTTCCAATGTATACTGCCCCTTTAATATATTTCGTTACTAGTAGCAGTCTAGGAGGATAGAAATCCTCCTAGCTAGCAGTATGGTTTGGTTTGAATTATCGTCGCACTAGAGCTACACGAGGGCTATTGGCGACGGGCGTCGTATTTTAGAACCACAGTCAGGTGACGAGCCGCACCTGAATAGGCACCCAACGCAACCGTTAAGGGCGACATCGTACGCAGCGTTAGGACTTTGAAGGATATTTAACGTGCACTCCCTTACACGGGGTATTATTAGTCGGACATTTTTGGCTACACAGGCCGTTTATAGGTCGGCAGCTATTTTGGCGATGCCCGGACCCGAACCTGGGACCTTCCGCATGCTAAGCTAGTGCTTAACCGACTGGGCTCCAGCAGTATGGTCCCGCCTTGCAGGGAACCCGTTAACTTCACATTGTTTCCTTTTAGAGGCATGCTTACTTGTGAAAATACACTCAATATCTAAACTAAATTCAATTCGTGTGGGCGCATGCGCAAGAAAAAAGCAAATGATATCAGAGAATGGCGTCAAGCCCCTGTTACGGCCCGGTAGTTGTGTTTTGAAACCCTGTTATGGTCTGCCTACTTATTAAAATACACTCGAAACCAAAACAAAATAAATTCGTGTTTGCGCACACTTATAGGGGATGGCGTCAAGCCCCCGTTTAGGCCCGGTCCATGTATTTTCAAGAATCAAGCCCTGTTATGGTCCCGCAGTCCCACGTGGATGACGTTTTTTGAAACGAATTATATTAATTAAAAATCACAATCAAATATGAAAAAACTAAGCCTTAGGTGCACACGTAGGTATTAAAAGGAATCGATATTAAAAATGTCGAATTTTTTAGAGCAGTCTAAGTAGGTCTTTTGCGATCCACAAACATACACATAAACTCTTTCTTTTATTATTATAGATTTATTGGATGCACTTGTTTTTGTCCATCACGGTCCCTTCATAGGATGGCTGTGACTAAGACAGAACCAGCAAAGCTATCCTTTGTGGCATAAGGCCACGGAGGATAGAGTTGCCCAAGGATAGAGTTTTAACCCACCCCTCCACGCCAGGGGGAGTTGGGGAGCCCAGTCGGTTAGGCACTCGCCTAGCATGCGAAAGGTCCCAGGTTCGGGTCCGGCCATCGCCAAAATAACTGCCTGCTGACCTATAAACGGCCCGTGCAGCCAGAAATGTCCGACGAATAATATCCCCTGTAAGGGAGTGCACGTTAAATATCCTTCAAATTCCTAACGCTGCGTACGATGTCGCCCTTAACGGTTGCGTTGGGTGAATATTCAGATGTTGGCTCGTCACTTTTGACTGTGGTTTTAAAATACGACGCCCGTCGCCAATAACCCTCGTGTAGCTCCAGTGCGACGATAATTCAAACCTACCCTCCACGCCAGGGAATTTTCCATTTGGCGGGTAGGGTAGGGACTGTGTGTGTAGCCCAGTCGGTAATGCACTTGCCTATTGCATGTGAAAGGTCCCAGGTTCGGGCCCTTGCACTGCCGATATAATAGACAGTCTGCGCAGACGAAAAGTCTGACGTATAAATATCCTGTGAAGAAAGAGTGCATGATAAATGTGCGTATGTCAGTCTTAGAAGTGTGTTGGGTGCCTGCTCATGTGTCGGCTCGTCACTTGATTGTGGTTCTAAAAGCAAAGTCGCCAACAGCCTTCGTATGACTCTAGTGCGACGATAATTCAACCCAACCCATTTCACGGGCGCAAATCTCGCCAAACGGAATCTTTGGCAATAAAAAGCATTACACATAGTTAAAGAACCACGTTAAACACAATCAAATGAATAGTACACGGGAAGAACCTATTGATTTATTAGGCGGACGCCCCCAATTGTCTACTTGGCGGACATTGGCGGAACTGGTTTCTCTCTTTCTTCTTCGCTTGGTCCAAGCTCCGGGATCTTCAATCGCCTGAATCTTGGTAGCTAAAAACCACCGAGATAGTAGTTAAAGAATTAGAGTGGAAGATCACGTGACCTACAACACTGGCTTCATTGGGGATCTTCTGGGAGCTCCTTGCGCGTCCCGTCGTTAGCATTGGAGGTCACGTGATCTGCCACTCTATTACTTTAACTATGATCTCTGCGGTAACTGGTTTCCTTACACAAGTTTAGGCGATCACTCGCTATCATCGCCAAAGTGGCCTGCTAAGGAAACTTCTCTACAAAATCAATCGGTTTATTCCCGTGTGCTCTTCAAATGTTATCATTAGAAGCATTCCGTTTGGCGACGATCGCACATTTTTGGTGACTTTATCGCCCTCGAAATGGAAAAGTTTCTTTTTTATGAATTGTACTTTTCATTTTCATGACAAGGCAGCGCATAATAAGACTGATTGCATTAGAGATAGACATTATAGACAATGACTCAGTTATCATTATATAAATCCGTTGAGATACGACTTTTCTGATCTTATCTTCCTATTTATCAGCCAAGGAGTGTTTACAAGTGGGCAGACAGACAGGCCACCTCCTCGTTTAGTGTTATCTGACAGTGTCCTTGTGCTTTTTAATGTTGGCATTGGGAGACATCTTTCAAATTCAGTATTGTCCGATTTTAGCCTATCTTCTCCACTTCTCTCCTTAAAAAAATTGTACACATTGTATAGTTTTTTTTATAAGTACAGTGGTGGCCAAAAGTGTGGACACTTTTTGAAAGTTTCATATTTTTCAACTTTGTGTGATTACAGAATACATAAATTGTATATAAATGCAACTATTTTTTTTTTTCAAATTAAAAGTAATTTAGTATTTAAGAGGACCACTGTGTGAAGATCGCTGAAGCCGTCTGTGAGACCTTTGGTCCCATATAATCCATATCCATCGACACAACATCATCATCATAAAAGTAATTTCATGCAGAATTAAAAATAAATACATTACTACAAGATCTGTATTACGAATAAGTTATGCAACTAATAGTATGATCTGTCTTAGTTTTGCAAGTCATTGAACCACCAACTTGTATTGCAATTTCAGCACAAGAGAATCCATTTATTGTGATTGTTTGTTCAGCTAAAATTAGCATAACTTCATTTGTAATACAGATACTTTAATTCTGTCTTTTTAATGACATTCTACATTAAATTATCTTCAATTTAATATTTAAAATTTTGTATTGAAGCGAAATTTAATAGATGCAAGAACACAGGTAACAGTTGAAACACATGAAACTTTCAAAATGTGTCCACACTTTTGGCCACCACTGTATATTTTTAAATCACTTATACACTTAAAAGTATGTTTTGCAAGTATTTTTTAAAAATTTAATGTTTACCTTCTTGTGTATACGGTTGCCATTTGACAACATACACTAAAATCTACTTTTTGACTTTAAAAAGCTAGATGTTTGATTTTTTGAAAAACAGTAATTTTTTTGCCAACAATCTGGTTGTATTCCAGAAAGGTCTTCTGAAATGATGCTTTTAGAATTTTCTCGATTAATTAAAAAAAGTATTGATAACAGTGAACACCTATTTTTTATTATTTGTCCTCATATGCAGTTTTAATTATTTTTAAATAATTAATAATAGTTGAAACGTATAACCAGAGTTTAAAATTGCGATGCCTTCCTATCACTGTTACTGTTACACCCTCGAAGAAGATGCGAACCACTTGCATATAACAGATACACAGTAAGTAGAATTCAAATATGCCTCTTAAAGCCAGTAATCCATTCACGCTGTAGCTATGCTGTAGCGTAGCTGGATTTTGTGACGTCATTTGCTGTATCCAGCGTGGATGGAAGTTTCTCGATTTATGGGTTATTTCTCTCAATAAAAAGTAAACAAATAAGAATATTAAGTTAAAAACCACGGACAATTAAAAACTAAATGACTCTTATGACTGCTCATGCCCGAAACCAATTTACAGCTTTGATATCGCTTGGAAAACGATTCAAAAATCCAGCTTCAGAAGTACAGCTTTGACCACGCGCGCATGCGTACTAGTGACTGTTACGTCACAAAATCCAGCTACAGCATAGCTACAGCGTGAATGGATTACTGGCTTAAGGGGACCGGGGAGGCAAATTATTATTTTTTTTTAAGTTACAGACCGAAATGGATGAATTTTTTTTTATTGCTCAAGGACATAAATAAATGTAATGAAAATACAAAACAATAAAGAAAAAAATGCAATAGTTTTTTTTTAATAAAAAAAATAATTTTTTAAAACTTTTTTTAAAAATGCCCCTTGCGATTCATTTTTTTTTCTAAAATGTCTAATTATTTTTATATAAGATATTTAAATATATGTTTACAAAACTGTGCATGGATTTTTTATTTGTCCTATTGGTTAATAACTAAAATTAAAAATTTATGTTACTTGGACATTTTTGATTATTTTCGTGATATGCTAAAAGGTAAAACTGAGTAAAATACTAAAAAAATGTTATCAGATTTCAAAATCCTTGCACAATTAGGTTTGAAAGTTTATCAATAACAATTTTCCGCAATTTCAAAGCAATACACAAATTTTTGAATCGCAAGGAACAATTCAAATGGACGACAAACCACTAAAAACACTTGGAGAAAAAGGCAAGTAAAGAAAATAATAACTTCCACTTAAACGGACGATTTTCGGATTTCGGTGTTTACGAAAACTCCAACTGTATTTCGAATTCCTTTCGGATCGTTAAAAGTAAGATATGTCCTTAAAGATAAAAGTTCAAGCTATAACTTTTTATTAAAATACCAAAATCGATATTTTTGACATTTTTTGCCTCCCCGGTCCCCTTAATAACATATCTATACGAAACTTATCACTTTATTCTTTAGTGTGGAACGAGATCCAAAAATCGGATCTTTAATCAGTTTATAGGATGACAAGAACGAGGACAAAACCCAGGAAAGTGTCATCCGAGGCTTGACTAACCAAGTTACGCCTATTAAAGTAGGTATTTTCTTCTTTTTTCCATATCGCTGTGTATTATGAATTCCAGTTTGCACCACCACTTTAAGTATCTCGCATAAAGATTACGGACTGATACGGAAAACATAATGTTACTACGCGATTATCAAAAAACTTTCATCTCTGAACTGCTTCTGATAAACATCCACCGGAATACGGGCAACTCGATGCAGAAGTATTTGCGTGGCCTGAGCGTGGAAATGACGTGTTAGTAACGTGAGATAGCACCATCTACAGTGACACCAAATCGACTTTACCGTGCAGTATATAGGTCCCGGGTTTGGGCCCGGGCATTGCCAAAATTAACTGTTTGTAGATTCTATATTTACTCCCGATGCTGCGTAATATGGCACTCCTAAAACTTGCGTTTGGTGCCTACTCGGGTGTCGGTTCGAAAATTGACTGTTGTTCCAAATTATAACGCCCGTCAACAATAGCCCCCTTGTAGCTTGTAGCTCTAGTTCGACGATTTTAAACTCAACGAAATACGTAAGGGTCAGTGACGGAAAAAAAAGTAACAGGGGAGAAAGTACCGGGAACGCCCATAATTTAACTGTTAGTCATTCTGTCTCCTTTAAAAAAAATTGCAAATTATTAAAAAAAATAACAGGGAAGACTAAAAAAAATATTAATGCATACTTTGCATCCTCCTTGTTTTCACTTAGAGGCAGAGATAAAAGAGAATGAAGTTTATAATATTACTTCATTATGCATTTAATAGTAGATAAACTATTGTTGTCTCCTATAGTTTGATTGGTAGTCAATGCTTTTTTTAAAAAATATAAATTTTGCATTCTCATTTTTAGTCTGCAGACCATTACTATTCATATAAGCGAAATCAAAACAATCATTAAATTTAAACGAAACTCATTCGAAAACGTTCAAACTTCCTGTGATAAAAATCTTCAATTCTGCACAAAATAAACAAGAAATTCTATCTAATTTTTTCGTGAAGAAAGAAAAATAAACTGACAATGAGAAATAACGATTTCAGGCCAACACGTGTTACATACTGAGCCACTGACTTTCGGCTTCCGTGAAGAAGAAACACTGAGAATTTGAGCTGGCACCTTCAACCGTGGCGCGCTTGACGTAACATTGACGTCATAGTGATCCTGGAGTACGTCGAGGGAATGGGTGCCACATCTGGCGTACTATCGCTCAGATTTTGATTTTATTGTTTTAGGTAATGGGTCGATTGATACTCGTTTCTTGTTGCCTGTTTCTAGCTGTTTGCAGAGAGATAGGGCTTTAACGCAGCTGCGTTTGCTTTGTAATTTGGAACCGCTGTCAAATGGTAGGCGATTAATGTCTCAAACTACTCGTTATTTTACCGAAAAACGAATAGATTTCAAAGTATCGTTATTCAAAACTACCAGACCAAGTTTTTAGGCCAAAATTCAAATTGGAAGTAAAATTGTCACCTTATATGTAGCTCTTACGACTTACACACCAGATTCATTCACCGAAACAAATTAGGAGGGGAATATCATTCCTTTGTGATTATCATCTAGATGTCAAACAAAACAAATTTTAAGATGTACTGTATAGTTTTTACAAAAGTTATAAAATACAAAAAAAAACCTGATATTAACTTCTTAAACGATAGCAAGTTTTCCATCTTTTATATAAACTTTAAGTTTAGTATATTTTTACTGCTTGCAAGTGTACACTACTTGTAACAGATCTGAGCGCAAATTAAAAACTTTAAAAGCTCATTTTCCAGTTTTCATCGTTTTTTCACTTAGCACGTTCTTCTACTAATCTCTTCATTTATGAATTGGGTTATTTCGCGTCCTGGTGGCAACTTCTCCAGCGGTATATTGTCATTCATAGCCCAGAATTACTCGTGTTTCGGTATTCGGAAATGAGTTTTCTAAGAATATTTTACGAAATTCTTTTCATCTACATCGGCTATTTTGAAAGAAAAAATGAAGCAACCAAAAAAAAATGCAGTATAGAAACAAGTGCAAACAAAAGCAATCATTTGAAACATTCCTATTCTAAAAAAACCCTACGAAAACAGGACAAAAAAGGATTATGCGAAATAGCTAAATTTCATAGGCCTTAAAATCTATTTTGGGTAAGACATTTAATTTTTAAGATTTGCTGGCATTAATTTGTAACTACAATACATTGAATGAATTTAGCGTCCGAAATACGAATACCAATAAAAGAAATGTTCTTTACCTTTGCTTTTAAAGTAACTAATAGTAATCGTGCTTTTTGTGTCAAAAAATTTGCTCGAATGTCAGTCCCATAGAGCTAATGCATTAGTGTTGGAATCACAACTTCCACAAAAGTATTGCTTTGCCATGTTAGCCCTTTTTAACCAGGTACGGGAATCAACATAACACCGAAATGAAACAAATTTGAAACGAAAATGTCATCTAGATATTTAATTATATATTTTTGAAGTTTTAAAATTCCAAAAATATGCAGCAGATAGCGACACTATTTTAAAACTTTTGTCATTTAATAAATAAATAACCGGATGCTATTTTCTTTTCAATTTGTTTTAAATTGATGCTATGATGATTCGCATACCTGGTGAAAATGGGATAACATGGCAAATCAGTTATTTTGCAAAAGTTGCGAATTCAAAACTAATGCATTAGCTCTATGGGACTGACAGTCCCTCCACTTTTAGCTCCCACACTACGTTTATAACGTAAAAAATGGAAGGTTTTATAATCGTTCAGTCCGTCTGTCACCCACTTTTACAGAACGAACCGCAAGTCTCACAAACAAGTGGAATACGTCATTTTGAAGCAAAAAATCACTTTAGGCTATATTCCAAATTTCATTGAAAAATTAAATTAGAAGTTTATTTAAAATTTAAATAACTAAAAATTTAATCTGCATTGAAATAACATGCGAATTCCACTTTTATTGAATGTTTTCACTGTTGCAATGACATCTAACGTCCGAGAAACTTTATTAAAAATAAGAATAAAATTCTTGAAAAAATATTTATTTTTATGGTATAATTCAATTTGGATTATTTTAATTGCACAATAAAGTTATTTTGAAGGTTCATTATATATGAATGAAGAAAGATGCGTAAAAAATTCTAAATATGCATAAAAATATGCAAAGTTTCGCGTTTATTTTAAAACAATTTCACAAATTCATTTTTCGAAATGTAAACTTGTGGCTGCAAAAAAGTAGTTATTTATAAAATATATCATTATCCTTGAAACTTCAAAAAAAATTAGCAAACGATAAAGATTAATTATCAAATCTGCAGAAGAAGATTAAAGAAAATTATTAATTTTGACTTATAAAAGTTTGAATTAGAACTAGCTTAAGGCCCTGCTTGGCGAATTTGTTTCTGAGGTGTTGTTAGCGTCTTTCCTGTTGTGCGTAAATGTTGTGTGGAAGCGGTGGAAGTGACAGATTCTACCAACCAATCCAAACCAACTTGCTTTTCCAAACAGTGCATCCTTTTATATATTCCCCCTCTATACCAAAACCGAGCTTAAGTTTGCAGCAGAGAAATGTACTAGGCGGGGGAATCTGTGTAAACAACGCCGTTGGCGCCGAAATTTGGCGTGCTCCTATTGGCTGCCCCTCTGACACTGATATTCGTGCGCCCTGTTACGTCAAAATCGAAGGAAAAAAATAATTAAAATAACACTCTAACTGAAGCTAAACTAATAAAAATAATAAATTTATGTCTTAAAATAACAAATAAATTTGTTTATTGAATGGGAAATACCTTTTTGTATTCGATTCTCGCACTCGAAAATGAGAACTATTTACCCTATTTCTCGTAGAACATTTGTATACTGCAAACTTTAGGTTGGTTTTGGTATAGCAACAGCCCATTCCAAACGAACCCTGTCAACACCGCTAATTACAATTCATTATTCCAGCGACGCACAATACTTTATTCGAAGGCCGGGACAGCAGCTCAATTGTTCGCTCACCTGTACCTGACTTGTTCGGCACGGTGCTTTGATATTCTCTGGATTTATGGAATAGGAGACTCGGGAATAATATGGGGTGACAATCCAAGGTTGGAGCATGGAGAAGCCGCGTCGTGAAAGTTTTAGAATGGAATTCGGCGGGAAAATGGAAATACTTGGAATATTTTTACTTGAAATTTAAATTTTTCTCGACAGTATGCTGAAAATTATTTGCGAGTTGATTGTTGTTTGTTATATTCCCTTCAAATTTTTTTTAAAAAACAAATATCAAATATCACCAGCATTGGGTCTTTTTATTCCAAAAGTTCCAAAGCGACAAGTATTAGTTTAAAAAAAATAGTTCGCCGATAGAGATGAGCTTGGAACAGAAAAATATGTATATACATTATAGAAATAGAAATGGATTTTCTTATATTAATTGGAATGGTGCGATCCGATCATGTCTGCAAAAAAAAATACTTATCGAACATGATATAACAATGATGTGGTACCCATTTTTTTTTCTTTTTAAATAAGTGTTTTTTTCCGAACTTTAACCATGTCGAAAACCAAACTTTTAAATTTTCAAGAGACATGTTTGATATCGTCTGTAGTTGGTACAGCTATATTGTCTCATAAAAATTTATTTTAGGAAGTTTATTTTTACGCATACAAATTCAATAAATTTTCTACAGAAAAGAAAATGATACCACGGAATATTTTCCTTTTAATAATTTATGGAATTAATAATGCACGAAATATTAAATAGAAATAAACAAGCCAACACCGAAAGCTTCTCTCTCCAATCTCAACACTCACATTTAAAAAACACATTTTATTTATCTTAAACAAGTTGGTTTGTTACAGAATCTGTCACTTACACCGCTTCCACACAACATTTTACGCTCAACAGGAAACACACTAACACCTCAAAAAGAAATTCGCCACACAGGGCCTTTGGTTTGGCTAGTTCTAATTCAAACTTTTGCAAGCAAAAACTAATCATTTTCTTTAATATTCTTTTGCAGATTTGATAATTTATCTTTATCGTTTGCAAGAAAAGTGATGATTTTTTAAAATAAATATCTTTTTGCAGTCACAAGTTTACATTTCGAAAAATAAATTAGTAAAATTGTTGCTGGAGCATTCCAGCGTTCCGTGTGTTACATTCGGACCACATTTTCAGTATATTTGTTACGTTTTTGGTTTGAAAGCAGTATAAAACAAATAAGATGACAACTTATATCTTTTCTCAGATGTTTAATGATCTTATTAAGCTAATCGGAATCTTTTTAAACTAAAAAGTTACGCAGATATAATTTTTTCATTTCGCGTCACGTGTGTTTCCATTTAACAGGGTTATTTTCTTTTCTTCTTCTATTATTTGCATAATTCTGCGAATTATGCAAATACTCATGAAAATAAAAAATATCAATAGCAAGCTAAGTAAACAAGCTTTAAAAAAAGTGGCGTTGGAAATCTGAGTTACAAATAGTCAGACTACAATAAAATAAATAGCGCCGTCACGTGTGTTGCACTCAACGTTCCGTGTGTTACAGCGTGCGAATTGATTTGCAGTTCAGTTTTTAAAATCCTAATATTTTTAATGATAAACACTTTGGTTAGCAAATAAATAAACATAGGAGTTTAGTGACATATTTAAATACACAATTATTTATTATTTAACTTTGGTAAAGCACATTTTTTGATATTTAATTTTTTATAAAAATATAAAAGTTCAATTGCTAATTTTAAATATTATTCATAAAATTTCAACTACACTAAAACCGACCTTAAGTTTGCAGCAGAGAAATGTACTGCGCGAAGGAAACTGGGTAAACAACGCAGGTGGCGCTGAAATTTCGCCTACTCTGATTGGCTCCTCCTTTGACCCTGATATTCGTGCACCCTGTTACGTCAAAATCGAAGGGAAAAATAATTAAAATACCCTCTAACTGAAGCTACACTAATAAAAATAATAAATTTACGTCTTGAAATAACAAATAAAATAGTTTATTGAATGTGAAACACATTTTTTTATTCGATTCTCGCACTCGAAAATGAGAACTATTTACCCTTTTTCTCGTAGAACATTTGTATACTGCAAACTTAATGTGGGTTTTATTGTAGTGAAAAATGATTCCTACCATATTGTAAATTACACAACAATAGCAAGCACAATTTTTATATAACTGTATTGAACAGTTCAATGTGACTGCCAGAGTCACATTTAACATGGTGAATTTTTCGTATTCCTGGTACCGGAAACAAAGTAACTCAAGGGTTAATATCCGTTATTTTGGATGTTATATCCGATTGTCAAATATGAAGGACTTTGGTATTCGGAATTAAGTTTCCGACAATATCCGCCAAATCCTTTGAATGCTGGACGATGGTCGGATTTGTTCTTTTACTCATAACTTCTCTCCGCACGAGATATTTGGCATTGCCACCAACTCCGTCGACAATGTCTTTCCTGGGAGACGTTGCGAAATAATTGCATTCAAATGTTTTTTTTCTTTTTTAAAATTGTAAATGAAAGTTGTTAAAGTAAAACAATTCACTTTCGTGAAAATTAATTTTGTTAAAGCATAACTGTTAATATCAATAAAATGCTTAATTTGAAATAATGATTTTGCAACACATAGCTTTTCTAAAGACAAATGGTCCCCAGGAAAAACAAAATAACGTCTGAAGCACTCTATATTTCAACTACTAATGATCTAAAATGTAAACATCCAATGCATCCTCAAATGTGTACATCTGCCAGAGCAGGTGGCTGAAACTTCCATAGCGTAAATGATAACGTTTTTAGTTTTGCAATTGTTTTTAATTCTTTTAGTAAAGGATTTTTTTTTGTTTTATGGTGTTTTATAAATATATACATGCATGTTTCCATAAGCACGCATTTCAATAAATGAATTTCTCAGGATAAATCTCGTTTTTTATACTACACGTCAACTAGCTCCCACTCCCGTTTCCTTCATCATTGCCAAAATCGTTCCGTGCGTTTCAAGAAATAAATTGCCAAATTCTTGCTTAATTTTTAAAAAAACATTTTGAAATTTTTTCTATATGTTCCCCATGTGTAACTAGCTTATAATTAATAAAATAAGCTTTGTTAAGCTTTTTTCACAGTTTTTATATAAAAAGTTATAGGTTTTCGTTCCGTGTGTTACATTGAGCATCAAGTAATTCATATTCTACCGAGTAATTTTTTAAAAAAAAAATCGATGCACAAAATATCTGCCTAAGATACTCAGAAAAGATGCATTTGCAACAATATGCGTAAAAAAATTCATTTTACATGTTTTTTAGCCCTTAAACGTTTATCATACATCTGGCAATTATTTCACTTGAAAGATCTATTTCTAAATCGGTCTAGTTTATTGCATTTTTTCACACTAAAATTGAATTCAGATTCGAAAATCAGTATGATTTATTTGAAATATAAACCTTTAACTACATGTGACAATTTTTTCAGAATTTTATTTGCACTTTAATTTTTTGGCACTTCAGGACCACTTTCCTTGGAATGCTCCTGCTTTAAAAATAAAAGCGAAAATTTGCATATTTTTTATGCAAATTTCGAAATTTTTATGCATCTTTCTTCCCCAAAATATAACGAACCATCAAAATAACTTTATTGTGCTATTACAACAATACAAATTGAATTGTTACACAAAAATAAATATTTTTTTCAAGAATATTATTTTTATTTTAAATAAAGTTTCTCGTACGTTTGATGTCATGGCAAGAGTGAAAATATTGAATAAAAATGGAATTCGCATGTTATTTCAATGTAGATTAAATTTTTAGATATTTAAATTTTAAATAAACTTCTAATTTAAATTTTTTAATGAAATTTGGAATGTAGCCTAAACTGATTTTTTGCTTCAAAATGAACTATCCCACTTGTTTGTGAGACTTGCGGTTCGTTCTGTCAGAAGTGGGTGACGGACGGACAGACAGACAGACGGACAGAACGATTATAAAACCTTCCACTTTTTACGTTATAAACGTAGTGTGGAAGCTAAAATCATTATCTTAAAACATGTTTTATTAAACTTAAATCTAAAAGTAATTATTTAGTCAAGCAAATTTATTTCTTAGAAGAATATGTTAATATTTTAATAAATTTTTAGCATGAGTGCCAAGAGTCGCTCTTCTTGAAGTTTTTACTTGTTGGTGAAAAAGTAAGTTTTCCCATTTTTCTTTGAGTACGTTTATTTTTTTTAAGCTTTTTAACTGAAAATGAGAAGTGACTTACGGATAAAGCTTCCAAAGCGCAAGCTTATATTTAATTTGCCGAATCGTAACAAGTCTATAGACATGTTTCACGTCTTGAGTGGCAACAGAAATGCTAAATAAAGAAATAAATTCTTTCTCGAGCCTCAATAAGCTTGTTTCAACACTTTGTCAAAGAAAACAAAACAACCAATGAAATGGCAATATAAAGAGCGTGACATCATAAGAAATATTTCCATTAGTCAATCAATCACACGTAACGTAGAAACATAACAATTGCATCTTCGATCGCTAAAAATGCATAAATGAAAGCTGGGCGAAATTACATCATCTGGAACAAGCCAATTGCGATATTATGTCACCACCACTTCATTCTTTCGTACGAGGGCTTTGGCGACATACGTAACATTTGGCACTTGACTTGGCGCCAGCGAGCTTGACTAGAATGGCTGCCGTATTCCTGATACCAGTAGTTGGAAAGCACAGGACTACGGCTGACGGTGTGACGAGCGGAATTTGGCCCACTCGTCCGATCAAAACATTGCGGAACACTGCATTTTGAAACTACTAAAACTCAAAGTGCAATTGCTGTCGGCCACGAATCAAAGTGATTAACTACTTTCCAACTGTTGTGCACCTGTAAATAAATTAAGGTGACGGGTGTGATATGTGACAAGTGGATATACGACGTGTGTTTTGGTGCTTCCTCGACTTCAATACGTGACCGTTTGGATATTGTTTATTTATTCAATTACGATATTAATTCCTCTCAAATATGACAAACATTTCACATTGGATTTTCGACGGTAACAACCGCCGACTAACGTTGTCCGTACCTGGATACAACTATGCGCCGCTCACCCGCCGCACGTAATCGTCCCTGCCCCGACCTTGGTTTCTGTTTCTTGCAAATGCCGATAATTTGCCGATATCTTTTCGAGTAAAAAAATTCACTATATCATGACTTGATTTTAGAGAGCAGGCGATTGGAATGCGCATGCGTGCGGGTTCGGCCAAACATGGCGACAGATGGAACCAAATCGTCGGCGAGTTCGGGTGGGCTCGTGAGAGTCGGATTTTACCACTTGGAGAAAACCATCGGCAAGGGGAATTTCGCCGTGGTCAAGCTGGCCACGCACATAATTACCAAAACTAAGGTGAGATCATGGACCCCCTGAAAAAAATCCACCAAAACATGTGGTCTTGCAATCTTATTTTGATCAAATCTACATATTTCATCACATATTAGGTGCGTTTACTTGAGCCATCCAATCCATGGAATGCCAAAATCCCCATTAGTGGAAAAAGAGATCGAGCAGGATTTCAAACCCAAATGATAGTCTGTGGCCGAATTCATGGTATGAAACATCAAACCCTCCTTCATTGGAGGGTTTGCGAAACCCCACAATGAACCCTGCAACTCGGGTTCTTTCTGGGAGAAAATCCCCACGAGAGAAAAATTGCTGAGTTTGCTCTTCAATCCATGGATTCGATGGCTCATGTAAATGTGCCTATTGTTGGCAAAATAGCTTCCATACCTATTTTACATTCATTCAAAATTAAAGATGACAAATTGGCAATTCGTATCCGCAGCACCTCTGTAATAACAAGATACATAGCTACACACTTTCCTTGAAACAAATTAACACCTGTTGTAAACACGCCCCTCAAGTCAATAAGTATGTTGCATCGTAAATTTATACTCATCTCCAATTTTGAATGAATAGAAGATAATAGATAAATTGTCAAGCCATGTATCTATAACACCACTACAATAACTTACACACAACTAAAAGTTAACATCCTGGTATAATGGTTAGACTCCTGGTGGGGCACTTAACATTGGAACTGATAGAGTAATACAGTCCACTATTAGTAGGCTCATAAGTGTACACATCGGGTATCTTTCTTTTGAGCTTGGTAGAAAGACCTTTTCAATGTGCACGAGGTGTAACTGCACAGACTTCTCCCGATCACATTTTATACTGTCTTGGTCTGGAGAAGAACGACCTTTACTCTAGTCCCTTACTCGTATTTGATTTCCTGAAGACTTTTGCTCATTGACTTGGTCTAGCCTGTGGCTGACCAAGAGGAATAAGTCAACAACAAAAGTTAACATGTGTTGTACATACAGCTCTATGTTAATAAGCAGGGCACAAAAAACCTCCTGTCCTTGGTGGTCCAAAAATTCGCTGTGTACAACTAATTATTCAATACCTTAGTCCTCGTGGACGGCCATTTCCCGTTAATGTTAGTGGTAAATTTTAAATTCTTGCTATTTTACAAGAGTCTTGATCTCACTACTAAAAGGACCTTTTAATCTAGAAATTCCGCTGATTCCTTCATCAGACCAAATGCTCATGCTCACGTAATCAGTAAGCAAAAACAGTTGCTCAGTGCATGTGCTTTTGGACTTTTAACAAGGAAAGGAATGAAAAATTACGTATAACACATTATGCACTGATCTTAAGCAGGGAGCATTGATCGCAATTCTGAACATCTACCTTACCGGGAAACCCCTTTCGCATTTCTGTACAGAAACCGCTTTAAATCATTGCCTTGATTGTGGAACTGCAATCACTGTATTTGATTCATTAAAAAAAACATAGTAACCTCGAATAAATTGACATTCCAGCTAACTTGAACTTAGTCATTTTAATTCGCAATTCTCATGAATTTAAAAATTCTTAGTCATCTTCTATGAGTTCAAAATTATAAGGAACTCATGGAACCTTAGAAAAACTTAAAACATGTCGTTCTGAAATCTACTTACTTTGATAAAATCTACGTATAGGTATTATGACGGCTAATAAAATATATCTTCTCGTTAACTGCATATCTGTCTTTTAGTCATTTAAAATTATGTATGAACTAATAATAATCTAATGATAAATTGTCAACCCGTGTAACTGTAACACCATTAACAATAACAAAGTACTCATTTAACACACCTTAAAACAAATTAACATGTATTGTGAGTGCTGCTTAAACTCAATTCTACATATTATCATATAATGAGGGCAATGGACATACAATAACTTCTTGTCCTATATTTTATTTATTCAAAATTATCTATAACAGATAAATTGTTAAACCATGTATCTTTAACCACTATAATTACAAGTTACACATCATAACTTTAAACAAATCAACATGTTTTGTTCACATTGCACAATGTTAAAAAATATGTTGTATCTTAATTTGTAAGACATCTTCTATTAGTTCAAAATTTAAGAAAAAATAGATCCTTAACATAATTTTATTAACACTAATATATAATAACAACATTGAACTTAACAGTTTAACTGCTCATTAACATTCATTTTCATTCATATTTCATTTAACACTGTCCAGTTTTTAATTACCTATATTTTTACTAAAACCATTATAGTTGGTTTATTTACTATGTGAGCCTCAAAAAGGCCTTTCTTCCCCCATCCCTTCGCTTGGTTTTCTAGGAAATGGGGGGGGGTGGGGAGCATCGCTTTTCTAAACCTTACGCATTTGAGGTTCTGTTGTGAGGTTGACAATCCGAACAGTTCAAGCCCAAGTAGGGTGGAGAAAATCCGAAACTGTGACGCTTGCACCGTTTCAAAGAACCACAACCGGGGATGGGGGGTAGAAAATGCTTTCGAGGCTCGCATTCTAGGTAGACCTACCTCAGCAATAGGAATTCTGTATTGGTCAAGCTGGCTATGCTTGTAATAACCAAAACTTGGGTGAGTTTGTATTGTGGACTCCTTAAAACGGCATAAATCTAAATAAAAAATCTAAATTTTATTGAAATGTTACAATATGCAAGATCAGCTTCTTATGGTAACGTTCCATCTTTTATTGGTTCAAAATATTAGTGCATATTACACATCAATCCATTATGCTGTAACAGCACATAACTTGAAACAGATTAATATGTAGATTACCATACTGTTCAACATTAATAGTTCAACATTATATTGTATGTACAAACCAGTCTTGAATATAGATTTATGTAAATTACTTATATCTACTGATATCAAGTCTACTCATAATTATATAACACCCTCATAATAACAACACACAAAACTTGATATAGCTAACATATCAATAGTCACACTAGTTCATACTATTCAAAATATATAATCATGAGCATGTTTTATCCATTAATTAAATCTTTGTAAATGAGTAAATGTTGATCAAAGTTCAACAATAGTGTCAATCCTTCTTTCTATAACACTCATATAAATAAGAACAAACTACTTAAAACATTTTAACAGCCATAGTACACTACACTAAAACTGACCTTAAGTTTGCAGCAGAGAAATGTATTGCGGGGAGAAAACTGGGTAAACAACGCAGCTGGCGCTGAAATTTCGCCTACTCTGATTGGCTGCTCCTTTGACCCTGATATTCGTGCGCCCTGTTACGTCAAAATCGAAGGGAAAAATAATTAAAATTACACTAACTGAAGCTAAACTAATAAAAATAATAGCTTTATGTCTTGAAATAACAAATAAAATTGTTTATTGAATATGAAACGCCTTTTTTTTATTCGATTCTCACACTCCAAAATGAGAACTACTTACCCTTTTTCCGTAAAACATGTGTATACTGCAAACTTAATGTTGGTTTTACTGTACGCTACTTGGGCTAGTAATCAATGAATCTTTGATATTGTATAGTACATATCATATATGTTTACTGAATTGAATTCATAAATATTCATGAATGTATCTAAATGTCCTAAAATTTGAATGCATATTTCTCATATTATCGCCATCCAACTCTAGCCAAAATATTTTGTTGGATAATAATCTATCCCTATCTAGCATGTTGCTAAATTTTTTTTAAACCTAGTTTTATCATATATTCTAATAATACCTTAATACTCACATTATTGTCAAATAAAGTGAGTTGGCTGCTATTATTTATGCAACTTAACATTAATTAATGGTTAAACCCTTTAGTTTTGAAATTATATTTAAATTTCTCGTCAAATATAGTCACATTAAAATTATACTGCCCCAAACAAACTCGATAGTGTGACAGATCACTAAGTGCCTAGGCCTTCTATGCCCATTTCTGCTTAACAGACTGTGGCAATATGAGGTATATTACAATAGATATTCCAGTCAGTTGGTCACAAGCTAAAGCAACCCAAATTGTTTAGTTCCCAAGCTACCTTTACTTAATTTTATCAATTAACCCACTGGAGGGATGACATGCTAAGCGAGTCTTGCCAAACCAATGGTTGAACCACCTACCTGTGGCATGGTAACGTACCTGTGGCATGGTAACGTAAGTCATTCATGGTTAGTACACTCCTTAAAAACCTTGAAAAGTGCTTGAATAAAAAAAGTTCATTTTCAAGTCCTTAAAAGTGCTTAAAAATGAATCTAGAATGCTTGAAAAAAATCCATACTATTTATTGCAAAATCGGATATCAAAAATTTTCTCTTTGCGATTGCCAAAAAGGTGATGGCTGAAACACATGACCTCTCACTGGATTACGCTACTGCTATGACGTCACTAAAATCTTTTCCCCGTTATTAAGCAACCGGTATCTTTCAAGAACTGTAACCATATTTCTGGCCCATAAGTTTTTGTTTTGATTGTGTTAGAGCATTTTTGTTCTTTTTGCGGCAAATTAGCATAAATAATTTCTTGAATGTGAATAAAATATTTTGCTTACCAAAGTATCTGATTGAAATGCGAAAAAAGCATTTTCTTCATAGTGCGTACCTAGCAGAGCCGCATTTTATAAATTTTGTTTTGAAACTTTTCAAGTGTTCTGGTGATTGTCTTGTCTGAATACTTCACAAAATGAGTGGAAAATGTATTTCCAACGATCTTTGGTTGAAATATTCCGATTATCGTGACTGGTTGCAAATTTTACTTGCGAAAAGGATTGGAGTGGTCTAGATGGTGATATTGATTACCTGTAACCTTAATTGGTTTTCAACATTTTTAACCATATAAAAATTATAGTTAAAATCTGGCACCAACATCTAGTCCTTGAATTTTTCTGGAAAAGTCCTTGAAAAGTGCTTGAATTTTTTTTCCTAACAAGTGTATGAACCATGTCATTATACAAAATGAACAAGTGTTAAACTCTGTTCTTAAACTTGTCAGCCACCGATACGTAAAGGTACAAGCTAAATTTGCTTTTACGATATGGTTCACCAGTAATGTTTACATGTACACATTAACTCATTTATTAAACAAAATATTATTGATTTTTCAAATAGTTCTGGATTAGAATTATGTGTACTAATTATAATGTGCCTAACCACAAATGTTAAGATATTTTTTTTCTCTTATTTTAATGTTATATTATAACAAGCAAAGTTATTTTTTTATGTGATGTGTTTGTGTTTGCCAATTGTCAGTCAATCAAAAAATCCAAGAAGTTGAAAAGTTCATTTGCTGATTTTGTACTGTAAACGCAAGCTCGCTCAAGTTTGCGGGTTCAAGCCTGTCAGAGTCGTCAGATTTTCTGGATTGGAAAATCTTGAGCATTCGTGTCATATGATTATGTGGCATGTAAAAGATCCTTGAGTACCCATTTGGCTTGGGTTCTCTCTGCAAAATTAAATCTCAGTAAAGTTAAGCATCCACATAGACCTCATATTCCTTGTAATAAAGCAGTCCCGTTGGGAAAAAATAAATTTGTAGGTTATGTTTTCATAATAGACTACATTCCTGAATACAGGGTTCATGCGCCTCCTAAAATTTCTGTTAAACTTCTGAATTTCATTATTTTTTTTCTAAGGGCTCTTATAACTCTTGAAATTTGTGTCGCATCTTCTGATATTTTTCTCCCTCTCCTGAAAAAATTAACTACGGGAATCTTTTTTCCTTTCTTCGCTGTTTTTCTCGCGTACTTTATTTGTAAAAGTCTACTGAGCATGTGCTGTAGAAAATAGAGTTCGGACATTGTGACAATAGTTAATGTCTCAGAATACACCACAAAACTCTTAAAAGATTTTTTAAAGTTTCATCATTTGAAGTGTGGTGAAGTTACTAGACTAATAGAATTTAATAGACTAACATATTCAAATTTATTCCCTCTTGCCTCCTGAATTTACGCTGCTACACTCCTAAAAAACATCTGAATTTCACTAGCATAAATAGAGTATGAAACCTGTGAATAGTATGAAATATTGCATGAAAAGTATACATATCACTTTGTAGGTCTGTTCCACATATGGCACACTGTATGTTAATAAAGCAATTATATTCATGTTTTTTTTTATGTATATATAATCATATATTAAAACAAATTTATTTTTCCATGCAGGTTGCTATAAAGATAATAGATAAAACTCATTTGGACGATGATAATTTGAAGAAAATCCTAAGAGAAATACAAATAATGAAAATGCTGCATCATCCACACATTATAGTATTATATCAAGTAAGTGTATTGTTTTTGAAAACTGTTTTAATAAGAGTTTTACGTATCTAATTGCATCTAAGACAATTACATGACTCTCAATAAATATAATGTATAATTATGTAACATCAAATTTTGTCTTAAATACAGTAGCAGCTAATACTGAGTGAAGAACTTAACAGCGAAAGAAATGTCAATTTCTTGATTGATTTTACACAAATAAAGTCTCTTGTACTGAAGTAGCTTAATAAACCCGGTGTTGCATGGGTTGTACCCTTAATAACGTTGATTGTTTTTTATGTAAACATTTATTTTATATCAATTGATCCCTTCTTCACTGGTCAGCATTCCATCAGTATATTATAATTTCCTCCCATTCTAATATCAGAAATAATTTTAAAAAAGAACTTCTTGAACTTCTTTCAAATTAGAAAATGAAAAATATTAAAAGTTCATAACAATGCTATTGCTAGGGAGAAATAGGCTTACGTTTTGCCTTCCTACACCCGTTTGGGTTCGAATTTCAAAAAATCGCTTCCTAAATGACGCCTACAATATAAAAAGAATATTTTCCTAAAATTTGGTAGCAGTACCTCTAGTACTTTTTGCTGGGCGTTGATACATCAGTGAGTCAGTCAGGACTTTGAATTTTATATATATAGTTATCAAAGTGAAATTTAAAAAATCTATTAGTTCAGCTTACATTTGTCTGAGGTTTGAATCTTCAACTAGGCAAATTCCCTTACTCTCTCATCCCGTCAATGAGTCAATCAAACAAGGACCAAGCAACTTGGAAACTAAACAATGGCATTTTCGTGTAAGCCTGGCCAACTGGCCGGAACATGTGCTGCAAAGCACTTTGTCTCGATGGCTGAAATGGGCACAGAAGGCTTTGTCCCTCAGTGTTTGTGCTACCGTGTTTATACAGGTGGCCCTGTTCTAGAGATAGGAATACGTTGAAATGATTGGTTTAATTTTGCTCGTTACTTAAAATTTAGTTTGTTTTTCAATATGGTATTTATTTTCTATTTTGCATTTTAAACCAACTGATAGTAATGTAGACATTTAAAATCAATACTTGTAACAATGTTAAATCTATAATTTATCTCTTTGTTACAATTTATTTTATATACATTTATAAACCTGGGTCGTATTTTTATATTAAAAAATAATTTGTAGCTCGAATGTTAAGTTCCATGGTTTAACTTATTTTAGTTCCTATAATTGTAGAAAGAGTGTTTTAAAATTGTGTGTTAAACTTAAAAAAAACAAAAACAGAATAATATTTTATTGTCTAGATAATTTGTGTCCTGTAGCCACAAACCATTTTAAAGTTCTAGAAACCTACAGTACAATGCGTTTTTAACTAATCTACAACACAAATTTTATGATAGCATGTCAAAGTTTTACAAAATTTTATTTAACAGCTAATTTTTTCTTGTAATTGCAACTGAATTTTGTTTAGCAAACTGTTATAAATTATTGTGCATTTTGAGATAGAAAAAAATTGTCATTTGGCCTTTAAAAGTTTAAAATTAAAACTATATATACCTTGTGTAAGGCAAATATGTTTTTATTAAATTTTATATTAATCTTGGCTTTTTTAGTGTTTCTTAGCACATTCTTTGTTACATACTTGTTTTTTTTAAAAAATGATTGTTATAGTTTTTCTAGTCTTAATTAAAGACAAAATAAGTATTAATTATTTAATGTGATTTAATTACAGTGAATTTCGTTTCAGGTAATGGAAACAGAACGAATGATTTATCTAGTTACTGAATACGCCAGTGGGGGTGAAATATTTGGTTAGTTAAGTATTTTCTGACCTTCTTGTATTTAGTTAAACGTTAGCAATTAATGTGTTAAGTGATAATTTCTGGTTGCTCCTTTTTCTTAGTAGTAATTTTTTTTTCTAAAATAGAAAGCAATGTTAACAGGCTTTAAATTACCTCAAAATTTGGAAACTTAAAGGTCTCTGAAATTTCCTCTAAAACTAAAGACGGGTCCTATTTTTTTGTCCTAAAGAATTCCAAATAATTTTTATTTGTTAGTGCCGAAAATTTCTTTTTACTTGTTTGATTATCTATTTTTGTTCGAAAAAATCTCGCTCTTTAGACTAATAATTATTATATGTTTGTCATGTTTCGAGCAATGTATGAAAAAAAAACTAAAATATAGCCCTAATTAATTTTAAGTGACCCTTAAATGTCCTTAAACTGACACTAAATCTTGCTAGTTACGAGTTGGAAACCTGAAATATTTTAATGAATATCTACTGATCCACGTGAGAGCAATGAAAAATAATCCTTGATTACTCTTATGTATCTATATTTAATTTAGCCATAGTTAATTTGAATAAAGTGCATGTTTAAGTTTTATAAGATTATATATACATAGCGTGTAAAATACTTTTTTTTTGTGTGTATAGCAATTTTGCTACACCAAAGTATTTGTGTGTAGCAATTTTTAATCAATGCATAGCACTTTTGAAAAAAATTTAAGGATCGCAAAACTGCAGGCGATCTGAAAGTTTCAAAACTTCGATAATCCGAAAGTTGCAGAACTCCGGGGATTCAAATATCGCGGAACTCCAGGGATCCGAAAGTTACAAAACTACAACGATCTGAAAGTTGCGAAACTACGGTGATCCTCGACTTTCGATTTAGCTTTGCGTCGCAACTAAATGCGATACAAAGCTAAATCGCTATTGCAAGTCTTTATTTTGGTGTCTCGTTTCGCGATGCGATACCGCTTATTTTACACACTGTATATACATATACACATACAATTAAAATTGAATTTAGTTTCATTACAAGGAAATTAAAAAAAAATTATATTGCTTTTTCTATTATGTTCTGTAAATAATTTTCATTTAAACTATTTATTGATTTTTTTTAAAGTTAAGAGCAAACTAAATTATTTGAAAATACCAAATGAGTTATGAATGTACTACACTGCGATCAAAAAGTTTAGACAATGAAGTTTTTTAACTGTAAAATTTCGAATTGTGATAGTAGAATTACAAAACACCCCTAAATATATTAAATATGTATTTTTTAAATGATATAATTGAAACATAATTGCGTGATTTGCTACTAAAAAAATTTTTTTTCAAAAAATAAAATTTTGTACGAGCCCAAAAGTTTAGACACAAATACGATATTATGCTAATTTAAAGTAAATAATGGCCTAATTTCGCATTTTTATTGATGAATTATGTTTTTTATATGAAAAATTAAGAAAAAAAACCGATATCCGGTAACTAATCAGATTTAATAACGATATTGGTTCAATTTTACACCAAACAGACAATAAAGCCATTTTAAAACTTTATTCAAATCATATTCACCGCAAATATGCAATTAAACATCTCTAAATACGAACCGAATGCCTACCAGTCCAACATCTTAAAGTTTCGGCACGAATTCGTGGATTTAGAGACATGCATTGACCAATTTTCTTGATGAAAAGTGCACTCTTTCCCATATAAAGTCACAAAATAGCAACATATTATTCTATTTTGCACTTTAGTACAATGCAGAGATAGTCACCTCTTCTATAATGACAAAAAAAGTATTAAAATTTAACGTATATTCACTCCACACCATCACGAAGCTTCCTTCTTCATACTGAAGTTCGAAGTTTCTTGAGAAAAACCGGTTTCTTTGAACTGGTTACAATGCAACCGGTCTCTTCAGTGCTAATTTAAACACGTTCAGTTTAATCGAATATTGAAAAATAAGCTTCTGAAAACACCGGTTTTCCCCTCAAAAACTCTAGCATCAAGCTGGAAGTTTGTAATGGTGTGGAGTGAATTTACTTTGAAACGACCGACTTTATTTGGCGGTTTTGAAGAGGTGACTATCCCTGCATTGTACTAAAGTGCAAAAAAGATTAAAAGAATAATATGTTGCTATTTTGTGATTTTATATGGGAAAGACTGCACTTTTCATCAAGAAAATTAGGCAATGCATGTCTCTAAATCCACGAATTTTGCCAAAACTTTAAGGTGTTGGCCTGGTAAGCATTCGGTTTGTATTTACAGATGTTTAATTGTATATTTGCTGCAAATATGATTTGAATAAAGTTTTAAAATGGCTTTATTGTCTGTTTGGTGTAAAATTGAACCAATAACGTTATTAAATCTGATTAGTTACCGGATATCGGTTTTTTTCTTAATTTTTCATATAAAAAAACATATAATTCATCAATAAAAATGCGAAATTAGGCCATTATCTACTTTAAATTAGCATAACCTTGGATTTGTGTCTAAACTTTTGGGCTCATAAAAAATTTTATTTTTTGAAAAAAAATTTAAATAGCAAATCAAGCAATTATTTTTCAACTACATCATTTCAAAATACTTTTTTAATATATTTAGGGGTGTTTTGTAATTCTACTATCACAATTCGAAATTTTACAGTTAAAAAACATCATTGTCTAAACTTTTGGATTGCAGTGTATACATTAAAGTAATACAGTAAACAAAAACAAAATGCACATGCAAAGATATATCATTAAATTTTTTAAAACTGATTTTAGTACTGATAACAAAAGTGTGCATATTTCAAGGTCATGTACATGTGTTGCAATAGTTTCCTTATAGTTAAGCAAATCTCTTGTCTTTTTTCTACTGATTGCAACGATTCTTCAAAATTTTCAGTTTTCAAAAAATGAATTTGCAAATCTATCTTTTGAAAGCTTTGTGGAGTGAAAATTGTGCTCGTCATAAATCCCCAATCGCAAGAAAAATCAGATGCAGTAGGATTGATAGTTAACCTGACTGCGTAGTTAGTGTTTGAGATGAATTCCAACCTAAAACCTGTTTATATTTAACTTTAATACAGGGTGAGGCACACAAAAGTGGCCCCTGTCCAGAGATAGGAATACGTTGAAATGCTTGGTTCAGATTAGCTTCACATCGGAGCTACTCTTAGACTAGTGGCGAGTTCAGATCTTAGTTCGTATTGTATGAAGACGTCCCATAATGCAAATTTTGTGTATTGCAATCAATTTAGAATGTTTGGTATAACTAAAAACAAAATGGTCCGACTGAAACAATCAAATAATCACTAGTGGGAACTTTTCTTGATCAGCTCTTCAAACCTTGTTTATATTTCATTTCAACTAGCTTCTCAAACCATAGCGTAGCTGCCGGCAAATAATTCGCCAAGCGTCTGTTTGGGCTTAATATTGAAGCAATCAATAGCTTCAGCCAGCAAACCTGTTTTTGTGCTGGTTTTAGACTTGGCAACATTTCTGTCGTATTCTTATCTCTTAACCGGGGCCATTTTTGTTTGCCTCACCCTGTATAAGGAACCATTCTTGTGCATATCCATGGTGCATTGATGGCTATAGGCCATTAAATTTCTTGATTTATAGTGAGGTTGGGGAGCCCTGTCGGTTAGGCATTCTCCTTGCATGCAGAAGGTCCCAGGTTCAGGTCTGGGCATCGCCAAAATAACTGCTGATCTATAAATAATAATAATTTATTTGATGCAATGAAATAGTTTTACAAAATAAAAAAAAACACCTTGATGGGCAGCTAAGGCCCTTACAGAGGTATGAAATATACTAAAACAAAAACAAAAATTGTGCAAACGGAGAAAAAAAAAAGAAAAATAAATAAGTTATACAGTACATATATACACAAAGAGGAAAATCTGGACAACCAGCCCAGAAACTTTCTAAATCAGTGATATTAATATTCATTACAAAGATTTTAAATTTTTCTTAAAGATTCGTAGACTGTTTGAATTCTGGATATGAACTGGTAATAAATTAAAGAATGTAGGAGCTAAATATTGGAATTTTTTTTTCTGGACATTTCTTTATAGGGTCTTGGAATTTTAAATAAATTATTGGGTCTATGTGCTGAAATATTTGACAATTTAGTAAACAGCCTGTGCATCCAAAAATGTCCGAAATAATACAACATGTAGAGGGAGTACACTTTAAATATGCTCCAAAGTCCCAATGCTGGGTACGATGTCGCCCTTAATTAACTGTTGCGTTGGGTGCCTACTCAAGTGTTGGCTTGTCACTTGATTGGTTCTAAATTATGACACTCGTCGCCAATAACTCTGGTGTACCTCTAGTGCGTTAAGAAATTTACTTGTTGGCTGTACTGAATGTACCATGATGTTTTGCACAGGAATTATATATTACTTCTAGTAAAATTGCCCGTACAAACAGTTTCTCGGTTAACACCTATTTCAAACTCTTTGTCTAAGTTGTTCATTGGTCGCAACAAACAAGTACTACTTTATTGTGCAATTGTGTACTTATATGTTTATGTTAAATTGAAATTGATGAATAATAAATACTACTTGGATCTGACAAAAAATAAAATTTGGTTTAGGTAGGCCGAATATTCCTTATTCGGCCAAATTTGGTGTTCATTGCATCCCTAAACGTAAAGGTAAAAATTAGCGGTCGCCACTCGCCACGTGGCGATTTAAATGTCAATATAGGCGATTAAAAAATTTGCCATAGGTCGCCACTTCAATCGCCCCTCTCCCACTGCGCTATCTTATCTTTCGCGATGTTACGATCGCCGGAGTTTCGGGATAGTAGGAGCGTCGAAGTTTTGCGATGTTACGATCGCCGGAGTTTCGGGATAGAAAGAACGTCGGAGTTTCGGATAGAGGGATCACCGGAGTTTCGCGATAGTAGGATCGGCTTAGTTTCACGATTTTTCCAGATTTCAACTAAGGATATGTGAAGAATATTATTTAATCCAGAAAATTTATATTTCATAAAAAAAATATTTTTTATTTTAATTTGGAGAAAGTTTAATTTGAAGTTGACATTCAGAATAAATTTCATTGCTGCTTTTACGTATATAGTAAGTTTAATTATTTTTTACTTATTATTTAAATTGTTCTTATATTTTATCTGATTAGGAATTACATAGTTAAACCAATTATCTTGTTGTTAACATCTTACTTTGGTTATAAAAGTTAACTATTTGTTTTATTATTACACAAAAGTCCATTGTTCACAAATTGAAATATTTTTGCTATCGTAATTTCTATAAGGGAAAAAAAGTTTCAGCTTTTTTTTCTTAAGCTTGTACCATGTCTGAATATCAAAGTTACCTTGAATTCCTTTAATGATTTGAACTGACTCACGACGACACATTGGATAATAAAAGTTTATTTTTATAAATTCCTACTTTTTATAAAAGTTTATTTTTATTGATAATATTTGTAATTAATTAAACTGATGTTTAATGATAATAAACCAAATTATTTAATTTTATGTAAAAAAAATCCGATGGTGGGTGGCCATTAACTAAAAAAAAGTGGCCATTAAAAAAATTGAGGCTACCGGCCACTGGCTATTAACCAAATTTGCTAATTTTTACCTTTACCTAAACGTCAAAGACACTACAAAAAAGTAATAATTTCTTTCCTTCAGATCACCTGGTGGCCCATGGTCGTATGAGTGAGAAAGAGGCCCGCCACAAGTTCAAGCAAATCTTGACTGCCATCCACTACTGCCATGAGAGGCATGTGGTGCATCGAGATCTGAAAGCAGAGAATCTTTTGCTGGATGAGAACATGAACATCAAAATAGCAGGTGAGAGAGACTTTTTGTGCTGTTCATTTGTTCGGGATGATTCAGCAAAAATACCCAATACTAACCTTGTCTATCCAGAATGTGAGCCTCAAAAGCTTTTTTCTCTCCCATCCCCACATGTGGTTTTCTTTGAAACTGCGTGAGTGTTTTTTACCAAACCTTACTTGGGTTTTAACTTTTCCGTTTGTTAACCTCACAACGGAACCTCGTATGCACTAGGTTTAGAAAAGCCATGCTCCTTCCGTTTTCTAGACAGGGTTCCCACGGGTCCTGTAACGTTAAGTAGTTCAAGTGTAACTTAATGTTATCAACCATCATAATAATCCGTGTTAACTGTGAACCTTTATATGTAACCATAACCTTGTGATGTTTAATAAATACTCATGTCGCATATTGACATGAGTCAATCATTCTTCTCTACTTGACGTGTACTGTACTTATTTAGAGCCATCCTTATAGACACGTCACATGGTGTCAATCAGTTGGTATTTAAAATTACTTCGTAGAAATTTAACTAAAGTTTTAATTTAACCTTTAAAATTGAGACTTGAAATATCTTGCCATGTCTACCGGAGAAACAGCAGTGTCGCAGACACCCGTAGGCATCCGCCCACCGAAGTCGTTATCTGTTAGTAACGAGAACATGCCGCTGACTTGGAAACTGTGGAAACAACAGTTCGAATTCTACAAAGTAGCAACCCAGTTGGACAAGAAATCCAACGAGATTCAAGTCGCAACGCTGATGGCTGTCATAGGAGAAGAATCAATCCTGATTTACAACACATTCACGTGGACCGAAGGAGAAGAAAAGAATTTGGCCAGTATACTTCAGAAGTTCGAAGAGCACTTTGCCCCTAAAGTGAATCAGTCTTATATACGGTACCAGTTCTTCGGAATGAAGCAGAAAGAGTTGGAAACCTTTGATGAATTCTTGACGTCCGCCCGAACGAAAATAAAAGATTGTGAATTCGGTAGCTTAACAGATGACATTCTACGCGATAAAATCGTATACGGAATATCGTCAGATAAAGTTCGAGAAAGGCTGCTTTCCGAAAAAGACCTTAACCTACAAACGGCTATTGGAATTTGCAGAGCCAGCGAGCAAGCGTCAAACAACCTAAAGACTCTTAACCTGACCGAGGAAAGTAAAGTTTTGGCTGTCTCCAAATATACCGATAAGCAGAGAAGATAAGAAATTAGTTTCTTTTGGAAGAAATACTATTCCAGTTTTGGGTGAAGTTGAAGTGAAATGCAAATGTGCAAACCAGGAACACGTACTAAAATTCTTAGTTGTGAAAGAAGATTTAACTCCAATATTAGGAAGAAGTTCCTGTGAAAAGCTGAATCTTGTCAAACGTTTTGAATTAGCGGAATACCAGATTCCCAGTAAAGTTTTTCAAGGTATCGGATGTGTTAAAGGTTTTGAATACGACATAGAACTAAAAGAATACTCGCAGTTAAAAATACATCCACCACGCAATATTCCGTACTCTATCCGGGAAGACGTGAAGAAAGAATTAGATCAGATGGTCAAAATGGGAGTATTGTGTCCAGTAACGGAATCAACTCCAGCAGTAAATCCGATGGTTGTAGTTAGGAAAAATGGAAAAGTTAGAGTCTGCATTGATCCGTCAGATTTGAATCGAAATATCAAAAGAAGGCATTATCCATTGAAAACTGTAGAGGATATTGCAACCAGAATAGGAAAATCAAAGTACTTTTCGCTGTTAGATGCGAAACGAGGATTTTGGCAAGTGAAAGTCACGGACAGAACATCACGTTATCTAACTATGAACACACCCTGGGGACGATACCGTTTCCTCAGACTACCATTTGGGTTAGCCTCAGCACCTGAAGTCTTCCAGCAAGTAATGAACAAGATCCTGGAAGGAGTCCCTGGAGTGGAATGTTCTATGGATGATGTTTTGCTGTTTGCCGAGACTATTCCTGAACTCAACAAAATCACGAAAGAAGTAACCACAAGATTAGAAAATGCAGGAGTAACGCTCAACAGAGAAAAGTGTCAATTTCAAAAAGAAGAAATTAAGTTTCTAGGTCACATATTTACAAGTCAAGGAATCAAAGTTGATCAAAGTAAGGTTGAAGCGGTGAGAAAACTAAAAACTCCAACCAATGTGAAAGAATTGCAACGACTATTAGGTACAGTTAACTACCTAGCAAAGTTTATTCCGCATCATTCAAAAATGACAGAACCACTTAGAAGACTATTAGTGAAAAATGTTTCTTGGGAGTGGACTCGGGAACAAGAAGAATCTTTTCAGAAGATAAAAGAAGCACTAATTGATGCTCCACAACTAGCCTATTTTGATGTCAATAAACCAGTAGTGCTTTCAGTAGATTCAAGCCAACATGCTGTTGGTGCTGTCTTGATGCAGGAAGGGAGACCGATCGCCTATGCAACTAAGTCTCTTACTACTGCTCAACAGTCGTATCCACAGATAGAAAAAGAAGCCTTCGCAATCAAATTTGGCTGTTTTAAATTCCATCAATATGTTTACGGAAAAGAACTAGTGGTTGAAACTGATCATAAACCTATCGAAGCTATCGCTAAGAAAACCATAGTAAATGCACCTCCAAGATTACGAAGAATACTTTTTGACCTAAGCCAGTATTCTCCAAAAATCGTCTACAAGAAAGGTACTGATATCCCCGCAGCTGATCTTTTAAGTAGAGACTGTGAGAAGACGGAAGATTTTGATCCGTTCCTAGATGTCATCGAAGTTCCGATTTCTATTCCACTATGTTTAGGAATGAAGAAAGAAAATTTTCGAGACGCGGTGAAAGAAGACGAAGAGTTAAACACTTTATATCAAGTCGTAATGGAAGGTTGGCCAGACGATATAGAAGATGTACCTCAAATAGTACAGAAATATTGGAATTTTCGAGATGAACTTGTAGTGTACGAAGATCTTCTATTCAAGAATGACAAGCTAATCATTCCAAAGAAACTTCAAAGCGAATACCTAAAAATGATTCACACAGGACATTTGGGAATAAATTCTTGCATTAATAGAGCTAGAGAAACTGTCTTTTGGAAAGGACTTTCAAGCGATATCAAAGAGTATATACAAAATTGTACCGTGTGCAAGCAACATGAAAGAAGTTCGGAACATGAACCACTCATGATGAAACCAGTTCCAGTGTATCCGTTTCAAAGAATAGCTACAGATTTGTTCGAAATTAGAGGGAAAACTTATTTGCTCATAGTAGATAGCTATTCCGGATTTTTCGACTATGTTAAGTTGAGATCCGCTACGTCAGAAGCAGTAATTATTGAATTAAAACGATGGTTTTCGGTGCACGGAATACCCGAAGTTCTAGAAAGTGACAATGGTACTCAATATACTTCTTTTAAATTCAGGAAGTTTCAAGAAGACTGGAATTTCCAATTGATAACATCAAGTCCGAGGTATGCAAGATCGAATGGTTTAGCAGAGAGATACGTTCAGACGGCGAAAAATCTCATCCGAAAATGTGCCAAAGATGGAACAGATGAATACTTAGCCCTGCTGAATTGGAGGAATACGCCTCGAGAAGATCTTAGTTCTCCAGCCAAGAGGTTGTTTAGCCGAAACACCAGAACAACCTTGCCTATTCACCCTAACCTTCTAAAGCCAAGTATCCAGGAGGATGTGTCCATTAATCTCCAAAAAATAAGGGGAAAACAGAAAAGATGCAGTGACCAGCACACAAAAATCAAGGATAACTTTGAACCCGGTGAAAAAGTCATAATGCAGCAAGATACCAGGAAATGGATAGGTGCAACCGTACAGAAGAGTGCTGGACCAAGATCGTACGTTGTGAAGACTACCGATGGAAGTGTCCCGAGACGCAACTCGTTCCACCTGAAAAAGTCCAACGTCGAAGTTGTCCCTGAGCCCGAACTAGTTGTAACCAGCCCCCAGCCCGAATCAAAGAACCAGACTTTGGTAGACTCGAAGCCAGAGACTCTACCGAAGATAAAGGAAAATACTTCTCATTTTCCTGCTAGTAACTATTATGTCACAAGAAGTGGACGCATCAGTAAGCCTCCAGATAGGCTAGGTTACTAAATACTTTTTATTGTAAAATTTAACAAGTTGTTAGATGAATATATTTAATTGAATATTAATGACATTGAATGTATTGTCTTTTTAGTCAATTGCTTAACGAGATGTTAAAAGCTAAAATTTATATAAATAGATTACATAATACTATTTTAAAGTTATAATTAATTAGGAGTTAATATTTAAAGATATTTCATAAAGTATTTAAATGTCAGAATTAAACTTTAACTTAAAAGGGGAGATGTAACGTTAAGTAGTTCAAGTGTAACTTAATGTTATCAACCATCATAATAATCCGTGTTAACTGTGAACCTTTATATGTAACCATAACCTTGTGATGTTTAATAAATACTCATGTCGCATATTGACATGAGTCAATCATTCTTCTCTACTTGACGTGTACTGTACTTATTTAGAGCCATCCTTATAGACACGTCACAGGTCCTCAAAAGTCTTTAAGAAGTCGTTGATTTTTATTTTAAAATTTTAAGGACCCTTTAAAACTCGATTTCTCAACGATTTTTACCAAAAATCATTGAAAAGTCTTTAATTTTCTTAGTTTGCGACCTTTAAATTTGGAGAAGTCATTACTTAAAACATTGCTAAAGTCGGCTGTAAATGACGCTCATTGCACTGGCATTCGATACAAAACGTTGCATATATGTAAACACTTATATTTTTGCCAAATACTTCTGTGTTTTCCTCTGATATATAGTTGCCATAACACCTGGCATATGCGGTATTTCGAACACTGTTTTATTTTGATGTTTGGTCGATTTAATAGGTATAGCAATGGACGCATTATGATTAAGGGTCCTTGAAAAAAAAAATTGGGAGTCCTTGAAAAGTCCTTAAAAAAACTCCTTGATTTTTGTTTTGAAATAAGAGTGGGAACCCTGCTAGAAAACCAAGCAAAGGTTTTGAGAAGAAAATGCTTTCAAGGCTCGCATTCTGGATAGACAAGGTATAGCAACAGAGCAATTACTTTGTCACGGGCGGTTTAATATTAGACTTGCGGAGCAAAAAAGGGTAGGAATGATAGATGGAAAATTGTTAACTGAAACAAACCAATTGTGTGTTATAAATTGACAGTTTCCCAGATGATAGTAAAAAAATACTGGTCACTAAACAATTGTTTATTCTTCAAAATACAACTTAAAAAGTTACATAAAACCTGAACATGGGTTCACTGACTTAAAAAAAAAATCTTTTATTAAAAAAAATGCAGCCTCTTAGATGAAAACATTTCATGGAGGAAACTAAGTCAGTGGTCTCGTTATTTGTTAGCTATTTAACGAAACATTTGTTTCTTCAAACAAAATCGCACATAATAAAATTAATAAAAAAATTCTACTATGAAAGAGTTGGTAAAATAGATCTCACACTTTTCTTGTCTATTCGTTTCAGATTTTGGGTTCAGTAACTACTACGAGGCCGACAAGATGCTGTCGACGTGGTGTGGAAGTCCCCCTTATGCTGCACCCGAACTCTTCGAGGGAAGGCAATACAGTGGGCCAAAGGCCGACGTTTGGGTGAGGGGAAATTTGAAGTTTATAAAATACAGTAGAGAACCTCGATTATCCGATCTAATTGTGGCAGAAGGTAGGTCGGATAATCGAAAATTCGTAATAAAAAGATATTCTGAAATTAAATAGTAATCCACTATGGTTTTGTAGTTGTAAACATAGTGCCAAGTTAACTCTAAAATTGTGGCTTGATCGCAAATATAAAGTTCTTCAAATTATTTGTAATTTTTATTATTATTTTTTTTTAATTCCCAAACTGTTCTGGGAAAGCTTATTTTTCATTAAAAGCGGATAGCACTTGGAATCTCGCATGTTTCCCGAAAGTTTAGAATTATTACCAGAAGTTAGCTCTTAATTCGTAGAGTTACTGCAGTTTTCTAAAATGTACGGATATACCCAATTTCAAAATTGGTTTTGGAATTTCATATTTATAACCGAGAATGACTTTGTTATGGTAACTCATTACGAATAGTCGTTTAAGAGAGAGTTCCGAATAAAAGAGGATTAATCACACACATTTCTTGCATGTATGATATGAAATGTAATTTCGTTGGTTTGATAATACAGAGGAGAGCCAGAAGTATGCTAATCTAAAAACAGTCAAGTCTTTAAATTTGCACAAGTTTGAAGTTGTAAAATCATATTGTCAGCTATTGTTGTTTCGAAAGGCAAAATCTTCCAGTTTTTAATATACTTATACAGTAGAGCTTAAAATATCCAATTTAATTGGCACCAGAGGTACGGTAAACTAACCAGTGAATGAACGCTTAAGCACGATTTGTTTTAAGAAAAATTCATATTTTAAGAAAATATAGCTAGCTTGTTTATGACAATGTGAACACATCTGTCATTACATGTAAATTCTAAAAAAAAAAGGAGGTGCCTTTTATATTGCATTGCTTTGGGTCTTTTGGGGGTTCAAATAAAAAGTGGTACAAAAGCCAAGTGAATGAACAGTTCTTTTACCAGTGAATGAACACAAAAATGCCCAGTCAATAAACATGTTAGATTTTAATTAATGACCAATTACAACCAATCGGATGTCAGATAGCTTCCTACTAAAAAAGATTAAGTCAGTGTTGCCAATCCATCCAGTGGAATGATTTTTAATCCTTATTTTTTAAATGTATTTACCAACTGTTCATTCACTTGGCCCTGTTCACCCACTGGTCAGTCTAGCTTGTGTTGGATAATCGAAAATTCTGGATAACAGAAAACTTTCTTTAAATAGTAAAACTTCAGAGTGTCAAAATTCCATGGGCCTCAAATCTGCCAAGTACCAGAAACAATTTATGTTAAAAGAATAAAACTTTAAATCCAAATACAAAAGTTTATTGATGCTTTTAAATTATGAAGACCTGATGTATTTACTAGTTGTTTTCCCTTTCTAGAGCTTAGGAGTTGTATTATATGTGCTGGTGTGTGGAGCTCTGCCGTTTGATGGTAGCACTTTGCACTCCCTTCGGAGCAGGGTGCTGGCAGGGAAATTCAGGATACCTTACTTTATGTCAAGTGGTGAGTAGATGGGATGCCTTCAAATCCAATATGATGCCGGAGTGTAATAGTGCATTATATTATGGTGTCAGAAAATATTGTTGGCTAATTCCCATAGAGTTAGGAAGGTAGAGGGGGGCTATCAGTTAAAATGATTTGAAGCAGGGCTGTCAGGTTTTTCTAGCTACTGCGCATAACAAATCAGCACTGAGGTATCCCAAGATGCACCACTTTAGTGTTTTTTTAGCTACTGTGCGTATCATAGTAACCGAAATGGGCACTGAGGTATCCCACCGCTCTAGCCTGCTTTTGTGCATTACTGCGCACATACATGGGCCGCTCTATTCTCTTTCCTAACTCTATGCGAATTCCTAACCAAAAGTTGATTACGGTAACTAAGAAACAAATGCCTATAAATTCAAATATTTATTCAAAACACATGTGTAACCTGAGCAATAACTAATGAATTAAACAACAATATTGAAAGGAATGGAAAGGACAAGACTTACAACTAGGTACATGCAGGATATACTAACACAAAGCAACAAGACAGGTTTAAACTATCAATCTATGCAGCAGTTACCCATCCTATAGATTAAACATTCTCAGTTGACCAAAGCCGTTATGGTTTTTGTAAAGCAAACACTTTTGGTCCATGAAGCTGGGAGAATTGAATCTATAACCTTAAAAATGAATTTAAAACTTCAAAATTATACTTAGATTTAAATTGACACTGAACGTGGGCATAGCTTGTTGAACTTATATTATCGGGTCGGCCTACTTTGCGGCCCCCAACAACCTGCGTAATATGCCAGCAAGAACAATATTACAAACTCGATAAACTATAAAAATGAAGAGAAATATTACCATTATGATTCATTTGTTTACTTAACAAATAATTATAAAGATGTTATTAACACTGTTTAGATGTTAGTAGCACATTCGCTGCCACTATATCATCGATAGAAGCTGATAAAGTAGAAGAACATCCTGTTTTTTAAACCTGTTCGTTACAATGGAAATGAACTATTCTTCATTTTCGAACAAGTACAAATCTTAGTTCGAGGTCATAAAATTGCAAGGTTAGGTTGAATTAACGCCGCTAACTAATGCTACACGACAGCTAGTCGTAAAAATACCAGGAAATGTTCCTGGCCTTTTCCAACCGGATAATTCATCATCTGTCATTGATTATTGAATTAAAAGCCAATTGCCAGATTCGCTTCAGTGTTTATCTTTTGGACTATAAAATCATCATTAAATTTTCATAATTCATATTTTTTAGGGTAGTTTTTATTTGAAAGAAAAAAAACATACTATTTGCAATTTTTTTATAACCAGATTGTTGAATAACAAACCACACTGCGAAATGCAGTATGTCTGGTGTCTGGTCGCCCTACACTTGAGACGAAGAATTTAATTTCCTCGTAATTTGAAATGGAATGCCCTCTTTCAAATCATCAAATATTATTCCAAGCACAGCGGGATCGGTTTCTTACAATGACAATTCGATCGCTATATTGCGCTATTATATGTGTATGACTAAGTCTGATCTTCAGAAAAGTACTAATATTTGGCAATGTTAATTTTGTGACCATACAAAAAAAGTTATGGTCACAAAACAAGACAAGAATTTTCTACTGGTTAGATTAACTCTATTAGAATTTTCTACTGGTTAGACTACAATAATTTTTTTTTGGTTAGATTAATATCATTTCAGTCTATGGGATTTGGTCATAGTATTTAATTAAATGTTAATTTATAATTAATAAATATTTTCCGACATCATTTTGAATTTCATTTATATTTTTTCATATTTTAAACATGAGACATCATACAGTTGAACCTCCTTAATGCGAACTTTCAGTTAGCACCGAAACATAGGTCCAACATTAATGAATCCGATCATTAACGATCATCCAAAGAAAACTATTTTTTATTTCGAAATGTAAGACACAAAAGTTCATAAAATATAAAAATAATTCTTTTAGTACTGTTAGTTTAGTTCGTTGATATTTAATGTCGTTTCCCCTCTCTGTCGTTTCGATCTTAAGTGAAATTTTGTTTTAAGGAGTTCGCCTCAATGAGGTTTGGCTGTATTTTTGTAAGCTCTATTTAACATTTTACTTAAGCTCTTTAGGTACGAATACTATAAAATGTCGGACCTCTACAGCTACATGTTGACAATGTATGGACAGGACTACACCTTTGGAAGCACTACTCGGGAAAAGAGGGGGAAGTACGTTACAAATGAGCAAATCTTTGCTCAAGTTAATAGTAACGACTTCCTTCTTTTTTCTTGAGTAATGTTCGATACAATCCAGATCCGTCCAATCAAGCTCGGCTGTGATGCCGCAAGCACGTTGAAACAGTTTCCTATTTGGTTGAGGGCTATATCTTTGGAAGGGCTCCTTGGGAGAAGCGGTGGAAATGCTTTGATGTCGAATGAGCAAAGCTTAGTTTGAGTTAGTAGTAAGGATGTCCTCCGCTTCTCCTGAGTAACGTTCGATACAACGCAAACCCGTCCAATCTAGCTAAGCTATGATGTCACAAACATGGTGAAACATTTTCCTATTCAGTTGAGCTTTGAACAAACTTAAACAGTTGAAGAGCTCTGTGGAAAAACTTGCTAAAAGACAAAAAAGAGAAAATGAGCTTTTTTAAGTGTTTTGTTTGCCTTTAGATAAATTGAAAACAGCACTTACAGAAGGTAAAAAGTCTCCTTAAAATTTATGAAACAGGGTAATCTTGTTCCCTTTTTAATGGATGGAACAATCTATCTGTTCATTGACACCAAAATCTCAAAATGTCATTCGGCATGTTCTTCAATTTTGCGCTGCGTTCAACATCAAGCATAAAACACTAATAGAAACCCTCTCTGTCAACAGAATGTGAGCACCTCATTCGACACATGCTGATTGTCGACCCCGCCAAGCGGCTGTCAATCGACCAGATCCTGAAACACAAGTGGGTGACTCAAGAAACGGACCCTGTCTTTGACTCCACCCTCCAGAAATTCAGCCTATCGGCAGAGGTCACAGAGGAGGAGCCTATCTGTGATGTGGTGGTTGACTACATGCTGCAACTGCCTGCTTTCAAGAGGGAGGACATTGTCTGTGTGAGTATATTGATGTGGACAGATTGTTGTTGCACATGTAATGTGTTCAACGACCTGAGTCTCATTGTATTTAACCAAGATGAGGGGCATGCTGCTGTGGGCAGGTTAACTGCAGTAACTTCCAGAATGACTTGGACCATTGTTGCAAGCACTTAATTAGTCTAGCTATTAAGAAAAGACTGGAATTTTTTTTATTTATTTTAAATAAAAAAGGTAAAACTCATTGTTGCGATTAGTGCAGTTTACCTGCCCACGGGTTTGCTTGATATGACTTTAAAATGTCTTTGAAATTTCTTGGATTTTACTTTAAACAGGTTTGCCACGGTCCTTAAAATCCTTGAAAAGTGCTTGAAAAATAAAAAACATTGATTTTCAAGGTATTGAAACTGCTTTAAAAACATTATCCACCTTGAAAAGTTCTTATATTTTTAGGGCTGATGAATTTATCTTTAAGTGTTGCAAATTTTTATTTTTTCTTCATTAAAAATGCTTTTTTCAATGTGAATAAGTTCCTATTATATTTTTTGATTTTTTTTTTGTATAATCCAAAAATGCAGAACAAGTGATTTCAGGTTCATTTTTTTTAAATAACTAAATGGTTATTTTATAACGCAAATAGAGAGCTCTTTGTCGTTTTCTAAATGATTTTTTAAAAACTATCATGAAATTTATGTGTTGCATGTCCAAATATACAGTCCTTGAAAAGGGAGAAATATATCTTTAAAAAGTCCTTGAATAGTCCTTGGTTTTTTTTAACCAAAAAGTGAGGCAACCCTGTTTAAAAATAATGTAGTCATACCACTCGATTTCATTTCTAATAATATTGTCTGTTTTCTCAGTCTGTGAAGGAGAACAAATTCGACCAGTACAGTGCCATGTACCACTTGCTGCTGGAGAAGATCAAACTGCACCAGAGGATGGCACTCACGCCACAGAACCTTCCAGTCTCTTCCCAGCCACAGAGGAAGGCCAGCATCACGACGGGAGTTGGTGAGTTATGTAGTTCCAGCCTCTAATTTGATAAAGTTTGCTGAACAAGTTTTTCTGTTTCGTTCTTAAACAGTGTTGTCTTAAGGTTATATAATTTCTAAGGAAATTGTGGATTTGATGTTTTGTGTAAACACTGCGGGAAATATTGTTTTTAAATTTTGACTAGTTGTTGTAATATGAATGTGCTTTATCTTACATGAGCTTCTTTAAGTGTTTAATGACTGAAAAAATATTTAACCATCTTGTAGGATACAGATGCATAAGCCTGTCATCTGACGGTTGGTTTTTCCAGAAACGCAAATAAATTTTTTAAAAAAATTATAAAATTTAGTATAATTTTACAAAAGTTTAAAATTTGAAGTGTAAGGGCGTCATTTATAAATCACACGAGAGAAGTAAATTATAAAAAAAACTGAGAGAAATTAAATTTTCTTTGAAAAATAGAAATTTTATTCTATGTAGTGAAAACAAGTTTATACTTCAGCCAATTTGATTATCCCTCAAAGGAAGTTTATAAAGCAAGCTTAAACAGTACTTAAAACTTATGTCATAATCTAAATATTAATGTCTCATAATAAACCTTAAGCTTTATATAATTTACAAATAGATAAATATATGCATTGGGTAAATTATTTTTCAATGAACTTAAAGTGTATTATTACTTATTTAACGGTTCGGATTTTCATCAGATTTTTTTTCAAAGTCAAGTCCCTGTTTGGGCCCGACCCATGTGTGGAAAGCCCTGTTATGGTCACTCACTGTTAGATGGATGACATAGCCTTGAAACTAATTAGATTAATTCAAAAATCTTAATCAAATATGAAAAACCTAAGCCTCAGGTGCACACGTAGGTATTAAAAGGAATCTATATTAAAGAAATTTTTTCTGGGCAGCATAAGTAGGTCTTTTGCAATTCCACAGACAGACTCTTTCTTTTATTATAGATTCCTGAAATATATTTTGTAAAAATGGTTACAAATCCTTTTTCAATACTATAAGTTTCGAAACGTTTCCCTCCAAAAATAAATTCATGTAAATGAATTTCAGGATTTTGTAAAAAATATTATGATGAATTAAATATTCAAAATTTTAATGTTTTTAATAATTTATCAATTTTAGTTGAGAAATCTCCTCCTGGTGATCTTGGAATAGAAAATGAACAGCCAACCACTCCTAAACCCATGTTCAGCCCCATTCCTGTCGTTCAACTGATCAATGAAAACCTGGAAAAGGTATGGCTTCTTTTAGTTACTTCAAATCACAGAATGCAGAAATAGAGACTAGATCTTAAAGGTTTTATTTTAAGTTTTAAAAAAACCAGGTGTTTAATACTTATTCCCGAATTGTTGTCTTTTATTTGAATTGATTTTAAATTTATAGTTGTTATCAAAGTGTAGCAAATCCACTGGATGCTTTGTGTTTACCTAATAAGGAAAATGCTTCTCGATAATTCTACAAAAATTATTTTGTGTAGATATAAATTTGTGAGAGCAGCTTAGATGTCCACCATTTCAACTTAACAAAGATAAAACTACAACATTAACAGTGTTAAGGGGGTTCAATACCCTCAAATCGGTGAAAAAATCAAAACAAAAATTATTGGCTTAAAATACTATTACAACCTTTATTAATAATGTCTCCAAGTATCAAGACGATTGGAAAACTATTTTTGACATTTAAAGCCATTTTAATGTCATGGCTTCGTAAGGAAATGGGTTAACAATAAAAACTTTAAACGCGTTTTTCTCAGAACTTGATTTTTTGAACTTCGATGTACCTTTTCTAAAAAACTATGCTATGTTTTCTCGCAAACTTTTTTTTATATGATGTAATACATAGTATAGATTAATCTGAGGTTATGAATTTTAATAAAACTAAAGTGAAAAAAATGTTATGGGGCAAAAAAGTGAGAAATTTCATGATTTTTTGGGTACGTTAAAACTTATTTTATTAAAAAAAATCTAACTGTTATTTAAAAAAAAAACTTTTAACTTCAGATTAATAAATAAGGTTCGTATAATACACACAGAAATTTTTAAGATGATCTGATCAGTAGTTATTGTGAAAAGGTACATTGAAATTGGCCAATTTAACATTACCGATATACAACATACTGAACCCCCTTAAACTCATTGACAAAAGCCAAAACAAGCTTACAGAATGTTTTTTAAATAACCATATTTATGATAATTTATTCATATTTCAGTTTGGCGACGTCGAATTAGAATCGGACGAGGAGGACCGCCGGCAAGACTCCGCCCACCTCAACGCCTACCATGTCGTACGCAGGCACACGGTTGGTCCAGACAATGCCGATGCCCCCGATTCGGGCGCAGTGGGCGGAGACTTGTTCCTTGGTGGGAGGGGCCAACCCTACTATGGCCCCACCCTCCACCCCGCCCAGGCCCTGCCCCTTTCGGCCTTGCCTCACACGAACCTACCCCAGAACCTGCCTCTAGTCCAGAATCAGCCACCGCAGGTCTTCTGTGTGAAAGACCAGCATCTGTTAAAACCACCACAGGTGTTGGGAGCAGGTGAGACATCAAACTTTCTTTGTAACTTTGTTTGGTATTTAATATAAGAGTTCTAACTGTAAAAGTCTGTCTCCAGATAATTCCAATTCAACTTCATTTACAACTTGATGAGTAATTGTACCTCATAATTTTTTTGTACTAGCCAAAATTTTCTTATGGGTGAATCGTTCAGTTTTATATCTTAACCGTACTTTGAATAAAATTTTGAGAATCACTTTTGTAGTTAGAGTTCCTATATGTTGTGAAACTTGTAACAAAAACTGCAACGCTGTACAAGTGACATCACTTTAGACAGTGATCCGGAGTAAAATTCATTCTTTTGTCGCTTTCAAAATTGTAACAAAACAACGATAACCTCTTTTAGTACATGCACATTTAAAGATTATTCTGTGATAGAAGTTAAATGCTAACTAACTATAGACAAAACGTAGCCACTTTCAAAATATTTTGTAATATTTTGCTGCCTAAATGAGTTGAGTGATTTATTCCTTAACAAATTGCAATGCAAATAATGTTTTCCGTTTTAGTTGGAGGCCTGGGAAGACGAGCGTCGGATGGCGGTGCTTACTACCACCGCAAATCCATCTCTGGGCAACCTGGGCAGTCACCTAGCAAAGAAAGACCCTCCGCTGTAAGTACACACACAACTGGTTTATTTTTTAATATATATTGCAAGAGGTTTTCCCATTAAGATTCTATTGAACCCAAGAAAAGAGGTCTTAACTTTTTTTCCCATTCGTCCTTAAAAATATGTACATCTCCAGGGGTCTGTCCAGAAGAAAATTGGGTCTCGTTTTCGGACCCTTCACAAAACTCAATTCTGCAAAAACGGACCCCTCACAGAATTCAAAAGGGGGAAAAGGGACCCTTCACAAAATTCAAATGGGAAAAAGGGATCCTTCACAAAATTAAAATAAGTGAAAACGGATTTTTAACAAAATTCCCGCCCTAAACAAAAAAAAATTCCCAGTAGAACGTCACAAGAACAAATTTTATTTCGATCCCGAATTGTTTGAAATTACTAACTTTGGCAACTACTATTATACCTTCAAGTACAGCTTCTGTTGAGGCTTTTTTCCCGAATGAACCTCATTTGTTCTGAATTGAGAAGTAAATTGAAACAAGACACTTTTGATAGACATTTGAGAATCGTTTTGAATGACCCCCGATTATTTGACCGACGCGATGATCTATGTTCTTGCATTATTGATATTTTTAAATCTAATGGTGCCAGAAGGATAAAGTTGTAAATGTTTCATTTGTATAATTTTATCTACCCAACTTTTTTTTAAAGTAAATGTGTACTCTAATATTGTGGAAATTTGTATTCAGATTATTAAATACTATAATAAATATAATTTGGCATTTTGAAAAACTTATGTCTACTGAAGAGTCCTGTTTAACAGGAAACCTTCAAAATATGCAAATTTTTATAGGGAAGCAAGTATGATAAAATAAAAAAATAAAATTAGTTTTGTATTTTAAAAGTATCTTGTTGAACGAGAGCATTTGTTCTTAATTTTCACAAAATTACCCTATATTTAAAAAATTTCACAAAATTAGCATATGTTCAAAATTCTAAAAAAAAAAAATCAAAAAAAAGGGACCCTGTAAAAATTTCCTGGACAGACCCCAATATTATAATTTTAAGTTATGCTAGTTTTGAGGAGAAAAGAAACTGTAAACTTTACTATTTTGTTACCCAGTTCTGACGTGGTTGTGTTTGTGGTTTCAGATCTCCCCTAACAGCACCCTTCCCCAGGGCCTGCAGGCTTTGGCCCTGCAAGAAGACGAAAGCCAAGAGCAGGAAGAGCTCATCATGGTGCACTCGGCTGCTGCTCAAGGGTGAGTTCAACCACATTAGCTTAATCATTAGTTTAGCTATAAACTTGCAACACCCCAGTAGCAGAACTTTCTGAAGGTGGCTGCGGCACGACTTTTTAAAGAGAAAATTTGGCTGCAGGGAATAAGGACACTGCCCCCCCCCCCCCTTTTGATGTTAAAGATTTATCGTTCAACTTCAAGCGGCTGTGTTTTGTCTGGAAATATGTAATTGAAAGCTTTGCAAAAATTAAACTACTCTCCATTCTGCACTACAAGAGAATGTGTATATATTACAAAAGGGTATCATTTAAATATAAAATTTGCCTTGTATACACTGTTAATGAATTCATTTAAAACTTCATTTAAAAATAGACCAGTGTTTCAACATTAAACAAAATCGGTTAAAGCATCTTTGTTTTCGAATCCTTAATTTTATTACCATTGTTCGAAATTAGCTGGTGCACCTAAAAAAAATGTGCACATAAGTTTTCATCTTGCACCCAAGTTCCGTTAGTTGCAAAACTACGCCGAATTGAAAGTCAGGAAACTAAGCAAATTGAAAGTTGTGGAACTCCGGAGATCCGAAAATCGCGATCCGAAAGTTCGAGAGTTTCTTCAATTAGGCCGCAACCCCCTGATCGGGCCGCAGCATTAATGCCGTGCTGCACGGTTTCTGCTACTGGGCTAGCAACTAAATTTTTAGGATTTAGGTTACATTGTTCGATCATTATATTTAATGATTGTTAGCGTTGTTATAGTCCTTCCTGTCGCAAAGCAAGCTTTGAAATCACGTTCCCCTTGTGCTTTGATTGGTAAATTGCGACAAAGCACTTTGCCCTCTTTTCTATTGTACTAATCCCAACAATTTACCTTAAAAAAGACCTATTGCTGGTGTGAACCTCAGTATTTATCTCCGATTGGTTTATTATCAACCTCCCAAGAAGTGATAAAATGGTATCTAAGATACTCAAATCTGTGTGCAAAGTAGTTGTCATATTCACCGAAAACATAAAAAGAACTTGCCTCAACTTGTCGGCTTGCCCCATAGAGAGGGTCATCTTTTACACCCACTTTCTTCCCCTACCCCCTTGTGTGGTTTTCCAGGAAAACTTGCTGTTTTCGTTTTTACCCAATTACTTGTGTTTAGGCTGGGTTGGAAGCAATCTCAGTTAGCCTCAAACAAGGTGAATTTCGAATAGCGATGCCCATGCTGTTTCTGGGGCTGGGGAGCCCAGTCAGTTAGGCCCTTGCCTAGCATGCAAAAGGTCCCAGGTTCGGGCCCGGGTATCGCCAAAATAACTGCCGGCCTATGAATGGCCATTATATGGCCCGTGCCGACCAAAAATGTCCGACGAGGTAGGTGTAAGGGAGTGCACGTTAAATATTCTTCAAAAAGTCCTAACGCTGCGTACGATGTCCCTTAAGGGTTGCATTGGGTGCCAGCTCGTCACTTGACTGTGGTTCTAAAATATGATGCCAGTCGCCAATAGCCCTCGTGCAGCTCTAGTGTGACGACAATTCAAAACCTTACCTAACCTCATGCCGTTTCCTGGAAAAATCGAGCGAATAGGGGTAAAAGGTGCTTTCGAAGCTTGTGTTGCTATCAGAAGGACTACGGAAACAAAACTCTTAGGATTTATGTTTTATCAACAACTTTAGTGACTATTAGTTTTATTAGTCAATTAATTATATAGCTTCACATGCTACTAGATGGGTCAGAAGCATAAAATTCATGTGGGGAAAAGATATTGTATTTAGCACATTGCATGTTACAGTCGCTAAGAGGAGAATCCAATTCGCCAGCTGTTAGCTTTGTAAGACTTAATGTTGCCAGTATTTGCCAGCAGATTTCTTGAAAATATAAAGTTAACATCTAACGGAGCCTACTATTGTGTTATTTGTATATTATATGTATATATTTATTATTGTATGGAATCTAAAAGTGAAGAGTTCAAAGCTCTACCACAATTCTGTACCCACTTGAATAAAAACATAAAAATTCCACCCCCTGCCTCAACCCTTTCAGTCCCAGTGATGCCATTTGGAATCATCACTTTCAATATTTTTTTCCAAATGTTTAAGTCCCATTATGACATCCAAACACACATCATTTGATTCTTCACACTTTGTCTATTAGACAATATTTTACATTAATCTCAATTGAAGTCAGAACAACTATTTTTTTTATTTAGGAAATAGCTAACAAGCATTTCAACTGATTTTTGAAAAGTTCACTTCAATTCCACATATTTAAAACACAATTTAAACTTTTTCGGTTAAGATAATTACTAATTTTTTTTTTAATAATATGGTCAGATACCTTAAAATATATAACTCAAAGGGTTTTTAGGTAATATATATTTTTATTTTGTTGTTTTCCACAGTTAAAAATTTCTTGCATTATTTCAAAAACCACATAAAAAATTTTAATGAATTTTTTTCTTATGGAACTCTTATTTTTGACCTAAAATAAGCTTATTTTGTGAATATCAGATGTTTCTGTAGTGTAGTAAATTATTGGGACTGAAAGGGTTAAGTTGTAAATTTATTTCTTGTATTGTTCCAGCTACTCTGTGTGGGAGCAACCCCAGATGCTGGGAGAGGAGGTCCCTAAGAAGGCACCCATGAAGCAGAGGAGGACGGGCCTGCTCACTGTGCTGGAAAAGCAACCCGGTAAGTCTCGCCACATGTAATTGAAATGCAAAAGTCACATTCTGAAGAACGTGCTAAGGGGACGTACATAAATCACGTCACACAAAATTTTGGCTCTTTTTTTTTTACCCCTCCCTCCCACTATGTCACGCTGCGTCACATTTGATCGAACCCCTCCCCCTAAGATTACGTCGCGTTGTCGCACCCCCCCCCCCCTTCTTTTCAAAGAAAAAGTTAATTTTAAAAAATCTTTGTTTATGAAATTTGAAAAAATGCATATTTATATTGTTTAAATAATTTATTCTTTCTTTGGAATAGACCGACATTGTATTAGCATTTCTGCTGTCCAAGGACTAACTAGCCATTTGCTAATGTCTTATAAAAAAGTGGGTCTGGGTGTAATTGGATCTGTTTAATTCTAAGTCTTTTGGTGTTCTTATTTTCATCATTTTGTTACTTAGCACATTCTTCCACTAAGATCTTCCTAGTTACTGGATTTTAAAACCTCCTGCTTTTCTTGATATAACATTCCCTGGAGCTTATGAATTGTAAGATGGGATTTTACAGTTGCTGTAGTTTTGCAAGCTGTGGATTCCCAGAGTGTTGAGATTTTAACAGCCCAAGGGTAGCTCTAGTTAATTGTTTTTCCAGCTAAACCAATCCTGATAGTCTGATATTGACCTTGAGCACCTTCCTACTCAAAAAGCTAGAGTAGCCAAAAAAAATCTTTGTAATTTTTTGCCTTTCTTATTAAAGTTTCTTTAAAAAGATTAAAAAAACATGTACTTAAGTAAATTAAATACCAAAATCTATTTAGATGCCAATATATGTCACGATGTCTGAATTTATTAAATGTAATTTTCGAAGAATAAATTTAAAATGTGCTTCTATCTCCAGCTAAATATAGATACTGTCAGCAACTCAACTTATTTCTGCCGCCTTCAGAATATAACAAAATTTGTATTCCCATCGTTGGTAAGTTGGTTTTTGGAAGTCGACTAACGCTTTGTGTTGTTGGGAGCTTATTCGTAAATAACAAGGTGATGGTAAACGAGAAACAATATCTGGTGGCGGGGAATTACTAATATTGTGTAACTGTCGTACTTACATGTTCTGTTTTGTGTTCAATTGTGTAATTTATTGAATGTGGTCATTGTGTATAACCCTTAGAAACTTAATATAACATAACGTGGAATGCACCCTCTAGAAGGGAGGAGCATAGGCTTTATAGTCCGTTACACCACTCGCCTGAAGTGACACAAACACAAGAGACATGCATAGAAGGGATGACACAAACACATAGACAAATAACAATATTTATTGAGAAACACAAACATCCATGCCTTACCGGGATTCGAACCCAAACCAAGAAGCTCTTGTACTATTCTGCCTTGAAGAAACTGTTCTTATTACCACACATATTTTTATTTTGGACAACACAAACGTACAAGATAAAACGGTACAATTCAGAAAGAGCTAGTACAAAACGATGTTAAACAGTCACATTCTTAGCAAGTTCTGACAAAACTCTCGCCACGGCGAACACGAATTTCTATACATTCTTGAAATCACTTTAAAAAAAGTCGGTCATTACGAAAAAATAATTATTTACCAAGAAGTCTCATCATTACACTCTGAAGGCTAGCGCCCTAATCGTTGTGCTGCCAAGTCGCCCACCCTCAGAAACTTAGAATTATTTTCCTTTTTTTTTACGACTTTAACTTTTTAATTTAAGGGTGTAATAATCTAATTTTCTCAAAGTAGTGATTTTTTAAGTATTGTACTTCTTGACTTAAGCTTTATTTTATTAATCTGAAAGGGCAACTGTCTCCCTACATACATTAATTTCAATTAGAAGTACATAGTACAAATTCGAATTTTCTACCATTGTATGACCTTATTTGCAAACATATTGACCATAAAAAGTCTGTAATTTTCATGAATATAAATGTTACTAACTTTTACTTATGAAAAGTTAATTACGCTAACGGTTGAAAATGTTTAATTTTCTGTTGAAATTGTGGCCCTAAATAATCTAAATGTGCTGTTGACTAACTCAGGGTGGTAACAGAACCTGGAAATCGGGACATTCTCATGGAATTTTTCAAATTTTGCAAAATATCCGGGAATTTTTTCACATTTTGGGTTATTTAAACAGCAGGTTTAGGTTCGTGTAATCACTACTAACTGACACTTGATCAAAAGAAAAAATAATATTCTGGCTGATCCCATTTGCCTAAAGGGGATCAATCTTGGAGGAAGGATCAATCTTTCTCTCACGAATCATGTTATAACATGATTCTCTGATCACGGGATTCTTCTGAACTCAGATTTACGGAAATGTAGAAAAGTTAGGTAGGCTAACCCATAATACGGAAAATATCAATTCCCGCGATACCTGGATTAAATTTTCTTTAGACTGCATTGAATTGTATGTATTGCATGTTTTCTAGGTAATCGTAAAATCAGGGAATTTTTTGTAAAAGTAGGGTAGACTGACCAGTGAGTGAACAGGCCCCAGTGAATGAACATTTGGTAATATAATTGAAAAATAAGGATTGAAAATCATTCCAATGGATGGATTTGCAGCACTGACTTTTTCCCATCTAGTAGGAAGCTATCTGACATATGGTTGGTTTTCCTGGTCGTTATGTCCTGGTGCTTATTCACTGGCAAACGCAGCGCCCTAAACGTTCATTCACTGGTTAGTTGAACATAACATAACAAGTATTAGCGCCCAACGAGGGAAGAGTGTAGGCTATATAGCCCATTACTCTATGTGCATATGATGACAGAAATATGCAAGTGAATCAATTACTCAACCAAATAGTCAGGAAGAGGTGTTGATGATAAGGAGGGTATCATAAGTTTCCATGACACCCTCCTGTATATGGTATAACGGAGCAGGCTGCAACCGTTATTTACTCCGTAGTTCCACTGGGCAGGTCATCATCCTTCTGCCACAGTGGACGTCAAGGGTTAGGGACAACTTTAGTTGGAGAGGGAATCCTGAAAGGTAAAATTAAACAATCAAAAGAAAAATTTATAGTGGGCAATGCGACACAAAGTTAGTCTACTCTATCATGAAAATATCAGGGAACTGTTTTTCCTAGGATTTTGTAACCGCCCTGTTAACTCTTTCCTTTTGTTGCAGGCCGTGACGTGGTGAGGGGTGTGGGCGAGGGCACCCCTACTTCCCCCTCTGGGCGCTACTCCCCCGTGCGCAGGGCCAGTGACGGAATGAACCCCCCCTGCCACTCCCCCTCCTTCCGCACCGTCATGCAGGAGTACCAGCAGCTGCAGGTGAGAAAACAGTAGTCTGGATGATGATGAATATATGCAATATGAAGCTATTATTTACTCAGGGTGGTAACAGAACCTAGAAATCAGGGAACTTTTTAATTCTGGAAATATCATGGGATTCTCGGGGAATTTTTCAAATTTCGTAAAATATCAGGGAATTTTTCTATTTCAGATTATTTAAACAGTAGGTTTAGGCGGTTCTTGTGATCCCTACACTAGTGGACACTTCTTGATCAAAAGAAAATATTCTGGTTTGTCCAATTGGCCTGAATTGGAGCTGCAAAAGAGAACTCGACTCTCTTCCTATCACGCAGAGGCAAAAAAAACCCTGTCAATTATTATCAAACGCCTAATATGCTCCAAGCAAAGCTGCGTAGCGTATGATGTCCCCTTAACGATTGCGTTGCATGCCTACTCAGGTATTGCTTATAGGCTTGTATATAGGTATTATTATAGGCTTGTTACTTGACTGTTCTCCTAAATAACGACGCTCGTTGCCAATAGCCCTAAACTAAAAAGTAATTGTAAAATCAGGGAATTTTTTTATGAAAGTATCATGGAAATATTAGGAAACATTTTTTTAAGAATTTTGTTACCACCCTGTTACTTATACCTCTTGCACTCCATCGCTGGAGCATATTGCCTCCGTCAGGGTTCTTTCATCTTATTTTGTCAGTAGATTTTCAGGGTAAGAAAAGTCGTGGGCATACATATCATATGATTATGTGGCATGTAAAAGATCCCTTGAGTACCCATTTAGAGATTTTCTCTTCCAAATTAAATCTCGTCTGACTTAAGCATCCATAGAGAGCTCAGGCACTTATTAATCTGAGTGCCAAAACTGATAACGAGAGCTGCCTAGATGGTGCCACAGGACATAGCTTGCAGTTCTGAGGGAAGGTGCAGAATCTGGAGAAGACTAACTTGATCCACTAGAAACAGCCCCTTTAGAAAACTTATGTAGCAGAGTTTAAAATGAATAGATACAGTTTTCGTTAAGGCTTAAACTTAATTTAGCATAAAATAAAACCCTGTTAACTTTATTATAAAAAAACTAGATAAATAGAGCAGTTGAGATCATGCGTAATTCTCTGAAAATGACTAAAATAGAACAAGTTAGGCAAAGATGATGTTGGTGAAACTATTTAAGCCTTGCTATATCAGAAACGCCCTCACTGTAAGAAGTAATACAAGGTTTTCTCCCTAGCCTATTCTTATTTAATTACCATCTTATTTTGAATTATTAAGCCCCATGAAATTTTAATTTCATTATAAACATTATATTATATTTGAAATCTCCCCAACAGCAACTGCATTTGCCAACAGTGGACTCCAGGGTATCAGCTGAGATGCAGCGTCAGCACTGTCTCCACATTCAGCAGATGGCCCAGCTGCAACCCTATCTGACGTCAATCTCCTCCCCACCGTCGATCGCTGGTTCCCCAATCCACCAGCCGCAAGGGTCACCATCGCTGGCTCAACACCTGCAGAGGTTACAGCTGCAGCAACCACCGTTTGAGTGTCCACTGCAGGTAAAGTTGGGTTTGAGTTTAAGGGTGTTGAGGTATAGTTGGTTAATGTAGAAGGCTTAGCAGCTGCAATTTCAACAGCCATTGCCATTTGAGGGGTCACTGCAGTTAAAGTTATGTATTGCTCAACTAGACCACCATTTGAGCCTACGCAGGTATTGTTGATGCGATTACAGGTGTTGAGATAAAGTTGGTCTGTATAGCCGGTCTACCAGCTGTAATAGTTGCAGCCATTGCTATTTGAGAGCCCACTGCTGTAAAAGTTGATGTGTTTGAGTGTGTTGAGGTATGGTTGTTGTAGCCAGCTTAGCATCTGCAGTCATTGAAGTTCTGACGTCAATTTCCACCCCACCGTCGATCGCTGGTTCCCCGATCCACCAGCCGCAAGGGTCGCTCCTGCTTCATTGGCTCAACACCTGCAGCGGTTGCAGCTGCAGCAACCACCGTTTGAGTGCCCACTGCAGGTAAAAGTTGATTTGGTTTAGGGTATTAGTTGATCAATGTAGGCAGCCTAGCTAATGCTTGCTGCTATTGCTGTGGTTTGATTGCCAACGAACTTCAGTTAAAGTTGATCATTGTTCAACTATACAACCGTTTGAGTGCCCACTGTTGGTGAAGTTGATGTGTTTGATGGTGTTGTGGTATAGTTGATCAATATAGCCTGCCTAGAAATGGTTGCAGCTTGCTGCTTGAGGGCCCATTGCTGTTAAATTTGATGTGTTTGAGGGTGTTGAAACATACTGCAGTTATTGCATTCATTGAAATTCAATTGTCTACTGCTGTTGCATTCAGCAAATCGCCCAGCTGTAGCTCTATCTCACGTCAATCTCCTCTCTACCGTCAATCGCTCCCCCAATCTACCAGCCGCATGGTCACCGTCGCTGACTCAAGACCTGCAGCTGTTGAGTGCCCACTGTAGGTAAAGTTGATGTGTTTGAAGGTGTTGTGGTATGGTTGATCGATTTAGTCTGCCTAGCAATGTTTCAGTCCTTGCTGTTTGAGTCAGGTATTGAAAAGTTACTTTTAAAAAGTAAATGTTCTAGTTACTCAATTGAAAAGTAACTAGTTACAGTGACTTAATACAAAACTTAACTAATTAGTTACTTTTAGAAATGTCGAGTTATAAGACAAATTACTGAATACCAAAACATAAAACTTAAATGCAGTTGCCAGCAGTAAAAGTAAATATACAATGAAAATTATTGATCTGTGAATTAATTTAACCCACAGGGTATATTAATTTAAACCAAACGCACAAAAATGCAGTCTGCAACAAATGATCTCTATGAAATGCGTTACCTAAAAAAAAGTAAATTATACAAGTAACAAGTTACTCAAATCCTTTATTCTACAATACACTCTCGCATGGTTTTCTATTAAATGGCATGAAGTTTATTAATTGTTTTAGTTTATTATTCGTTTATTAATTATTTTATTCTCTTGTGTTAGGCTTTCCAGCGGATACAAGCAATGTCGACACCACACCACAGTCCAACATCGCCGGTACGACAACCTTACCCAGATTCACCTACTCATCTCTATCCAGGTTGGTTGATTGGGATTTAGTTCGTCTTTTTGTAGCAGGGTTGCCACTCTATATGGAAATGATGGGAGACTCCTTAACATTAATGGAATATTTTGAAATTTTTCACCAATTTTCTGAAATTATCCAACAATTTTCTGAAAATATCCAACAATTTTCTGAAAATATCCAACAATTTTCGGAAAATATCCAACAATTTTCGGAAAATATCCAACAATTTTCGGAAAATATCCAACAATTTTCGGAAAATATCCAGCAATTTTCTGAAAATGCCTAACAATTTCCTAAAAATGTCCAACACTCTTTAAATGTCCAACAATTTTTTTTAATTTTTTTTCTTGGTTTTGGTAGCGCTTACCATTTCCAGGGACAGTTTCTAAACCTCACCATTTTCATAAAGAAATGTTTCACTATTTTTACGTACATATATATTTTCTTTGAAATTCAAGGATATTCTTGACTTATCCATTAGAAATTTCTTTAATCACTTAAATAATTTCCTTTAAAAAATGGAAGCCAGGAAATTTCTAAACGTATAGAGTGGCAATCCAGCTAATAATTCTTGGCTGAGCTGTTGATCAGGTTATTTCACTACAATTTAGGCAGCTCTCACTCACCGTAGTGACAAAAAACGCGGACTGTCCTCGCAAAGATTGGTGTCCGCATGTGCATAAGCAATTTTCAACGTCCCTGCCTGCTGTCAGCCTTCCTCAACCTTAGTCGGATGACCAACTAAGTTTAGTGTATCTAAATGAAATAACTTAATTTAGAAGATGTCTATGTTTGGTCATCTCGTGTGGTAAGATTTTTAAATATTTGAGCAAGTCCCTACGTGTCGTCTGTTTGGTCGCTTGTGTGTTCGATTAAGAAGACAGTTCGTGTTTTGCCGCTATGCATGTAGGCTTCTTTATTTAATAACTTAACTTGCTTGTTGAAATCGTAGAGATAGTAAATCTGTGCTCTCTTGTTTGTTTTCTGGAGGAGATATGGGCATAAAATATCTATTTCCTTTCTTCTGCCTTAATCCTGCTCATCAATGTCTAAAAAAGAATTAAAAAGCTATGCATGTAGTCTGCGATAAAACCTTCTGCTATAAAACTTCTAAAGGGCAAATTTTAGTACTGTTCCTTTACGTACTGTTGTAACATTCTACACAAATCCTTGATCAGACGTCAACATGGCTGCTACCCAGGTACAAAATCCTCTCTTAATTCTTAATTACCTGTCTCCTCCAAAACAATTGTGAGATAGTGCACAATTTTACTATCTCTATGGTTGGAATATCTGTTTTTGAGCAGTTTCAGTGTCTTGAAAGTACCTTTTGATCAGTAAATTTACTTAATGCTATAATTGTAGAAAGCTCACAAGTTACATTTTAGGACTTGAATTTATTCTGTAGTTATGTAGGATAGACCTGCCAATTCTTTGGATGTTGTCAACAATGGTTTCCATGCAAAAGTTTAAAACTCCCCTTCCGTAATTCTGGTTAATTCTTGCATTTGCTTTGAAAATATGGTTAATGGTTAAAAATCTAGGAATTTGAGGAATCTTAAGAATAACTTAATGTCAATATCCCCTATGAATCGGGTTCCCAACCGGTTTTACGCAGGAAAATTTCGGGTGGTACGCGTGAGTGATATGAGCAACATGATGCTATCAATAGCTTCTGTACGCATGTGCAGTGGGCACACAAACATATAACTCATTATTTTAAATCGAAATATTTAATTAACTTCTGGAGTAAATTACTACATTTTAATCTTTTTATTTCTCCTTTATTATAAGCATGTTAAAAATTAGCAAATATCTAACCATTAAATACGAAGTTTTCTCATGAATTTTACTCAAAAAAACCTTTGAACACTTTTAGAAGAGTAAATATTATATGTTTATTAAAATATTTAAGTCTGGTGGTACACCAAAATATCTCAAAAAGTCAAGTGGTACACAGATGCAAAAAGGTTGGGAGCCCCTGCTGTAAACTATTCAGATTGTATATCCCTCTTATTTGAAAATTTTACTAAATAATTCTTACTTAAAACTGAAAAAACTTAAATTGTTCTGTTGCATTTCCTATTAAATAAAATAAACTATTGAAAACTACTTGTGAACATCGATAAATTAAAGCAAGAAGTTTATGTTGAAACACATCTGTAGAGCTTAGTGGAAAAACATGCTAAGTGATATTTTTGAACTAATTGATAAGAGATTTTTGAATCGACGACTATGTTATTCCCTCCTTTAAAGGAAACAAGTTATCCTCCTTTTCCTAAACTTTAAGTTTACTATATTTTTTACCTTTTTTAAGGACCATTTCAGTAGCTGAGAGGTATTACGTGCCTGCCTTATAAGCTCAAGTTTGCAGGTTCAAGCCTCGTCTCAGTCATCAGATTTTCTGGTTGGTTAATCTTGGACTCGTGTCATATGATTATGTGGCATGTAAAAGATCCTTTGAGTACCCATTTGGCTTTCATTCTCTTGGCAAAATTAAGACTTGGCATACTTTAATTAAATCTTGGCACATATAGCTCATATTCATTGTAATCTGAGCCTCAAAATTGTTAGCAATAGTACTCTAGATGGTGCCACAGAAAAATATCTCTCAGTTCTGGGGAATATAAAAATAATAAAAACTGATCCAAGTGCAAAAACACACACTTTAAAGCTTGATTCCTCATTTTCACTTTCATGTTACCTACCACAAAGTTCCACTAAGCTCTTCATCCGACATAACCACCCAACCTCATTCTAACCTTCCTCCATCCAGGTTTCGCACCGGCCGAGAACATATCTCTTGACATGATCCAAGAAGACATCACTGAACATTCCCTAATGCCGGAAACCGTTCTAACCATTGTGACCGGGCCAAACGACGATTCCCAATCTTGCCGCACCATGGGTTTCCCCCAGATAAGCATAACGGACGAGATGGGCCATGTGATGGTGTCGACGAACTCTGTAACCGGACACTCGGTTATTCGTGAGACGCCAATTGTGGTTGGGAATGTGAGGAAGGCTCCTTTGCAGAGGCAGAAGAGCGACTCGGCACAGCCACCAAAGCGGTGTCAGGTTAGTAGTTTTTGTATGGAATTGGTTTAGTTGAATGAAAAAGTATCCAAATACTATTACCTCTTAAATTCAGGATGTGTGTGGCAGCATTGAAATTTCGAACATTGAAAACTAATTTTGAACGAAATACTGGTTAAAAGTGGTTTTAACCATCTAAAAGTGGTCAAAATTCTTTTTAACTGAAACTTATGTATTTTATTTTTATCTGCAAATGCTGGTTTTAAGTGTTTAACAAAATTGTCGAAAATTACTGACCGCATTCTAAGTCGTTACTCTGAAACTATTTGAAGACTACTCAAAGTCCCACATTGGACATTTACTAGTTCTAACTCAGTTAAAGTTTAGTTAAATTTCCAATAAAGTAAGAACGTTCAGCATTACTTAAGGCATCAACTCAAATAAGAAAAGACAACTTGTTTCACGAAGGCATTTTTTATTGGCAGCTAAAAACATGTTAAAACAGTAAAACAAGAAACTGTTGCCAATAGGCAGTTAACAAAATTAGTAAGATAAATATTATAGGTATAGGTGAGAATAACAAACGTCGTCAATTCTCGACATAAATAAATTGTCAAAATAAAAAAAAATACAATTTTGAAGTCGATGTGAAAACTTAGTAAAACCTCAACTTGCAACTCATGGCTTCCTATTTTGAACTGCAACTGATGGTTCTACTGGTATCACAATAGGGAAATCTTGGACATTTTATTTTCGAAATGTCGAATAGAAAAGTCCTTAAGAATTTCCTCATAAAATAACTAAGCGATGTGTACAAAGCACAGAATTGAGTTGCAGCATAATTGAGTCACCTTAATACAACACTAATATTTCTTTCAATTACCAAACATTCCTTTTTATTTTCAGGGGCTGGAGAGCCCAGTCAGTTAGGCACTCGCCTAGCAGGCGAAAGGTCCCTGGTTCTTGTCCGGGCATCGCCAAAATAACTGCCGACCTATAAACGGCCCGTGCAGCCAAAAATGTCCGAGGAATAATGCCTTGTGTAAGAGAGTACACGTTAAATATCCTTCAAAGTCCTGTCATGAAGTCACCCTTAACAGTTGTGTTGGGTGCCTAATCTGGTGTCGGCTCCTCACTTGACTGTGGTTCTAAAATATGACGCCTATCGCAAATAGCCCAGCTGTAGCTCTAGTGCGACGATCATTCAAACCTAACCTAATGTAGCATAATTGTGTAACTTTTAATGCCACACTAATATATTTTTTTTTCATTTACCAAGTACTCGTTTTTAAAATTCAGGTGGGAAAACACACAACTAATCCCCTTATGCAAGGTAACTTTATAACCTTTATGTAACATAATTGTGTATCCTAACCCATTAACTTCGACTTGTGAATGCCATTAACACCTTCATTTTCAAATAAAAACGTAACATAGGTTTTGATTTTTTTTTTGTGAAACAATAGAAAAATATCTCTCTGTTCTAGGGAATGTAAAAATAATTAAAACTGGTAAATCTTTATTTGTCTCAGATTTTGTGTATTTAGATAAACTTCAGTATTAAGCACATATTGGAGTGGCAAATTTTCTTGATAACTGCCTTTATGAGTTAATGCAACATAATTGTGTAACCTTAATGCAACATGTTTGTGTAATCTTGATGTAACATAATTGTGTAACCTTGCAGGGTTCCCACGGTCCTTGAAAATCCTTGAAAAGTACTTGAATTTAATTTGGTTAACTGGGGGCCCCGGAAAGTACTTGAAAAATGCACGAAGTCCTTGAAAAGTACTTGATTTTTTCCCCGTCAGGCGCGGATCCCTATCGAAAGTAAACCAAACTTAAACAAAGCTCCTTGCGCGCGCTGACGAAAAATGAAAGAACTTCTTTTTGTCCACTGCGCTACACTAACGCGCATAGCTCCGCTTTTTTATGTCACGTTCTCTTCAGAGAAAAGTGGTTTAATAACGCTAAGTCGCGAAAGGAAAGTTGCTGCACAGGGATGCCACACCTGAGCATTTTCGGCTGTTTTCGATGTTGGAAAAATAAACTTAAATTTTGATAAATAACTAGTTTAAATAATGGATTTTAATAATAAAGATGAAATTTTCTATTAAATTGGGAAGATGAATTAAGATTGGATTACACTAAGATGTCCTTAAATCTCGGCCAGCCAGTGCAATGTCAAATTAGAAGAAGCTCCATATTAATGAAAACTAAGCTTAAATTTTGATAAATATCTTATTTAAAGAATAGATTTTAACACTAAAGATAAAATTTTTAATTAAAATTTGAAGATGAATTAAGATTAGATTACATTAAGGTGTCTTCAAATATCGATGTACGTCCAGTGCAATCTCCCATTAGAAAACGATCATCAACGTAACCAAAAATATGTACTCCAATAATGCTTTCTGAGTTACTTATTTCGCCGCAAAGTAATTTTCAGGAAATCTGCCGATGAGTCACATTGCATCAGAATGATTGACAGTTCTGTGGCTGCTAAGATCAAACGCGGTGTCGATGTTTGGTTGACCGACCCGTCTTGAACTATAAAACTAAACGGAATGATGTACTGCCAATTTGCAGCAAATAAGAGCAAAAATTACGAGGCATCGAGGTTTGGTTCACTGATCCATGAACTATAAAAATAAGACACTACTGCGATATTGCCGAAGATTAAACAAAATTATAAGACGATGAAGTTTGATTAACAGATCCGTTTGAACTAAAACTATAAAAATAACGAGTCTCTACTACTGCGATTTCGCTGCGAACTAGTAAATATTACGATTCGTTGAAGTCTGGTTCAGCGATCCGTCTTAAACCAAAACTGTAATATAAAAAATCTATTATAAGAATCGGTAAATATTTTAAATGCGATCATCGTAACAAGTCTGAAAAAATCTGTTACAATCTTATTTAATTTGCTTTCAAAATGTTATTTTTTCTTTAAAAAAAACCATTGGCTTCCATCGGTTTCCCGTATTTTTCAAAGCCGATGAACCGATTTCTCTTAGTTAACTTCGGGTCCGATGGCTAATTATTAAACAATAGGTCTATTTTTGCAACCAGAGACAGATTTGAGCGGTATCAAATAGCAATTTGGGATGCAAATTCACTAAAACAGCGATAAAAATAGCCAAAGAATTAGATAGAACTGCGATGCTTTTTTTTTTAAACAATTGTCTATTTTCCCTTCGCACCGTAATTTTTGTGAGACTAAGTTTAAATTTTAATAAATAAGACATTCAAATAACAGATTCTAATAATGAAGATATTAAAATTTAATTAAAATGTGAAGATGAATTAAGATTGGATTGCACAAGTTTTCTTTAAATCTCGGCCAGCCAGTGCAATCTTCCATTAGTTCAGCAGTCAAATAATGCTTCCTGATTTACTTATTTAGCTGCCTAGTAATTTTCACGAAATCTACCGATAATGTCACACTGCTTCAGAATGATTGACAGTTCTCTGGCTGTGCGTGATCAGGAGAGTGTCTCGGTTTATTTTTGTAGCTCCGGTTCAGGCCAAGTCGGACCAACCAGAATATTTTATTCTGATCAAGTGTCAAACTTGCGGTGTCCGTGAGTCGTGATTACAATTACATGAACACCTTGAATGAAAAAATGTTTTTTTTTATGGTTGAACCTTTTTTCTACTTTAGCCTTTTAGTTTAAAATTTTTAGTTTAAAAAAAATGCAGTGTTAGCATAACACCCTTTATATATTTAGGTTTGACTTTCCTTGAAAAAGTCCTTGAACTTTTTTTGGAAAAGTGCTTAATTTTTTGTGTAACTTTGTATGAACCGTGTTAATAAAAACATGTATTGAAAGACCAAAAAATATAGGGATTTTAATTTCAAAGAGGCAGTCATTGATTTTTTTTTTTTTTTTTTTTTTTTTTTTTTTTTTGCTAAACTCTGCCTCTAGATATTCCTTATGGAACTTTTTTTTTAAAACTTTTTTTCCTGCGTTGGTAGTAATAATAAATTAATAAGTCCTTGAAAAAAAAATAAAGGTCCTTGAAAAAGATATAAAGGTCCTTGAAAAGTCCTTGAATTTTTTTTAAGTGAAAGAGTGGGAACCCTGCCTTGATGTAACATAATTGTTTAACCTTGATGCAACATAATTGTGTAACCTTGATGCAACACAATTGTGTAACCTTAATGCAACATAATGGTGTAGCCTTAATGCAACAAAATTGTGTAACCTCAATGCAACATAATTGTGTAACCTTAATTCAACACTTTCTTTCAATTATACCTTACAAATATTCTTTTATATTATACCCTACCAAAACACTCCTTTTCTACCATTCAGGTGGACGAACACACCCCACGACTGGCACGACGTGCATTTGTGCGCCAAAGCTCCCGAGAAGCAGAGGATCGCGACATTGCGGTTGAGTTCGCCACTTGCGGTTCGTCGAAGTCCCTACTGCGGTGGGCCACCAAGCAGTCAGTGCGGCAGTCCTATGTGCATGCCAAGCACCTGAGGCAGACATTCCCACCCGTTGGGCATGTGGGCTCTGCACAGCAGGTAGGAAATCAATATGTATTGTGTGTGGGAACTGAGGAAGGAGGGGATAGATGCAGTTTTATTCACACAACTTTTATTATTCCGACAAACAAACAACTACATTGAAGCAGACCATGGTTACCGCAGAAACTATACAATTACCAATTCAAAGCATCTCGCCAAGCGACCGCAGCCATTGGTCCCAACTTCAGTTCTGAGGCGAAAAGGGTTTTTTCCCAATCACAACGGGTTACACTGCCATCTATCGGCAGTATACCTCATTGCACAGTATTTATGTTGGATACTTAAGTATCATCGTCAGTAGTCAAATATGAATGTCATACTATTAATTAAACTGTTTTTTTTCCTTAAAAGGGGTCTGTTTTTTGTCAGGAATGTTAATCATTGGTTAGGTTTCCATCATCATCACCCAAGGCACTTCAGCCTTGAGCAGGCTAGGGCTGTCCCAACTAGTCTTCACCACCTTGATCTGCTTTGGGCCTTGGCTCTCCAGTTGTTTACTCCTACGATTGGTAGGTCTTCCTCAACTGCATCCTGGCATCTAGTTGATGGGCGACCTTTTCTTCCAATTCCATCTGGTTTAGAGAATGTCACCCTTTTGACTGGGTTTTGATTATCCAAACGAAAAACATGTATTTGGACTCAATGAGCACGATATAACAGGCATCCCTTTGACTGTGGTCGACTTTCTGAGTGGTCAACCAACCTTTTAGATCTTGTTTCGGTAAACTTCTGTCAAACAAGCTGAAGATTAGCAACTCTTTGTTAAAAACTATGTATTTTCCCAATCTGCACGCACAAGAAATATGCAGATTTGTAAAAATTTATTCTTCATGCTGTCATTGGCAGCGTGATTCACCTTGTAATGTAACGAGGTGATCATATCCACTAGCAGTCGTTGATTATAACATAATTTTGGACATAATTTTAAAGTGAGGGCATTTCTGCCATGGCGGAGCTAAAAATACTCTTGGATAATAATCTTTGATTGCGGTCTTTAATATATGAATTTCTTTATTTGACAATCTTGTTTTGGAATCACTCTCTTAGATTGAACACGCCTAAGCTCAACTGCCTAAAATCCGATCTAGTCGTCATTTTCTCTTCTATCATATTTCCAATAATTTTTTCTAATAAGTGTTCCTTAAACGAAAAACTGTTTTACTTTGCTACAGGGTGGTACAGCTGTGGAAATAAAAAAGTACCCACTTGAGGATATTTCATTCGTTAGTCTCCCTATAGAATCGGACCTTCTTGAGATTATGAACAATTAACATTCTGAGTTAATTGCACGACACAAAATTTGCATAAGGGGCCGTCTCCATATTAAAAATGTTACCAACTTTGAAATTTCCAATAGCAACACCCAATTTTAATAATTTAGAAATGTTAAGCACTCTCAAAAAACCTTTAAATCTAAGTTTTTGTTACATTTGGATGAATATTTGACGAGTTATTCAATCGAATCACTTGTGTTTCTTTTGAGGAACATCTCCAAAATGACAAACAAACATGCATGCAAGGCCGTCTTTATTTATCAATTGCGCACGTAATCTTCTACACAGTCCCCTAAAGGGTAATTAAAAAGTATTTTGTGATTTACTCAGCAACTTATAAATAAAAAATTGTAAAAATTGGGATTTCGCTTAATCTTCCCGTCTTAAATTTATTTCTTTAAAAAAAATTAAGGGGTTTCTATTCATATTTTTTAAAAAAATTATATTAATTATTTAAAAATATAAAAATTATCTTAAATACCCCTATATTGATTGTATTTTGTTTGGGTTATTATAATTTGTTTTCAGTAAAAAATGTGTTTCATTATCTTAATTATTTATAGATTGGGATAGTTTTTTATGTGCAACTCATTTAACATTATGGGACCTAAACTTTGCATGTCTCTAACTCCTCTAATAATGCTTAAAAACTAACAAAATTTGGCATTTCGTATTAACATAGGTCATAGATTTGAAATATGGACTCAAAAAGGGGTGTTGCTATTGGAAATTTTAAAGTTAGTAACATTTTTAATATGAAGATGGCCCCTTATGCAAATTTTGTGTCATGCAATGAACTCAGAACGTTAATTGTTCACAATGTCAAAAAGGTCCGATTCTATAGGATGACTAAGGGAAGAAATAACCTCAAGTGGGTACTTTTTTATTTCCACAGCTGTACCAGAACCTTTAAATCAGGGAATTCTCATGGAATTTTTCAAATTGTGCAAAATATCAGGGAATTTTTTCCATTTTGAATTGCTTCATAACAGGTTTAGGTTCTTGTGATCACCACTAACAGACACTTAATAAAAAAAAAATTCTGGTTGATCTGATTAGCCTGAAGGATCAATCTCTCACGAATCATTTTATAACATGATTCTCTGATCACATGATTCCTCTAAACTCAAATTTTCGCAATTGTAGAAAAATTAGGTAGACTAACCCATAATCCGGAAAGTCTTAATTCCTGAGATGTCTGGATTAAATTTTCTGTACTGCATTGAATTGCGTGTACTGCATGTTTTATAGGTAACTGTAAAATCTGGGAATTTTTTGTGAGAGTATCGGGGAAATCATGGAAATATGAGGGAACTTTTTTCTAGGATTTTGTAACCACCCTGGCTAAATTTCCCCACACTTATTTAATAGTAACAGCAATAATCAAATAACCACTCCCAACTCTGTTTCAGGGCCGCAACAAGCTGGGTCGCCAGGCAACCACGACCATGTACACGAGCGACCCCACCCCGAATCCATGGGCTGGCAAACCCAGCAGCTGGTGGTCGAAGAAGCGGGAGCTGCACCAGCTGCACAAAACCCCATCGGGCAGTGTGCATGTGGCGCTGGAGCGACCCTCCCTGCCCGCTTGCGAGGCAGACATACTGGAGGTACAGATAGAGATAGATAGATAATAAATTTATTGCAATGGGCCTAAACCCGTTTACAATGGTTGGCAATGGTTATTACAATAAAAATGTTACATAATATTAACATAAATCTATTGCAAGGATACCTATAAAAAACAAACAAATGAAATACAAACAAACATTTAAATACATACAAAGAGACACAAGGAAGTAAACTGTCAATATCATCGAATCTTAATATATATTGTCTAAATTTTAAAACTGATATTAAGTAGTTATAAATATTATAATAGTTTTTGTTATGAAATTTTAAAAATACTGAAAGATTGTTAGAATTAATGAAGTATTTTCTTCTGAAGGATTCATAAATTGGACAAGTTAAAATTATGTGTTTCCAGGTTTCATTTTCGGATGTAATACATATTTTACATATAGGGTCCGGAAATATTTTGTAAATTGATCCTTTAAAGTATAAGTATGTTTGATTACAATGCAACTGCATCAGAATTCGTTTTACAGATATATCAACATTTGAGGCTAGTTAATCTTCAATTAAATGTGAGTTTTTGATGAATTTGTAAAAAGAGTGATTGTTACTATTAGCTACACAAGCAAGGTCATTTTGAATGTATTGATCATTGTATGTTTGGATAATTAATGGTAAATATTGTTCTGCTACTTCGTAATCTTGGGATATCCAAACAAAATAAAAACCATACTGGAGGGGTACAGTGGCTTCCATGATATTTCTTATTGGAGAGGCTCAAGTGCTTATAGATCGGATGGCCAGTCGTACTGCATTCTGCAGTATAGTTCTCTGTTTAGTTATTTATATTGGAACAAAAAAAAATTTCATGGTCTTCTAAACCATCAAATCATTGTCACCAATAGCCTTCGTGTAGCTCTAGTGTGACGATAATTCTAACCTAACCTCAGATTTCTACTTTCAATTTCCTAATATGAAATGTAAGGTTCAATGTATTGCGATGGGGTCAAAAATCAGAACTGCAAATTTTTATTTGTTTTCTACGTGTTTTGATAAGGATGCTGATTGTAAGAAAGTAGTTTTCGAATAATGATGTGATTTGTATGTTATTCGGCCCAAAATCAGTCTAACAGCTCGAATTAAATTAACTACGACCAGAGTTCGAAATTGGATACAAAAATTTTGGAGAAATCTGTGCTACCAACATAAAAAAACCCTAGGCTCAAATCACATTACCTAGTCAATTTTTATTATTAAAAAAAATCTTCAAGCAATGGTTTGAAATTCTGCATGCAATCTTTAAATTACCCTGCTAGGTTTTTTTTTACTGTATAATTACTGTATTTTTTACTGTATAATTCGTCATAGCTTAAAAAATAACTAGCGATTTTTTTAAAAACATTCAACACTGTATTTAAACAACCAAAATGGTGACAATTACACCATCAGTCTTTGAGACGCACATGCGGTTTCCCAGTAAGAGATAATGCACTTTTTAATGGCTTGGGCGATGTCTTTAGATTTTGCTTTTTATTTTAAAGTTAGGCGAATTATTAAATGTATTTAATCTTTAAATTGGTGAAACAGACACATTTTCCATCATTGGATGTTGCACCCTTTCCGTCTTCTCACATTTTTTCCTCTGACGTATTTTTTTTTCCAACCACTTCTTGAGTCTTGTAATATTTAACCTGAAAACTGTAAAGTCCTCTGAGTAAAAACTGTAAATGAATTATTATTGTTGACCTGGCTTTAAATTGTAGATTCAGTGTGTAATATTTATAGTTTATATGGTTCTCTGTGTAACTGACAAATAGGACTGTAGAAATTATCATCAGAGACTGGTTTAAAATGGTAAATTGAGTCTCTCGGTATTTCCAGTATAAAGTGCTCTGTGTAACTGAACACACAAGACTGTATGTAACTAATGAAATAACCCTCATAGACCAGGTTTAATAATCCGATAATTTCCAAGAAAACGTTGTGATAAGTGTGCCTATTCATTTTCATTTGTATACCTTGAACTTTAAAAATGTTAATCTTATTGGTACGTTACTAATAAATACTCGAGGAACAAGAAATAGAGAGCGAAAGCTCTCCCCAGGGCCCGAAAAAACACAGAAATTTTACGTTGGCCGGCTGTTCCAACAATGTGCCTGTCCTCCTTTAAAGCTGGCTCGTCAAACTCTATTATATAAATAGCTTCTAAATAAATATAATATAATTTGCTAATTTTATTGCAAACAATTATATATTGCTAATATATAAATTGCACAATGAATTAGTAGTTCCTAGGATGACATTACACAGCAAAAGAAATACAAGGTTATTAATAGTCACCTAGTATCTCTTTTAGGAAATAATTTTAAAATGCATCACGAAATATTAACGGCCGTCCACAAGGACATCGTATTCGAGAAATTCGTTGTCCTCAGGGAATCGTCGAAGATGGGAGGACAGGCTATTTTTCTAGCCCTGCTTTATGCTTATCCCATTGTTTTCATGAGAAGGAAAGAAGGGAGTAAATTTAAATTGTAAATTTAAGTCCTGCAATATTTGGGATATAAGGGGCTGTGCACATATAACATTATCAATTTTACACATATTTTTGACCCTCCCCTACGATATCAGACGTTGTCATTACGTGACCCCCCCCTCCCACACTCTATGATATCGTTATCAGATACAAAACGAATTTTTAAGTTTTTAATTCTATATCACACCCATTCCTTCATAAAATGATTGGTGTACTGTGCCGTCAATATGCAAATGTGATATTTCTGGTGTTATTTCAATCAATCGAATATTGTAAGTGTAAGTGTTTTGTGCCTTAAATTTCCTCAAAAAATGACTTCACACAATTTAATGTAGAAATAAACTCGCGAATATTGCACATTGTACGAAAATTGAAAATATAAAAAACGATAACAATATCAAACCTAAAACTCCCCTCTCCTTCTTGATATCCTACGATATCATTTGGCTTATCCCCTCCCCCCCCCATTAAAATGATAATATTATATGTGTACGGCCCCTAAGGTCCTTAGTGTAACTGTTAAAAATTCCCGACCTCTGCAGGAGATCCAACAACAACTCGAGCCCATCGTGCGCGGCCTGTCGATGATGCTCCAGCGCTCGGAGCGTGGCCTGGCAGTCGAGCACCCGGCGGGGGTACAGATCGAACTGGAGGTCTGCAGCGATGGCCCCCACTCGGAGGACAAGCGGCTGAAGATGCGGAGGATCTCCGGGGACAGCCTGCAGTACACCCAGATCTGCAGGGAGCTGCTCAATGGCATCAACATCTGAGCAAAGGTGAGGGAACCAGAAAAACTTGTTGTTTCTAATGCCACTCGTTAACCGAGCCCGGAGTAGAGCACTACCCGATTTAAGGCGAAGACGGCGGCTTCCGTTTTTATTGAGCGCCACAAGGGAGGAAGTCCGACTGTTGCCCGTCAGCATGACACATCCGTGTTACAGGAAGGTCCCTTTCACACATCCATTCTCACTCACATATCGGAATTTTGATCCAGATCAAAGACCGATAACCCCCTGATCTGGTACCCCCAGAGGTATTAATTTGGTATGGGAACATGGAGGACTTTGTGACCACGACATATTTAACGTGCCCCAGCCACCATTAGTCAACACGGCGGTCTTTAGCCGAGTACAAGCACCGACCCAGCGACCATCAGAATTGAGAGCGCCGCTAAGGACAGAACCCACAACCCTTCCGATGCGAGCACGACACTTCACACGAATCTATCTATTTAAGTCTATTTAAGATTTTAGATCTATTTAAGTCACCTAATTTAGTTTTACAAATTAAAAAAAATATTTTATTATTCTACACTTTTCTTCGTTGAAAATCAGAATTTTTATGAATGTAGAATATAATGCTTTTAAAATAAAATTTAAAAATTTTTTTAGGCAAAAAAATAGGTGACTTAATTAGATCTAAAATGGTTTTATAACACACAAAAGAAATTATTAAGAAATATTTAATAGATTTGGAGAAAAGTGTACCGAAAAAATACTTGTATTTTTGAAAATTCGTAATTGTATGTTTCAAAAGATGCCTTTTTTCAAAAATAATAATTTTTAAAAATAAGATTCTTAGGTGTAAATATAATATTAAAAGTACAATTTATAATTTGGTACAATTTTTTTATTGTACCATAATTTTTTAATGATTTAGAGCCTTTCGAAATCAATATTAAGAATTGGTCATTTTTGCTGTCGCTAACTATGATCCCCCCTTAAGCAAGGATTTTTTTTCTTTTATCATTTGAAGTGCAGTGATTTCTCTTGACTAATACAATAATAAACAAACATTCACATTTATTCCCCATGACCTGCTGAATTTACATTGCTGCATTACTGAAAAAAAAACTGTATTAACTCCTGAATTTCACTGTCATAGTTAGAGTATGAACCCTGTCGCTTTAAGCAGAGTTAGACTGTTTAACTATTTATGTTGTGTAACCTCAATTGAATAAACATAGTCCTTACAATTCTTTTTTTATCTCTCCCCAACAGAAATGTGTCTGAACTCTGCTGATTCTAAGAAGAGCTTGCCACATTTTTCTTCCACTTGTGCTAGTCTCCCCTCCTCGGGGCTGTGTCGCTAGTCAGTGTGTCGACTGACTCTCAGAGAGTTGCTAGTCAGTGCTCTGATAAGTCCGAGGTGTGACTAATTTGCATGTGGAAAATCTCATTGTTGTTTTTTTAATCATCGGAGGACGACAGTCTTAGAAGCTGAAAGAACTGTAATCTGATGTTGGTGTGCAGAGTGGAAATGTGAGGCCTTATTTGTGTAATTATTGAGGCATGATAAACCCTTAAGACCAAGCTATCACAATCTTGCAGGTATAAAATAGAATGTTCAAGCTTTTCAAAAATATCGATAGCTGACTTGTACCATTCATTATTTGTATAAAAAATGACTTTGTTTTTATGGAGTTGATGCCGTTTAAGGCATTTTTTCGATAAAACTCTAACATTTAGTCTCATTCACTTAAATTAGCGCCATCTGATGGCCGGTCTTAAAGGGTTAAATCAATATTAGTTAGCTTCCTTAAGATTGTTTTTAAAAATAGTTAGTTTTATTTAATTTCTGTGCTTTTTGCTGACAATGGGAAATGTTTAATGTTGTAACTTGGTTCCTTTTTCTGCTAATATACAGACCTCATAATTTGTGTTAACTGAAGGTAAATAATATTGCTAAGTATGTATTGGTATTATTTATTGTGTTTCTAATATTTTATTCCTTTATAATATTTTACAAATATTATAAAGGAAAATAACATCCACATTATTTCATAACTTTTTGTGCCATCGTATAACCAATATCTCTAACTATGTTGTTGCTTTTTAAAATTCTACTATTATGTTTTAGCCAACAAACTACAGTTTATTACTAAACATTTCAACTAAATCAGCAAAAGCCTTGCATTTACACTGTGCACACCACGGTCGTTTCCTCTCTAGTAATGCAAATCTAGTGAGTTTCTTCTAGAGTCACTACATATCGGCTCTATTCAAGTAGACCAGAGTCATGACAACCAGAGATATGTTAACCAACATTCACCATAGTCATTTTTCAGGTGGATGCACTGCAATTGCTGAGCCAAGAAATTGGTATTAAATTAACTATTAAAGCATTCGTCAAAACTAATTGTTGTCGTGGCTCTATAGTCCGTCAGATTATAATGCAAACTTCAAAAGCGTTTTCTTCCCCTTTACCCTTGTGTTGTTTTCAAATGAACGGTGTGTGTCACTGTTCTGTACCTACCTTGTTTGAGGCTGTGCTGTGAGGTTAATCCATAGAGATTATTATGAAAGTATTGGAGTGACCAATCATGTGACCTCCATTGGTAACAATAGGACACACAGGAAACTAGAATTTCAGGGCAAACAGGGCAGTGTTGCCATCACTTTAATGAGAAAACCACTATGGCATCATCGAAAAGATACAAGTTAATACTATAATTACAACAAAAAATCCAGGGTTGCCACGGTCCTTGAAAAAGTACTCGAAAAAAAGAATATTGATTTTCAAGGTTTTAAAAGTGCTTGGAAAACATCATCAACCTTAAAAAGTCCTTAGTTTTTTTATTGTGTCGTTAAATATAAACAAGAGTCTTTAAGTGTCGTCTTCTAAGATTGTTGTAAATGTTAAGTCTTGGCTTCATTAAAAGCACTTTTTCTATAGGAATCACTTTTTGATTTATTTTTGTATAATCCAAGAAGCCAGAGCAAGTGATTTCAGATAGATTTTGTAATAACTTAATTGTTATTTTATAACATATTTAAGTTAACTTGAAAGTTAGAGAGCTCTTATTCGTTTTCTAAATGAATTTTTAAAAATCCTGAAATTTAGGTGTTGCATGTTCGAAAATTCAGTCCTTGAAAATGAAGAAATATATCCTTGAAAAGTCCTCAAATAGTCTTTGATATTTTTTTTACCAAAAAGTATGACAACTCTGAGTATCAGAAAAATATTAGAAAAGTGTTTAGAGTCACTAAAGAGTCCTAATGCAGCTAGTGTATTTATGGTATTTTTTGCAATTTTAGTATTAACTAGTATTTTTTCGATGACACTGTAGCACTCGTCTCATTAAAGTGAGGGCAACACTGGCTTGTTTGCCCTGAAATCCTCATTTCCATGCTTGTCCTCTCGCTAACAGCGGCTGGGGAGCCCAGTCGGTTAGGCACTCGCCTAGCATGCGAAAGGTCCCGGGTTCGGGTCTGGGCATCGCCAAAATAACTGCCTACCTATAAACGGCCCGTGCAGCCCAAAAGTCCGACGAATAATACCCTCTGTAAGGCAGTGCGCATTAAATATCCTTCAAAGTCCTAACGGTTGCGTTGGGTGCCTATTCAGGAGTCGGCTCGTCACTTGACTGTGGTTCTAAAATACAACGCCTGTCGCCAATAGCCCTTGTGTAGCTCTAGTGTGACGATAATTAAAACCTAACCTGTTGCTACCATTTTTCAGGTGATCAGTCGATCTAATACTTTTACTATGATCTCTATGCTTTTCTATCTCTATGCATTGCTTTGGAAACCCAAGTAGGGTGGAGAAAAAAACAGCAACACTGTAAGAGAAACACCTTTCACCTTAAAAACCAAGCAAGTGCTTTCGAGGCTTGCATTGTAGTCGGACGGACTCTAACACAAGTCGATATTGAGTGACTCTAGTTCTCTTCACATGTCAAAGGAGTCTCCCTGGGCTGCAACTGGTTCATTCCCTTGAGCAGGTTCCTCTCTGGAAGAGAGAGCTGCCTTAGTTTATACATATCTGCCACGTTGCTCAGTCGGTTTAGCGTCAGATCTTAATAGAGAAAGGAACTCGTTGCTGCACTTTTGCTTCATTTTTTTTGTATTTCATTTAGTTTGTTTTAAAAGTAAAAAAGAAAATTTCATGTGTTTAAGGGTCGATTCCATGTAACTGCTCAGCTGACAATCTGTGTTTAAGTTTTTAGAGATTATCTTGTATGTATTCAAAGTTGAAGGCGTAACACTGAGAATTGTAGCTGTAGAATGATGTTAGGCAAACTTTTTTTTTAATGAATCTATAGTCTACAGTTTCTTTGTCAACACCTTTTATAGTTTATTTGCTTAATAAATTGTTTAGGCACAAAGGAAGAGTTTGTTAGTGTTTCTACTTTTTAAGTTTCAACCGTTTTGTATTATAAATTAAAACTTTAAACTTAATTGAAAAATTGCCATCCCTTCAAAATTTGCCGCCCTAGACTTCAGCTTACCTCTTTAAATATAAGACCTTGTAACCAATCATCTATAGTGAATTGCATATTTGTCTAATGTTATGAATAAGCAACTGAGCTCATTTCCATACAGATTATAAGATTTGAAATTTAAAACTATGACTTGAATCACAATGTTAATTTGGTAACTAAACCTAATTTGACTTTTAGTGTTTTAGATTATTTTAATTGGCTTGTTTCAAGTGACATAGTTCTTTCCAGCTTTCATTTCTATCTTCTTTTGATTGGTGGTGTGTTCCCACATTAATTCACCAACCGAGACTCGATAAAGAATTTTTATATTTGTTTAGCATTTCAAGGCCTGAAACATGCCGATTACAATTTCAAAGGAAATATTTTCCTGACATTCGTAGGCACAAAGTGCAAAATAAAAAGCTTTAACAAATTTTTTACTTTAAAAAATAATGTATAGATATTGTAATGTAAACCCTGTACATTAAAAGTTAAGAAATCATCAAACCTTAACATTGGTAGGAATATATAAGTCGACAATGATTTTAAAACCACTTAGCTTAGAGTTAGGTGGAATCGACTAAAAGCTTGAATTCCTTATAAAGTGCATGACAAGCGGACGAGTTAAAGTCAAATGGACCAAAAGCAAGAGAAAATGTATTGTGCTCAAATGTGTAAAGGTTTTCTGCCTTTTTCCGAGGCAAACGTATACGTGTACAATCAAAGAGTGATGAAAACACTGGAGACTATATTTGTGTATCATATGTAAATACTTGTATGTATTTGTTCTTGTTATTCGCTACTGTGTTGCTTTACACTTGTACATTACAAAAGAAAAATATGCTAGGGGGTCATCCAGAAAGTGAACAATGTTTAGGTAGAACAAAAAGTAATTTGCTTTTGAAGATGAATTTCTCAATTTTTAAAATTTTAACTAAGAAAATATAAAAAACTTTTTGGCACAGACTTAATTACTCTTTAACCATTCAGTTTTCTGCCACTTTTATGGTAAGTGTTAAAACTAACATTACTCACTAAGTACAATACTTTTGTTCTAAATAATTGTTCTCTTTCTGGCTAACTCACTTATATTTTGATCTGTTGTAGATACGGTTTATATGAAAGATCCGTTGTGTTTAAATTTTATTGAAGGGTTTATGTTTTTTAGTAGAAAAGGAAATAGACAATATCTCAGCCTTAGTCGACTCGGTATAAATTTTTCTCGTAAAATTAGCATTTGAAATAGAAAGTGGTAAACGTTTTCATTCTTATAAATATATCACATTCTTTGAAAGTAACAATAGAAAGATTGTAAACTGCATAGTAGAACTTAAGCTATAAATTTGTGATTAATATATATATATATATATTGTGTTTCCCATTTAGTTCTCTTTTTGCAAATTTTTTTTTTAAATATATATCAAAGAAGGAAAGTGTATAGAAAAATATACCATATTAATGTACTGTTAAAAGGAAAAATATTTTGTTGATAGAATACAATTGAAATTTATACGTTGTGTTTTATCAATTTGCTGTTTTTATCTATATTTGTTATGATATCTGACAATCAAAATTACCGCAAAACTAATTGTTTTGCAATTATTGCTTAAAAATAATTATGTAATTTATTTCTATTAAAATTAACTTATTGTGTTCTAATGCTAATTACTGCTTTGCAGTTTCGATCTTAGATATGCACACTGCTCTGTTGTTACTAGGCTAAATTGTTAGGACTTTCTAATAGGCAATTATAACAGTGTTAAAGGTTTAACTGTGTATTTATAATGTTGACTATATTGAACATTAAAAAATATAATTCTTTTTATTTTATTATGCAGTGTTTTAATGATGAATATCTTTTGCAAATCACACATTGTGTGTGGAATTTATTTCAACATCATTTTTTGTATCTCAGAACTAAACCAAATTTTTTATCTCCTGGCTAGTCAAATTAAATCCCTTTCATCTACATTTCAACAGAGTATGACTTTATAATGGTTAATAAATATCAAAATTTAAAACTTATTTTGCGTATTTTCTTTATTCAATTTTTTTTTCCTTTTTGGAGAAGTATTAATTTAGGCTTATTAATTTTAATGTAAAGAAAAAACTTAACATCATAAATGCTTCTTAACGATCATATAAGAGAGTTGCAATTTCATGGTGTCAAACAATATCCTTTTGCTTAAGTCGCTTAAAACTTGTTTAAACTGTTCTTTTTAACTGTTCATATTTAAAAAAAAAAAAAACAATTTTCCATGTCTGTAGAGTTATGAAATCGCATATTTTTGAAACTTCGAAACAAATAATTATTAACTCGGATTGCCAGGCGTAAAGAGATTTCAAAAAAAGTTATTCTTAAAGTACAATACCCTTACATTTTAAAAGCCAAGAGATTTTCCATAAAATTTACTTCATAGTTCTTCATAAATGGTTAAGCATTAATTTTTTTTACCTTGCTTAACATATTTTGACCGAATTTTAAATTATAATTTTTAGCAAGTCTTTATATCCATCACTTTCAGCTTGCCCTTCAGTGATAGCGATATCCTTCATTACTTTCCACAATTGTTTTATGAAAAATTAAATCGTTTACATCTGTACACTTCAGTAAAAAATGGGCCTTTGTCCCATGCTGCAAGATAAAACAATTGCCCTTTGTTGCTCTAAAGCAGTGGTTCCCAACCTTTTCTGGACCATCGCCTTGTTCTTTAGGTTGATTAACATCCATTGCCCCCTTTTAATTTTCATGTTATTTCTAATCCATAATTTGAGTTAAAAATGTAACTATAAAACAGTTTTATAACGAGTACTAACGTTTATGAAAACAACCAAAGAATTTATCCAGTCACTTCTAAATAAAATGGAAAAAACATAAAACATATATTTTTAAAGCACAAAAGTGAAATAATTGACCAAGATATTTTTACTGGTTTTCTAGAAAATTTAAGAGTTGAAAGTAAAAACTGGCTGATTTGGTTATGGTTGGAGAATGGTTTTACTGTACAAAGGTACAACATTATTTTAATCACCCCCTCCTCCCCTTTGAATACTCATCGCCCCTTATGTATTTTTTGCCCAATTGATAACACTAATTCCCCACTTGAGGGCGATCGCCCTCCCAGGTTGGGAACCGCTGCTCTAAAGTACAGATATGTTGTAAAATATATTTAAATCTACAGAGAGTAGTAGTAATACCTGCTTGAGTTTCGATTAATTTCGCTTCATACATGTTTGTTTAATGAAAAAACCTTTATTGTATATTTGTGTATTTTACAATGTACTTATAACCATTAACGCATATTATCATATTTTTTTAGTGTACCACGGTGTGAATTGGTAATTTAAATGTTTGAAAGTTCATGGTTTTTCATTCAACTTTTTCTAGTGAAATGTTGTAAAGTTTTGCCTCAGTAAGTGTTGCTTGTTATGAAATTCCATATTTATGTAATTTATAATGTTAATGTATTTATATATTTTAGTGGATATAACTTTGAATTAAAGAAATATTCTATTATACTATTTTATTACAAAAAAAGGAACATGACAATATTTTTAAACTTTATTAAAATTGGCAACAGTTTCCTTCTAAAACAATCATCTGAAAATGAAACTCGTTTTTTTATTATTATTTCATTGAAATAGTTAAATTAGCATTAATAAACAGTTTATCTTATATAATACACCTAATTATCATAAATGATACAACTAATTTTCATAATTATAAAATCAGCAATCAATAGAAAACTAAACTTATTTACTAGAAGATATGAATTATAGATCTACCACCTACCCAATTTTCATTGATAAATTTTAATTAAAAAAAGCTTATTAGTGATTTTAATTAAAACAAGGTGTATTTCATGCCAATATGTAATATACTTTAATGTAACTCTTGTTATAATATGAAATATCGATCTCGGGGTTGTCTATTAGTTTAACCTTGCATTCTAAGTACTTAATTATGGTAGAAATATAAGTAATGAAGTATTTCTTCAAGAGGGACTGTCAGTACCGTAGAGCTAATGCATTAGTTTTGAAATCCAAAATTTTTGCAAAAGAATTGCTTTGCCATGTTATCCCATTTTCACCAGGTATGGGAATCATTACAACATCAGTTTAAAACAAAATTGGAAAGAAAATAACATTCCGTTATCTAATTATTTTCCCCTCCAGTGATATGCCTAAATTGAGAAGGTGGCGCCATCTCGGAGTAGAAGTCAGGCATCCACCCTCTCATGGGTACTCAAAGCCTTGTGCCAACGGATTGTTCAAGGCTACGGCCTGGAGGAGGCACACGACAACAACATATAATTATAAACTGTTAACGTTTTAAAATAGTGTCGCCATCTACTGTGTATTTTTGGCATTTTAAAACTTCAAAAATATGTAATTAATTACCTAGATAAATTTTTCCTTTTAAATTTTGTTTCATTTCAATGTTCTGTTGATTTCCATACCTGGGGAGAAAGGGACAATGCAATACTTCTGCGGAAGTTAAGATTCCGAAACTTCTTCTGCGGAAGTTACGAATCACGCTTTTCAGTTATCCAAATTTAGGGACTTTTAATCACTTCACATACATTTGAGTTACATTGAACTTGCATGACTTAATTTAATTTGTTATTGTTAACTTTAACTGTATCTTCAAACTTGAATGTTTCGATAATTGTTTGTGTGTCATAATATTTCAAACCAAGTCTCAAACACTTACTCAAAACATCTAATTTATTATTGCATTTCTATAGAATTATTTTAAAGATATATTTTAAGTTGGCAGCTATTTTTGTGTTATGCTCATGGAAGTAATAAACTAACGGCAGCCTTTTCTTACTTGTCCTAAAGCCTGTGTACTTGCGATTAAAAATTACAAGGCCTACTTCCAATACCTCATGGTCTAAAATTAATAGTTTCAAACCAAATCTGAAGCCACTAAGAAACTACAATCTGAAGCCCTAAATGTGTTTCAGTTTAGGGTCTAACATAAATATTATCGTTCGTACCATTCGGAAACCGTTCATGTTGGCATTAAATTTTGTGTTACACAAACGCTTTCATAGCCCAATCCCATTTTTTAAATATTTTAATCTATATTAATGAAACCAGGAAACCTAATAAATTGAACTTTATCTTTGAATATAAGTTTAATTTTATAAATTCATGATAAAACAGAAAGTACATTTGAAAATGCATAAGTTAATATTTTGTGATACTCAACTCGTTAATTTGTTTCAGTTTATTACTTCTATGCAACATTTGGCAACTAATGAAATCGGATTTATTCTATTTGTCTGTCTGCAACCAAATCATTCATTGCAGTGCTCTAGTACTTATCTGCACCTTAGTAGAAAAAAAAATTATGTCTAAATGCAAAATAGGGAGATTTCCTTCGACGCTTGTCTAGTTTTCCCTTTGTATGGGCAGGATATCCCTTTTGATAAGTTCTTTGCCTTGAGGTTTTGGATTCAATACTTTGACGCAGCCATTCTTTTAAGGACGAATAGCCGGATCTACCCTTGGTTTATATGGTGAATGTAGCTGACTTACAGATCTCTTTAATCCCACTTTTTCAAATGGGTTCGAATATTTAAAAAAAAATTTCAAAATAAATAATTGTACACAATATTTGAGCCAATTTGAAAAAGTGTGAGTATAGAGATTTGTAAATTAGCTACAAGTAAAAATGCTACATTTATCGTACAAAAAAAATGTAAAAAATATTCAGGAGAATAGCGGCTTGGAAAATGCTTTTTCTTTAAATTAAAACGGGGGCACTTGGTGACCCGCGGTTAATTATGCTCATTCGCTTTAAACCAGCCTCCATTTATGGTTACTACGCACTCCATTGTACACAGGTCATTTTTTTTCACTAAGGTGCAGAAATATACCACTAATAATTTGCCTGATTTTTTTTTTTTTAATATGATTGTATACTGTGGGATTTTGAATGCAAAACACAATCATACTCGGCGAGAAATTATGGTGTACAGATGTTTTTGTGTGTGATGGATTTGCCTGTGATATTTTCTCAAGGACAATAAATTGCCTTGCTTGAATTTTAAAAAAAAACTAAAATTCTTGACAAAATCTTTCACATTTCGACGTTTTGAGTTGCCCTTATTATAAAGTTAGTATTTTAAGTGAAGTAAACTATAAATTCATATTAAATGCAAGATTGTAAGGTTGTATTATTTAATTATTTCTATTTAAAAAAAAAACTATTTTGAAATTAAATTAATATTTCAATGAATAACAAAAGTCAAAAAGACTGATAATATCACAGGCAACTTGGATGTGTTTAATGTTTTTTTTTTTTTTTGTTGTGTACAAGGTGTCTTATAAATTATTGTATGAATTTGATGTGAGTGAAAATTCAAACACCTGTTTTAGATAAACACTTACAATAAGACAATAGTCGCAATTCTACACAGTATTCCCCATGTGTATAAAAATAACTGAAATAGAAATAAGCGGGTATTACCTACATCCGTAGATGGTAGATGTAGCAAGTATAGATACATATGCAAGTCAGCTTAACACATTAAAAAAACAGTTTGTAAAAATAGCAATACAGACAGAGAAATAATTATATCTTGGAAAATAATTCTTTTCCATTGGATCAACACAGAGACACTTTAGTTTGGAAACCTGCTGTCATTCAGGCTAATTCGCCTTAACTCTTCAACCTACGGAATGTTTTTCTGACCCACATAATTCCTATAAGATTTATAAGACACCTTAATTCCTTCTTTTTCTGACAAAGGGGGAATATTTCCACTGGTCTCTTCTCATTCCTATAGCTGTTTTTGGTCGATTCTATTAAAGTGTAAAATTATTACCGAAAGGGCATGTACAGTAGAAGGCTTTATATTATTGAAATGTTGTGCTTCCATAAGCAAAACGAGTCGTCTCATTATATTGGTAAAAGCTGAATAAAAAGCTATATATTGTATAAAAACCTGTCTCATTTCTTTGTGAGTTTTTATGGTAGAAGGATGGTGAGTTCAACTTGCATGAATTCGGTAAAAAAAAACCCACTTGTTTAAAGAAAAATTAAATTTATTTTCCTAGGTTCAAAATAATTATCAATCATGGATAGGGTTTTTCTGTCTTTTTGATTTCAAGCTTAAATCAGTTTAAAATTTTATAAAATTATGTATCAATATCTTTTTGAAATAAGTTATAAGTTATTACAATTTGTGATTTTAAATTCAAAATTTATGGCTTTTACTGAATGGCGTTTGATGTCTCTTTTTCTTAATCTCCATTCATTATTTTAACTTCTAGAAGTTAGCTGAAAATGTGAGTGCTTGTGTTGCTAGTGATATTTTTTTTCCTTATGTAGTAATCCTAGATATGTTCAGTAGCTAGTTTAGCCGATTATATACTCCATTTGATTGAATAGCACTAGTGCGATTATAACTCAAAACTAATCCTAACCCCTCCCCCGCTATCTACTAGGTTAGTATGCGGGTTAAGTTTATGAGCTTTCAGCCGGTGCCACACGATTTGGTTCTAAATTACGACGCTCCCATTAGCCCCTCTACGTCTACCGCAATGTTAAGTCAGCTCCTCAGATTAATAACTGATTGTCCCACGGTAAACTAGCCCCTCATGAACAATCGCTAGAATAAGCACCTTCCATAGAGTTAGGAAAGAGTTTCCTTACTTGATGATAGCTTCCAATAACTTTTAATTTTGATCCATTTAGCTGTACACTCAGCAAAGAGGATATTGCATATTCATTTGCAAACAATAGCCCTAGCTAGACACCGTTTTCCTATTACATGAGTTTACAGAAATTTAATGTGCATATTTCACATGAATTCAATCATTTTGGAAGATTTGATTTACCAGAAAATGGTATAATACGTCATTTTGGGTAATACAGTAGAAGAACTCAAAAATGCAAGTTCCTTATTTCCTCGGGCAATGAGTAAAAGTTGCAATTTATTTGAGCACTCAAAAATTTTCAGAGTTAAAATTGCAAGAAAAGCATCATAGAAACACCATACCAATTTCTAGTTGCAAAAATGTATCAAAATTTCAAATTTCATTGGTTGCTGGTTCAGGCGTTGTCCTCTTTATCACAGTTTCAATTTACGCGGTATAATTGACCGTGTTAAAGCTTATAAAAGAGGATAGAAAGAGAAAGTCAAAGTGGTTTTCTCCACAAAATCAATAATACATCTGGCCGAGTGGTTAAGGCATAAGCCTCAGGATCCAACCTTCTCAGGTTCGAATCCCACTTACTACCAGTCATCCTATTAATCGGATAATATCAGGGCCATCTTGAATAGGGAACGGGCCTGAGTGCAGAAAATATTGCGCAATCATAGTGGGCCCACAAGAGAGCATTTTCTCCCGTGTAGGAAAGTGCCGTTTTTCCTTCGTTACTTTCTACCGAAAGTTTTTTATACATCGTGAAAATCTTTCATATTCAAATAAATTGTAGACTAAATATCGATTTCAATTAATTAGATGCTAAATATTAGTGTATTTAAACTGAAAGATTAGGTAATCTACATGTGTTTTTAATAACTTACGAACTTAAAATAGAGAAGTATTTAAAAGAAAGCTGCATATTAAATTATCTTACTAATCTTTAAGAGATTAGTAAGAAGCATATAATTTTTGAAATATTATTAGAAACATATTTTAAAAAATAAAAGATTTTTTAACAGAAAATCAGAAATAAAACTTAAATTTTAATAAACACTAACCTTATTACTTCACAAAAGGAGATTTACAATTTTAGATCTTTTTCTTTTATTATTCATAAATATTTTTTTACTTGAAATAGTTGACAAATTATGATTTTTTATCTTTCTTTTTGTAAAAGGATTTCCTTTGCTTTACAACAGCAAGTCAGCTTACCATTTTTTTTTTCATATAGTTTACTATAGTCACATGAAAAGATTAGAAAAAAAAAATATTTATCATTTTTAACAGAACTTTAAAGAAATCAAAAATCAAACAACCACAGTTTTAGGAAACAAACATTTTATTCATCAATATTTACAATTAGAATTTGATAACTTTTTTCGCTATTTGAAACAGATGACAATTTACTTTTTTGTTTAGTTCCTTAACTTCTTAATAAAAATTCATCCTTCACCCTTCCTCATTACAATAATTATTGCTAAACATTAGAAATAACTGGCAAACATTTTGTACACATTATTGTAGTCATGCTTTTACAAAAAATAATTTTTCCATCGTTTTGTACATTAAGGTTGTTTTCAGATCAGTACTTCAAAAGAATTTATCTTCATATTTTGAAATTATTGCTTCAGATAGTTAGATAGTTAAATCTGTGGAGTCCAAAGTCCCGACGGCGTCAGCGTACGATGTCGCTCGAAGTTTCCGTTGGGTGCCCCCTCAGGTGTTGATCTCGTCACTTGACCAGGGTTCTAAATTACGAGACGTTATTGGCTGTGTTAAAGCTCCTGACGGAGGCTAGAAATAGGCAGCCAGATACGATTACAAACAAACAAACAAATACAAAAAAAATTTAAAACACGTCACGTTACATCAATTTGGTGTTTAATATTTATGAAATTTAAGTCAAATATCCAAAAAAATATTTGAATATGCAAGTCCAGAAAAAAACAAGTTTCTTCAACGAAGAACCTTTTGCGTTTGCATGTTCCAATACAGTAAAAAAACATGCTTTGCACCCCTCTGTTAATATGTTATTTCGCACTGACTTATTACCCGCCAGGAAGCGGAAGTAAGCCTCTTCGACGCATGCGCATCAGCCTTCAATACTCGGAACCGAAGTTGGCGACTTCAAAGTAGTTGGCGATGGCGATTTATTTTTCGCAATAACCCATGTCGGCCGCCTTGAAGCTCGTTCGTTACGTTATATTCTTTTTGTTGAGTTTTTCGAACGTATTATGCAGATTTAGTGCCAAAACTAATAAAAATATTAATAATTATTATTTGTTTATATTTTAAGGAGTCTACGGTATGTACTTCTTTTATTAGTTTGAAAAATTGAATCTTCTACCTGTATGCACGTGGTGAGTAATGAATGAAATTTGTGTAACTTCTTTTGCTTAACTATGTTTTACGATTAAATTAATTGCCGTAGAAATTAATGCTTTTCACCATTAATCTTGAACATGTGTTTTGCTAGTCAAAAGAAATGTCTAAAATTCCTCAGCTACAACTAACGCTGGTCTGAAGTATTGTGTGAAAATATGTCAATAACAATTTCAAAATATGCCGATGTAATATGGATTTCGCTAACTGTATATTGTAAAATGCTTGTAAATTGAAATTGTATTAAATTATTCATAGCATGCGTTGCAAGTTTAATAATTGACTTAAAGTGCAAGTTAAATAACATTCTCTTTTTGTAGGATGCTGCTCAAATCGGTTTTATATCAAATATGGGCAGTAGTAATGAAAATATAAGTAAATACAGTCATTTCAATTTTTTTCTTTGTGATTCTGTATTGTCTGATGCGAAAATTTTCTAAATTAAATGCTTAAATCTCTCAACTCAAAATAAAATGTTTTTATTGATAAAAATAACTTTCTTGAAGGAAAACCCATGCCTAGAGTTAGAGAACTGCATGAAGGATTTGCAAAAACTTTTCAATTCTTAATGATTTTTTCCCCCATTCTTTGTATGATGAATTTTGGGATGTTAGTTCTTGTATTTATTGATATAAAATGACCTTAACAATGACGTAAGTAAAAAAAGCCGCACTGTCTTAACAGACGAAAGAATGTAACTTAAATTGGAAGTGTCGTCGTCGATGCATGTGCAATCAGCCTACCATGAAGAGCACAAGGTCAGTATATTCTTCTTTCTAATTATTAAGTGTTCTGAAAACTGCGAATAAATCTTCTGATAGTATGCACATGGTGAGTAAAACATGCATTTTGATGGTTTAAAGAATGGCATTTCCACAGGTTACCACTAAGATGGATTATTACGTCAAATTGAATGTGTAAGTAAAAGAGTTACAAAATACAGCTATTATATGTTCATGTGGGTTTTCTATGATTAATAATGGATATATCCTAATGACCATCCTCTTTGATTTGTCCCAAATTAAAAGATAGTGGCATCTCATTGCAGTTTGGTTTTTCGGAATCCATTGTGGTGAGTAAGTAACACACTAAGCATGTATTATTGATAATGGAAAAATCAAGATAATAAAATGTCTGTGTATAAATTTGAGAGGTAGATTCGTCATGTCGTCATCGATGCATGTGCAATCAGAGCACAAGGTCAGTATATTCTTCTTTTAGATTTCTAATTATTAAGTGTTCTGAAAACTGCGAATAAATCTTCTGATAGTATGCACATGGTGAGTAAAACATGCATTTTGATGGTTTAAAGAATAATAGCATAATTTCCACAGGTTACCACTAAGCTGGATTATTACGTCAAATTGAAAGTGTAAGTAAAAGAGTTACAAAATACAGCTATTATATTAAAGCTCTAGATTAACGGTCGCCAACTGGAGACTATTGCACCAAAAGTGGCTACCTAAAAATCGAACCCCAGTCGCCAAAAGATCTTTTTTATCAAAAATGTCTTTAATAAAATTGTGTTTTGTGGAAAATCGCAGTTTATTTTTGCCTTATATACTTAAATTTGAAACTGGCTACTATAAATCCAAATGTGGCTATCATTTTTTGTCATTCTGGTAGACACTGGCTACTATTAAAAATTCCCAGTCTAGAGCATTATATTATATGTTCATGTGGGTTTTCTATGATTAATAATGGATATATCCTAATGACCATCCTCTTTGATTTGTCCCAAATTAAAAGATAGTGGCATCTCATTGCAGTTTGGTTTTTCGGAATCCATTGTGGTGAGTAAGTAACACACTAAGCATGCATTATTGATAGTAATGGAAAAATCAAGATAATAAAATATCTGTGTATAAATTTGAGAGGTAGATTCGAGCAAATTTGCTTGACACTAAAGTTGCTGTTTTTTGCATTGCAAATTATAAGTTGCGAGTAGAAAAGATGTCATTTATAGATTTAATAGTCGTGTCCCAATTTTTTTTTATCGCACTCTCTTATCCACCAGGAAGCGGAAATTGGCCTTCCAGGATATGGTTGTTAATTTAAATAGTTCAGATTGTAGAACTAAAAATATAATCCATTAATTAGTATTCATGGTTTTTAAAAGAATAAATTTGAAATATTCTTCATTTTAAGCTTATATTATTTTTTAAGTGACAAGTAAAAAAGTCGGTAATCAAATTCCCAAGAATATGCAAGATAGTATGCAATTATTGCCTTAACAAATTTTAAACTTTTGTACATTAATGCAATGTGTCTAAATTTTCGAGATATTTTATGGCAGTATTATTACTTGTACTTGTTCTCTTTAAATTAACACAAATTTTTCCTCGGTTTTAAAAGTTTTGACAGTAGAATATTATTTAAACAATGTATTTACATCATTATTATTTATATTAAATCACAACTGCTATTTCATTAATATTGAGTTCAATATTGTTAAGTCTAGGAATTATTCAGTTAAAAGTTTTTAAATGTGTAATTCTGCTTAGCTAGTTTCTATAAAATTGCAGCTGTTTTGTTCATATTATGTGTAATATATACAATAAATATTTGTTTGCATAATAAAGTGAAATTTTTAAAATGTTGTTTCTTATCTGTGTGAACAAAATAAAAAATGTTTTATTGTAAACTTTGATGAAAAATAAAGTCAAGCTAATATAAAATTTTATATTTGTCAGTTCATTACCATTAGGAAGAATGTATTTTATGCATTCAAATTTATTATTGGATTTTTTTTAAATCTTAACTTTATTTTAATAATATCTTACAAATTATTTAACTTAACTGTCAAATGGTAATAAATTGAAACAAAATTTCTCGATAATTTGAAAGAAATTGATTTCCATTGTAATTTTTGTACTTTTTAATTAGCCAGGTTCAGTGGTGCTTATAAGTACTGGTTGAGGGGGTTAAAAAAATAAAACATTTTTTCGTGCTAATTGATAGTATAGTCATCTCTGTAATCAGTGGATTAAGATGCTGCTATCATACCCTGTTTTCTTAATACTTCATATGTTTCATTCCTGAATTATCGCAGAAAGTTATAAAGAAATTATTACAAAACACAATATGAGCTTGGAATAAAGATTAAAATTAGTGTTTTCCCAAGTAGAACATTGTCCTTATTTAAAACTCTTATCATCACTAGCTGTATTTCTGCTTATCTTCAATTGATGAATTAAGGAAATTTTGAAAAATTATGGCAATTCAATAATTTTTTGTCAACAAAATGCCTGAATGAAATACGAAAATGATATTTTAAGTTTTTATTGCTTGTTGGAGTATGTCAGCTTATGCTGTGCTGGATATGAAACCTTAAATATTAGTTCAGTATTGCTAATAAATGAATTATAACAAAAGAGATCTTTCAATAAAGCAGTTGTTTTCCCTTATATTCTAAGATTTTAACTTATCAGAATATAAATTGTTAATGTTTATAATTATCTTTAAAATCTTGTGCCTAAAGCTAATGTGGCCAAATTTCTAAATCAAAACATTATATTTCCTATAACTCTCATAATAAACAACAAATAATTGAGAAATAATCGTAATTATTATCTTTAAGGTAATTAAGGTATAAAAACTATTTAGTATTTTAGTGTCATATTAATATTTTTAAAAAAATTATATAGCAAAAATTTTGTCAAATCAACCTGTATAATTTGTAAATCGGATTTATAAAAACAAAATCTTCATATACATGGTGAAGATGCATTTTGTGAACCTCATTTATTCAAAAACAAAAAAGTTCACTTTGCAACAGATAGTTTACGTTAGAACGTCGCAACATGACAAGGGCGTACCCAGGATTTGATTTAGAGGGGGGCCCTATTTTCTTAGTTGGATGGGCCCCCTTAAGGAATTCTCATTTAAAAATGTATAGGGGCCCTCCAAATCAACCCTTTAAATAATCCATGCTATCATCTGCTGCTTTGCCATACTGGATTAAGAAGGGTATTGGATTACAATGGTATAGCAATTTGATATAACAATTACGTTGAATTGTTTAATGTATGGTAAATGTAACCTTTAATTTTACACAAGTCGGTAGCCCATTACAAATCTCTTAGCCCATTAGTTGTCGGTGTTTTGACTGAAACGATTCGTTGGGGGCCCCAAATTCAAAAAGAGACTTCACTTGCAAAAAGTCTTAATAGGATTTGGGAACCCAGAAAGGTAGTGGGCCCAAAGAGGGCCCCTAGGCCCGACTGGGAAGAAATTAACTCGAATTTTTTTAAAAATGCATCTCCTCTATATAATATTTACAGGGGCCCCCATATGACCGGGGCCCACTTCCCTCTTTCTAGAGGGGGGCAGCTGCCCCCCTCTGCCCTATGGTGGGTACGCCCATGCAACATGATGAAGCAATAAATGATAAGGAATGCATTACATAATGTACTTTGAGGGGGCAAAAAATTATACAGAGGGGATGATCATGTTTGTGAATTTTTCTTTTTCGGCAAAGGTATTGGGTTTGAAATACACTGCAACAAATAAAATTAACCAAAGGTAAAATAAAATTAACTCTAAGACAGTTTTAGAAAATAAATTGACCCTAAATTTTTTAGGGTCAATTTAGGGTGTTCTTGCATTTTTCAGATGTTTAAAAATAGATTTCAACTTCTTTTTTAACAAATAAAGTTTTGAAAAGATTGCTGTTCTAATTTTGAAGTTTTTTTCTCCTGTTTTTTACTATTTCTTTCCGGATGTATTATGAAGCTAATTTCACAAATTCTAGATTTTTAGAATGAAAATTAAAAAGTTGGGAGTGAAGTAAAAGTTGGAAGTAAAACGTGCTCGCTAATTGCGTTGATCAGTGTATATTAATTAATGCTAAGGATGGGTTTTTCACGTTCAAGATTTACCCACACGAAAGGTAACCTAGTTTGTAACAGACTTTTTATACTTGAGTACCTGTACCACCAGATAATTTTACAACGCCGAGATGTAAGGAATATATAATTTAATATAAGTATTGAGACTAAGCGAATCCATAAAAAAAGAACCAAAAGCATAGAAAGTATGTTAAGTTTTTTTTTATAGGAAGTTCTTTGGTTTGTACAGCGATACCTTGATCCTAACCTATAGCAAGCAAAATGATTCTAATAAATTTATTAAATAAATTAATGAAATCAAATGTTATTTGTTGAAGGGAACATCAGTTTTCAAGAAACACAAAAAACGTATTAAAAAAAACTAATTATTCATGATTTTTTTTAATTTGCATAAAAAACTAATATAATTTTGCATAAAAAAAACTAATTATTTATCAACAAATGTTTAAATTTGCATAAAAACTTATTTATAAGTCGTATAAAAATTAAAAATCATATTTATGTATTCAGAAAATAACAGTACAACACTGCAACCGCTTGGAAATTTCCAATTTCGTAAACATTGTAGAAATTAATACATTAATACAAGTGACGATATAATGCCAAATCTGGTTTCCATCTGGACACCAGTTTCTAAAGCTACGGCAGTCGGATTCTGGTCCGACTGTCGTATACGGCAGGCGGAACCGATATGATTGGTTGCTATTTGACTTCCTGGCGGGCGTGTAGCAACGGCCATGTTATTTTCCCGTCCAACTATTAAAGAAAGCAAGGAAAATCATAAATTTAATAAAGAAACTAGATTGCCTGATCCAAACAGTGTTGACAACTCAGTTCAAGATTCACAAGCAGAAAACAGTGCTTTATTAAATGTAAGTAATAACATTTTGCATGTGTCGTAGAATTCCAATTATCCGCAGCAATTGAGACCTAACCATATTAGGATAATAAAAAATTCGGATAATTGGAGTTAATGGGGGAAAAGGTAGATTTTAATTAATGATTGCTGACGGCTGTCTATTTGTAGCTTCCGGTAGAAATTTACTGTACGGTAACCATTGGCGAACTTTCCAAAATCGTGCCAAAAGTCCGTATTCTGGCGACTTTCGACGTCATGCTCTCTTCGCAACGAACGTTTTTCGGCAACCCTATCTGACCGTTATGGGTTTCGTTCGAAGTTAGACCAGGTTCCCACAAAAAACTATTTATCGCCAAATCGGAAAATCGCGCCAAGGGTTACCGTACAGTAAAGGTGAACCGTAGCTTCCTTTAGAAGCTATTTCTTACTGTTAGTCTGTTGGATGTCATGCCTAGTAATTTTTTATGTTGGACAAAAAAGCAAAAAAAAAAAACAAATACTGGGCATGACATCAAAGAAAAACAGTAACAGGTAAGCCGGAGAAATTTTCTCCTTATATTGGGATAATCAGCTACGTTTAGGATAATTGGAGTTCTGCAAATCTTTCAGTTCATAAATAAAAAAAAAATTAACTGTTATTTTTCCAAAGATATGACCACTACACGTGAACACCAAAAAGTACCTCAAGGTGAAGACCGAGTTTGTTATATAGGCTGCATTATTTTTTATATTCCAGATGGGTTTTTAGTACCGATGACTCGATGAGCAGAAATTATAGCATTGTATATTACTTGTATATTATGCAAACAAGTACAAATTAAATGAAATAATGAACAAAAACTACAATGACAATAGCGCTAAAAGCAGCTTTATTGTACAAATATTTTGAAAAGAAATACAAAACGAAAACCAAAAATGAAGATTGGAGATCTCGACTGACTTTCTCATCAGGGGGTCTAGCCAGCCAAGATCTATGGAGGCCTTTCTGAAATGGACTGCCCGCTGCAAGCAGAAAGGGCAGTCCACAGACTCCGACGCCTCCGAAACTAAACAAAGAGGAATTATATATATAAGAATAAAAATTATGTACCTAGCTCAATTATCCAACAGTAAAAATTAGGACGATCCTACTCGGCACACACACATTTTGTGTGTATTGTACTTGTATATTATGTTATGTGTGTAGTGAAATGAAACACTAAGTAACTTTTATGATTTATTCTTGTTTTGTTGATACTAGATGGTGCTATTGTGCAATGATGATCAGCTGATAAGGGAATCTGTTGTACCTTTAAGATGCTTGAAATCGCTTCTTACAGAATTGCATATCAAACTATTGGATCCAGAAGAAAGGTAATCAATATTAATTGTTTTACCCCTTGTAAATTTCTCAAAGAATTTTTGGGTACTTGTTGCAATCAGTTAATAAGATCTAACGATGCACTTTCTTATTCTACTATACTTATGTAAATTTAGCAGACCTTATTTATTAAATCTATTTATTTTTATTGAATCTACTCTTCTGTTACATATATTCATTCAAATATTTCCCTAATCCATACTTGTTAGTAATAAGTACAACATCATTAAAAAGTATCCAGAGGCATATTTGAGTATTTTTAGATGTATAAGGCTCACACTTAAGCGCAATAATATATGAAGAGTACACAGGAATAACCGATTGATTTTGTAGAGAAGTTTCCTTAGCAGGCCACTTTGTGATAGCGAGTGATCGCCTAAACTTGTGTAAGGAAACCAGTTCCTACCACAGAGATCATAGCTGAATTAATAGAGTGGCAGATCACGTGACCACCAATGGTAACGAGGGTATGCGCAAGGAGCTTCCAGAAGAGCCCCAATGAAGCCAGTGTTGTAGGTCACGTGATCTGCCACTCATACTTTAACTACTATCTCTGTGGCTCCTAGCTACCAGAAGATTCAGGGGATTGGCGATCCCGGCGCTTGGACTAAGCGAAGAAGAAAGAGAGAAACCGGTTTTCTGCCGCCAATGTCGCCAAGCAAACAATTGCGGGCTTCCGCCTAATAAATCAATCGCTTCTTTCCGTGTACTCTTCATATCTTATCTATCTTACAAATAAAAATTCTAATTCTTATTTTGTACATTTTAAAACTTTCCAGAAGTATCAACAGCTCAAGAAAGGGGTTAATAGAAATCTTAAGTCATAATCTAGAATATTTAAGAAATGTAAGTACTATTCATCGAGGCCAATCCCGAATCGGGCAAGGTTCACTCAGCCTTTCATCCCCTGGTGGGTCGACAAAATGAGTACCAAGCTAGTACTTGGGAACTTTTTTTTAACACGCTAAATTAACCTGCAATGGGAAGCTAAAAGAATTAGTTATTATGATTATCAGCTGCATAATTTTTTTAAAAATGTCAAAAGGGATAAAAAAAAGTATATTTATAAAGTAATTTATTTTGTATCAGCAACCTTAAGTTGTTATTAAATAGCAAAAAAAAAAAAAAAAAAACCTACAGCATAGTATCTTTTGAGCACAGAGTTTAATGGTAGTTCTGCTTAGATTTTTTTATGGTATTTCTGCTTGGATTTACTTTTGTAGTAACTTTTCAAATTTTTATGAAATAGGGAAAAAGAATTAGAAAAAGAAAAAAAATTCTGCTAAAGTTCTTCAGTTTCTGCTAAAGAACCACTTGGTTTAAACCGAGAAACCCCGTGATCACCTTTTTAGGTTTGCCAAAGCACAGTTTATTCTTATTTGAATTTTAAGGTTCCTGTTTCTAAAAACCTTATATGAACAAACCTTAAACTTAATAAGGAAATATATGAATTTGTATTTATGTTTTCTGCTCTTTCCACAGTGTCACGACCTTCAAAGTATTCTAAATGTACTTAAAGCCTTCATCGAAAAGCAAAGAGTTAGTGATACCCTTACAAAACTATCGAAACTTAAGGGGGAATGGGACCGCAGGACGGGGGGTCTCCAAACCCAAGTGCCTCAATGTTAATCCAATGGGAAAAAATTATTTTCTTTGCCACATTTCTCCGGCTGTAGTGAATATTTTTACAAGCGGATTTTTTTATGTGATAAATGTAGCTGACTTACAGGTCTCTATCTTTCCACTTTTTGAAATTGCTTCGAATATTTTGTGTAAAATAATTTATTGAATATTAAAAAAAATATTCGTACTAATTTCAAAAAGTGGGAAGATAGAGACCTGTAAGTCAGCTACATTTATCACATAAAAAAATCCGCTTGAAAAAATATTCACTACAGCCGGAGAAATGTGGCAAAGAAAATATTTTTTCCCCATTGGATTAACATTGAGGCACTTGAGTTTGGAGACCCCCCGTCCTGCGGTCCCATTCCCCCTTAAAGGGTTGCTAAACTTACAAAGGATACAGGTAAAATTAAAAAAAATAATTCTTCTTTATTTGCAATAATTATATTAAATGAAATTTTTATAAATTTAAAATATTGTTATCAGAGGCTTATTTACGGAATATGCATAATCCTTTAAGACCAAGCTATCATGATCGTGCGGATATGAAAGAGAATGTTCAGGCTCTTCAAAAATATGGATACCGAAGCAGCTGACTTGTACCATTTGTTATTTGTATAAAAAAATGACTTTGTTTTTAAGGAGTGGCTGGCATTGATGCTGTTGAACGCATTTTTTTTAAAATAAAACTCCAAATTTAGTCTCATAATTTTAAATCAGGGTCATCTGACTGACCACCAGTCTTAAAAGGATATGGTTTTTACAATTTTTTAAATTGAGGTTCAGTTAGGTTTAAGACTATGCACTTCGAGAGTAAGTTTTGGACCAATAACTTATTCCATACTTAAGTAGTAAATTTAACTTATTCCATCTCTATTACTTGACTATGAGCTTGTTTCAAAGCAATTTTACTGGAGTGGTCAAAAACCCAACATGAATGTCTCGTGGGGGTCCTAAGTTGATGAGTACAGGGGAAAAACCGATTGATTTTGTAGAGAAGTTTCCTTAGCAGGCCACTGCAATGATAGCAAGTGATCGCCTAAACTTGTGTAAGGAAACCAGTTCCTACCACAGAGATCATAGTTAGAGTAATAGAGTGGCAGATTACATGACCTCCAATGATAACGACGGGACGAGCAAGGAGCGCCCAGAAGAGCCCCAATGAAGCCAGTGTTGTAGGTCAGGTGATCTGCCTCTCTAATACTTTAAATACTATCTCTGTGGTTCCTAGCTACCAAGACTCAGGCGATTGACGATCCCGACGCTTGGACCAAGCTAAGAAGAAAGAGAGAAACCGGTTTTCTGTCGCCAGGCAGACAATTGCAGGCGTCCGCCTAATAAATCAATCGGTTCTTCCGGTGTACTCTTCAGTTATGAAGTTGTGTTCATAAGATTCTGTATTAAGCAAATCTTGTTATTATGTTTGCAAAAAGGTACAATGAAACTGTTTATTACATTTGTTGTACTTTTCCTTCCTCAGTTTTGAAGTTTTATAGTTGTTAATAAACAGCTTGTAATAATCTTTATTCTGTAACATTTGGTAATCTGTTTGGATTTAATGACTCCCCACAGTATGTGTAAAATGAAACTTTACACTTTTTATTTGAAGTTCTTTTTGTAAAAAAAATGTGCATAAGGGCTCGTAAAAACTCAGAAAGTTTACTCGTCCTAGAGGACGGCTTTGTCCAACTATAATTATATAAAAAGCTTCTGAATTAATAAAAATCTCATTTTCTCTTATTTATTATAAGCATTTATATAAATTGCGAAATGAATTGTTTCTAGGATTACATTAAAAGAAATACTAGGCTATTAAAAAGTGACTTAGTATTTCTTTTAGAAAATAATTAAAAATGTATCACGAACATTAAATGGCCGTCCACGGGGACCTCGGATTCGAGAAATTCGTCGTCCTCGGGGAATTTTTGACTGTGGTGGACGGGTGGATTTTCAAGCCCTGTCGTGTATCCATTTAATGTTTTTTGTGATCCCAATAAAATTTCTGTAAGTGAATTAACCCTTTTTTTTTAAATTTATAACCATTAGCCTCATTTGTAACCATCTGTATGATAAATATGTGCTTCAATTTTTATATCTTTCTTTCTTGCAGCTCAGCTCCATAAACCATAATTCGAGTGATAGTGACACACATGCAAAAGAGGATTCGTAAACAGACTCGCCAGTGATCACCATTTGTAATGAACTTGTGATTGCTCTTGCCTTAGTTATCTTTATTGAATTATGGGCAATTTTGTTTTAAATAAAAGGTTATTTAAATACTCGTTTATTTGTATTTGATATGAAGGCTTACAGATGCACGGTTCCCACTCTTATTTCAAAATAAAAATCAAGGAGTTTTTAAGGGCTTTTCTAGGACTCCCAAAATTGTTTTTAAGGACCCAATGCGTCAATACCCTTATTAAATCAACATTAAAATATTATGGCGTTTGAAATACCGCTGAAACCAGGTGTTATGTCAACTATATCACAGGAAAACACAGAAGTATTTGGCAAAAATATAAGTGTTTCTATATAAGAAACGTTTTGTACTGAATGCTAAAGTGCTATGTGCTTCATTTAGAGCCGACTTTAGCAAGAAATGGCTTATCAAAATTGAAGGTCGGAACTAAGAAAATCAAGGACTTTTCAACGATTGTTTATCAAAATCAAGGAGTACTAAAGGGTACTTTTTATCAAAAATCAAGAACTTTTCAACGATTATTGGTAAAATCAAGGAGTATTAAAGGGTTCTGGAAATTGAAAATAAGAATTAAGGACTTTCAAGGACCCGTGGGAACACTGGGATGCATTGTCAATGCATGTAAGTGTGTAAATACTAATCAAATTGGATTCTAAAAGTTGTCTGTAAAATAAAATCCAGAATACAAACAGTTTTCTTTAGAGCTACAGAAAATCTGATTACTGTTAACAGTTAGTGTCCAAAATTTTAACACGATGATATTGTTGATCCAAAGGCAAAACCGTGAATGAGCCATACTGTAAGGATGTGCGTATTTAAAAATTCTTGGTTTAATTATTTCATTTCTGGTTTAAAAAGTACAAGCGGTTCTGTGAAAAAGTTATTCAAAACTCAGTCTTGGTTTTAGCAAAAAAAAAAAAAAAAAAAACAGGTTTTAGACGGTTTAAGCTTTTTTTTTTATCCTTGTGTTTCTTCACATTCATATTTTCTTGCCAAGTTCAAGTTAGAACAGTTTTCTTGAGTTAAAAATAATTGTATATAAAGGAGATTCCAAAATCTTCTAAATGTAGTAAAAAAAACACAAGATGAAACATCTATTCACACTTTTTTTATTATTATTTACATATGACACTGACACAGCATTCAATGCTTTTTTACAGTAGCTGCTGAATTACACATTGAAGCTTACATATTTGTATAAGAAAATAAGCTTTTCGAAAAATGCAAATCAATAAGGCTCGTGGTCCAATATAAAACATCATGAGCAGGGTTAACAGAGGCTGAGTATTATAGTAAGAAAAACCAACACTTAGTTAATAAGGCATATTTTCTACAATTTGTAAAATCTGATTAAATGTAACAGCTAAATATGTTCATTTACTAATATCTTATAAAAGTAAACCACTTAAAAAAATTCAAATAAACTTTCAAATTAAAAATGGGTGAGTATAATTTGCGACATATTAAAAGAATATAAAAAAGAAATGAAAATATTAAACTTTCTAATAATATCACATCCAATTATTTTTTGAAAAACTAATACTAAAATGTCTGTAAAAACTGAATTTGATAGTACTTTCATACTTTAAGACTGAACTAACTTTACGTATATTAATACTCATACATATACTATCTTAACATTTCGCACTGCACACAAAGAGACCTATCACAAAAATACTAGTTTTACAAAAAAAAAAAAAAAAAATCGTCTGAAATTTATTTTTTCCATAACATTGCATTATAGAAAAATTACGATTCACTTACTAGATTCCAACTATTGTACCAATTGATTTAATTTTTGCATTAATAGCTAGATATTTAAATTTTGAATATTATATAATTTACAACTCGAAAAGTCATATTTATGCAATAGGTCACTTTTCCAGCGTTCAGTGTGATTTGATTTAACTTTGTTATATTGATCATTAGCATCACATTCATAGTATTATGATCATATTATGACAGCAAATGAAGTATCTTACAGAGCTATATTATTTTTCTTAAGCTTTTTAACACCATTTTATTAGTTTATCATTATTGATGTATATACACTATTTTCAAACTTATTATTGCCTAGGTTGAAGTAGTAAAAAAATACATTGATATGAAAAGCTATCAAGTACTGCATCCAAAATCTTTTTTTTCCTCCTTAAAAATATTTTGTACCTTTTTAAAATATCAAAACATTTCGAAATAAAGGATCCGGAAACGCACCGACTAGCATTTCATGTCTGTCCGACTCTCTAACTAAATTACTAATCTACATTTGTTCCTTGTTTTAGTAATTTATAGAGAATAGATTTGATTGTTAGAAAGAAAACTTAACTTGTTAATTAAGTCAAAACTCAGAAGTACATATGAATATCTAAACGTAAAAAAAGAAGGTCAAGGGCTTTGGAAAGTTTCCTTCTAGACCTCTTTGTTTTAAAATATTAGTAAAAGAAAACTCAAGAAAACCTTTTTGTAGATATGGCCACTTTTACAATTAAATGATTCACATGTTATGGTTAAAGTGATAAATTTGGTTATTTTTAACCATAACTGATAGTTTTTAATAATAAATTGAACATTAATAAATTAACCAAATATATTTGCATCCTTATTTCCTAAAACTTTATTAGCATACTCTTTCCTGAAATGTATAGATATGTATGTTTCCAATGAGATAGAATAAGAAATCGACTTTACAAACATATTTCAAATGTATTTTTAATTATGTGAAGTAAGTAATTTAAATACTAATAATGAAAAACATTAGTTTAAAATTTGAAATAAAAGTATGTAATTTGTACACCTCTATTAAATTAAGTTTTTTTTTAACCATCAGAAATTAAATGGAATAGCTAGAAAATTAAAACCATACATTAAAAGCTCATGCCAAGCTCAAACACAACCATGGATTAAGATATGAACTAAAAAAAAAAAAACTTCAAATTTTAATAGTACATATGAATCATTAAAGTAAATAAAATATCTTAAGATTGCTTAACGTGTTCGGCTTAACAAAGTACAAATTGTTGTTTCATAATATTTACAGTCCCTCATATAAATAAAATACTTCTAGTAATTTTAGGACTTGCCTTTGCATCGTCAATTGGCAAGTTTAAGGAGAAGTAAAATTATAAAAACTATTAAAAATAATACTAGGATTTAGCATAATTGCCTTTGAATTAGAATTGTTAATTTGCTGGCAATAAAATTTATGAACGTATTTTTCATAGATAGCTTATTTAATGTTTTGTATCTGTAGTAATATTTATGAATAAAATATCTTCTAAAATGACAAAAAAAAAAAGTCAGGCATTTAATAAAAAAATTGCAAACCTCAAACATTGTCCAAAAAAATACTAAAACCCTATTTGAAATAATTTCAAGTACAAATGGATATATTTTTATATACTTGCAAAACTTCGTCCTACTCTAAAAAGCTTTTTTTTTATTAAACTTTAAAAATTCCCAACATACATTTAAAAGACCTCAAATGTTTCAATTAACATATACATTAATCAAGCGATGGTTACCTTCCGATGAACGTATCACAAGTCAGCAATTTTTTTTAAAGAGGTGCGACCAGTCTCGTGTACCTAATGCACAATAACTTTCACATTTTAAAGTAAGTTCTGAAAAATGTATTGCGTTAAATTTAGGGCCTTTTCAACAGTTATGCTAGTTGTCATAACACTAAAACAAAACTAATTTGAAGGGAAAATAGGGTAACGAGTACAGTGATTGGCCCGCTCATTCATTTTGGAAAATAATAAGATATGTTAAAGCCCAAAATAGGTGTGACCAAAGGTTTTTAAAATTCCCGCCATTAACATTTGTCATGTGGCAACAGGCCACTAAAGAAATATGTCTCAATGTCAATGGGGGGTCAATCACTGCCTTATGGGGGCTTATCACTGTATTAATTGTTACCCTACTATCTGGTTATTTAATAATCAATTTTTAAAGTTCCAAAATGGCTGCAGCTATTGACAGAAGGCAACGTTAATTTTTTTTTTTTTTTACAATTACCTAATACCTAAACAACTGGACGATATCCGCCTTTCGAATTCAGTTTATTTTGTTGGCACTTATATTTTTATACCTAGCAGGGAAAACAAATTCTAAAGCAATACTTTCTCAGAAATTGTGATTTAAAAATTTGATGCAATTAAGGGCTTATAAGACTGACCCTAACTCTTAAATTTTTGAATTTATAAAATGGGCTCTAATTTAACAGCACCGAATGGCAACAAAGAATTTCGTAAAAAAAGGAGAACTCCAAAATGTAGCAGCACTTGATTCTCAAAGGTAGCACATGACATCAAAGGGGAGATATACAAAACACTTTGTTATATAGATTTAAAAACACAAGTATATAAAAGAAATATCAGTATAAAAGCTTTCAACTGTACATATTGTATTTTACAACACACATACTGTGTTTTCAACATTGCTAGAACAATCATTGCTGATAACAGGTATCCCACAAATAACCACATGATTCCAAAAATAATTCATGATTCTAAAAATAAATTTTACTTAACCATAAAAAGTCATTAAAAAAATTTTCCTAAGTTTTTAACTAGCAAAATATTCAAATTAAATTTATATTAATGAAAATGACTATGCCGAAATGAACAACCGCTTAAGCAATTGTTAGACTATTTAACTTTAAAATGAGAGTAGTAAAAAAACAACCTCCAGTACTAAAATCAAATAAAGAAGTTTGTAAAGAACTTCAAAATTTAGCAGCATAAGAAGTCTTAAAAAATAGCTTGTCATAATAACTCTTAATAAATCCTTTTAAAATTTTGTGCTAAACCAAATCAAACTTCATACAGCTATTAATTTAAAGAAACATTTCAACGAGTTTGGTATTAGAATTGTACAGATTTGAAATAAAAATATCACTATTTCATATCAATTTCATTTAATTAAAATCAAATAATTATTTATGGAACACCTATTACCAGACACAAATGTCTCCGGCATATCACCAGTAATCTTGGTTCCGATTCAACATAGCTCCAGCGAATATATTACCGTGACTTTTTCAAAGTATCATCATTGGCACAAAATAGACTAAGGCATGTTTCTTTTGACGTAAAGAAATTTAGGGCAGTCAGGAGGAATTCTTACCTTTACCTAGAGTAATTCTTTCTCTGACATAAAGTCATTTACTGACCAAGGAGTTCTTCCTTTGACATAATTTACAGTAGTCGTTTACAGCAGACCGAGGAATTCTTTTGACGCGAGTAATTTACAGCAGTCAGAGGAATTCTTCTGATATAGAGTAATTTACGTCACACAGAGAAATTCTTCGTTAGACGTAGAGTAACCTACAGCAGTGTAAAGAATTCCTGTTACATAAAGTAATTTACAGTAGTCAGAGGAATTCTTGTGATATAGAGTAATTTACGTCACACAGAGGAATTCTTTGTCAGACATAGAGTAACTTACAGCAGTGTAAGGAATTCCTTTTACAAAAAGTAAGTTACAGCACACAGATGAATTCTCTTGACGCAGAGTAATTTACGCAACACAGAGGAATTCTTCGTTAGACGTAGAGTAACTTACAGCACACAGATGAATTCTTTTGATGTAGAGTAATTTACACAACACAGAGGAATTCTTTGTTAGACGTAGAGTAACTTACGCAACACAGAGGAATTCCTTTGACATAAAGTAATTTACAGCAGACAGAGAAATCCTTTTGACGTAGAGTAATTTATGGCAGTCAGAGGAATTCTTTCTTTGCAGGGATCATTTTCTTCCCTGCCCATAGGGTGTTGGGTATTGTAAAGGCATCGATGGTGACCGTCAGGTGCTTTGTTTGGATCTCGCTGAAGCACTTTCCTCCAGAGTTGTACCTGAAAAAGTAAAAAAAAGTTTAACAATTAAAACCAACAATCTGTAGGATATACAGATGTAAAAACTCATCGCTTGACTGTCGGGCTTTCTACACTATTCGATTTAAAGTAAGGAGCATTCTTATAATCATCTGTATACAAATAAAATTTAAAATCAATTTAAAGAAATTAAAATTTTAAGTTCAAATTTAAAACTTCAATCTCATACAGTAATTATACAAGATTACACCTAAAAAAAAATTGTGTATCCCTCAGAGGGTTAAGATCAAACGGAGTTGCTAACCTTTGCTTGAAATTTTAGGAGAAACATGATAGAAATCAGGACACTTCTAATCTTTAAATTTCAAGCTTTTTCAATTTCAAAAATAATTTCCCCCATACTTTTGCATACTTTTTTCATTAATAAGGGTTTATCCTCTAAACTGCCCAATGTGTCCAACTGGAGAGACGATTTTTTATATTAATATTGTCGTGTCTATGACGTTGCTGAAATGTGAATGTAAGTTAAATGAAGCCATGTGTTTTGATAACTGGGTCTGCAATTTTCTGGATAATGTAGCAAAAATAGCTATCTCTATGTACAGACAAGGTGGCTTGTTTGGATTATGTGTGGCTTCGCGTTGGTATTAATGCAGATCGTGAGTTTGGGTTGGTCTGCTCAGAGCCATTTATGATTTATAAAATTACATTGTTTCTTATACATCTCGAAGGTTCTTGAATATTCATTTCTAATAATTTATTATCATTATGTAAATTTGGTTTCCAGAGCATTCCAGTCGAATGTTCTATCCTGTATATAAGCAACTGCTAATAGTTCTCTGGGTGAATAAAGCTAATCTTAAGACCCAACTTTGTTTCCTGTATTTCAAACTGCTAAAATCCACGTGACAAAATTAATGTTATAAAGATCCATTAATGATGGCAGAACTCCAATGTACCTCAAATTGGCACCATTGCCAGGCAACAATGTTTGACTCATCATAGAAAAGGGGTTGCCAGGCTGGACTTGTTTGCTTGTGGTCATTAGCCGAGCATAATGGAACGACCTTCACGACTTGGGTAACCCTGCCAGGAGGAAAATCTCCCGAAATACTTCGCCCATTCCGCCCAGGTACACCTCCTTATCACTTTGAGGCTGACTACTAGGACTTTAGTGGGTGGAGACAATGAATTTTGACAATTCGGTTCAAAGGCTGTTTTGCATTTGGCTGCAGCTGGTCTGAATCTAACCCAGTAATTTGTTGTATAATATTAAGAAAATATACATTATTCAGAGCTGCGTTAAGAGTAAAACCCCAATGACTCACTTGTAGAACCTCTCCATCATCTTGTCGATTACATTCTTGGGGCCGATGCCAAACAACTTGGTGACCTCTTCCCTGTCGGGGTTGTACGTGTACAGTGCTCGGAACTGGCACCCGGCATCTCTGAACAAGATGAGGAAGTGCTTGCTCTCAGAACGATTGATTTCCTGAAAGAAATAAAGAATCAGTTGATGATGAAGCAAATTGAAAAGGGTTTGTAGCGAGACAAATGAATTTGAATTTACGATGTTATGGTTGACTTGCACCTCACGTCTGCAACAGTGTACTTATCTGAGAATTGAAGGATACTGAGATTTGTCAGTCAAACATACTCTATTTTTCATAATAAAACAACTTCAAATTCATTTTTAACTAGTAAGGTATTCTTTTTCAGGTTTCCATCTGGGAACATACATCGCAACATCACAGCATACTAGCAATATGCTTTCATTTTGGAGCACATTAGTGGATTGTCTATGTTGGACTTGGGGCAGTTTTTTAATTTGAAAAATATGCAATAAATATTAATTGACCCTCTGTGGAATGCAAATATATAAATTCGACATCTGACTGTCAGAAAAAAATTGAAGTATGGAGGAGTCATTAATGATCATCTGCTTCAGAAATAACATTAAAAAAAATTAAATTGTTTATTTAAAATTTTAATCTGGTATTGATTTTTTCGGGTATTGAGTATGATAACAGATTAAGATCTTTAAACATGTATTCTCTGGAAAATAGGACAGCTAGAGGTGATTTAATTCAGTTATTCAAGTTCATAAAACAGAAAGACATGAAGGGCTTAGGTTTTACCCTAAATAGCTGGACCAGAGGACATGATCAGAAATTGTATAAATCACGCTTTAGAAGGGAGGTAAGGAAACATATTTACAATAGATTTGTCAATGAGTGGAATGCTTTATCAGATTATGTTGTGCATTCGAAGAGAGCAGAAAATTTGAAGAAGAATCTTGATAGTCATTGGAAACTGGTTAAGTATTAGATTTATTTTGGACCAACCTTGCTGGGCCTCTGGCCTGTTGTTGGTCGAAATTTTTTGTATTTGTATAATCTTATGCAGTGAATACAAGTTTACACTTCTGCCAATTTTCATATCCCTCAGTATTAAACAAAGCAATAAACATAGACTAAATTTGTACTTTATAAGGCGAAAAATATGATTCAAAGTAGACAAACTTAATAAAACCAGGAGTATTGGATAAAACATACCTCCAAAACTTTCTTCTTTGTGTCACCATTAACAGCTCCAGCCAGGACTGTGTTAATGGCATTAATAATGATCCCCCGATTCGACTTGGCAGCTGGCTTCACAAACAGCTTCGGCCCAGTGTAGTCACCTGCTGCGGCAGATGAACCTGCAAACATGGTTGTGAAAATACATTAAAAGAATGCAGGAAGCACAGAGGTAAATTTAAGATGAAGACTAGACTGTACCAAGGTTCTACATCACAAAAATAATTTAGGAATTTCATTAGATCTGTTTTGTTTGTTTAACATGTTTTTCATTCAATATTACGCAAAAAAAACAGAAAAAATATGTTTTAAACAAAATGTTTTTTAACACAACAAACCAGGTTAAGGACCATAGGATTAATGTTCAAGGCGAAGGCACTTCCTTACCAAAGCTGCAGGTCGTGTGTTGGAAGCAGTTTTTTAAATTGCTAAATAGATACATTTAAAATAAATATATATATGCGTAAAACTAGCACAGATCATAGGTCCATTTTACATCAGAAAGCCCATCATTATACAGAAATATGTGATAATAGTTGAGAGTGAACGTCTCTCATGATGTTAACCTGGATTCATATACAGGCCGATTCAACCCACTAGGGCCCCTAAATGAGTACAAAGTTTGCTTGGAATGATAACTGGGGAGTGGGAGTCCACCATAAAACTAGCCACTTAGCAACAACAACCATAAGAGACCAGCAATTCCGGCCTGAGACTACACAAGAGAAATGCTACTACAGTCGAACCTCGTTAGCGTGAACTTGCTTTACTTAAAATTTTGCTTAAGATGAAATTGAAGCATTTCCCTGGCCTATAAAGCTTTGAGCTAATGCTAAAAAATCTCTAAACGTGAAATCGATTTGGGAAAAATCCTGTTTAACCCGAACAAAAAAATTGAGGATTTGACTTTTTTACCAAAATGATTCAAAGTAACGAAGAACAAATGAAGCAAAAAAAAGCAGAAGATGAACATTAATAAAATAAATTGTCTTCTACTATTGAGGAAATCACAAGATCTCCCATGATTCATCAGTTTTATAAAATTGCTGCTCCGTAAAAAAAATTCAGAATTTTTTATAATACATATGTACTAGTATAAATAAACTTTATTAATCGAATTACTAATTCTTTTCAGTGCATTAAATTGAAAAATGAAATTAGAATGATGTCATTTTTTAAAATCGACTCACAGTTCAGTAAAAAAAATACTGACTTTTAACATACAATTTTTCAATGTTCCCTTCAAGTTCGCGTTAACGGGCTTTTTGTATAACACATATAGAATGCCACAAACCATTGGAAGCTGTGTCTGAGGCGCCATCACTAGAAGGTCCACTGCCCTCGGGAAGTTGAAGGTTGTTTCGGTGGTGGTGGAATCCATTATTGGGACTTCTGTGCCTGTCGTTGGAAGAGGCATTAGTGCTGGCACTGTTCAGGGAGTCAAGATCAAAGTCCCCCATCTCACGACCTAGAGAAAAGGATACGATGGAAGGTTAAGTTCTTAAGCGTAATACAAGAGAGAGCTTAAAACAACTTTCAGAGTTAAGTTTATTCATATACAGAGGTGGCCAAAAGTGTGGACACTTTTTTTAAGTTTCATGTAACTTTGTGTGCTTGTAAAATATATTAATTTTCACTAAATACAATCGTTTATACATTAAATTGAAGGTAATTTAATGTAGAATTTAGTAATCAAAATTGCGAAAAGTGAAAATTTATATATTCTACAAGCACACAATGTTGAAAAACAAGAAACTTTCAAAAAGTGTCCACACTTTTGTATACTTATATATAGTTTTTTTTAAAAATAGTTCAGTTAGTTAAACAAAATTTTATCCTTAAGAGGAACTGGTTATAGAATAGGGGGCAGAGGGGTTGGTAAGGGAGAGGTTAAATTTTTGCAGTAGAGCTTATCGATGACAGATGTCGTAATTTAGAACCACAGTCAAATAGGCGAGCCGACACCTGAATAGGCACCCAGGCTAATTTTAAGGGCGACATCGTACACAGTGCTGGGACTTTGCAGCACATTTAACGTAAACTTTCACTACACAATGTATTATTGTTTATATATGTTTCACACCTTTGCTATGGGAGAAAAACATATTTTTTTAAACGAATATAAAAATAACTCATATTTAAGTTAATTGGTTAATGATCTAAAATCGGTAATGTTTAATTAAATATATTATTTATTGCTTTTCTGGATGATTCAACTTTAATTTTCTTTTTATTGTTCAAATTTACCTTGGAATATATGAGAGTTCCTCTTATTAGCTGCATTGTCCAAAGATATTAATGATGATAGGTCACTGTTCATGTGCACATATGCAGATTTGGGCCTTGGTTTGTTTTCTCTCCTAATTGGAGTCAGATACAGGAAGTTAAATATAAAATTACCAACACTATAATAAATCTCTTACAAATTAAACATCTAAGACAAAAATTCAGAAACTTTTTTAAATCTAAATACTTCTTTCAAAGACACAACAGCAAAAAATTAAAACACAATTTTTCAGAAACATTAATATTTTCAAAAGGAATAATGTGTGTGACAACTTAAACTTAACTTAAAAAATTATTTAGTTTCGCTAACATATAAAAATAATCTAAAAAACTGCAAAACTAAACTGAAAATATTTATTATTACTAAAGAAAGTAACAAAAAAAATGTGTAAAAGATTTGAAAATTAGCATTTTGCGCCGGGATCATTTTTAATGTATTCAGCTTTTTTCTAATTTATTTAAAATAAACTCAGTATTAAACTATTTAAACTTCTTATATAACCAAGTACAGATTGATTGAACAACAGTCATACATATCTTTCTGCCAAGATGTCATTATAATTAGCCTGACCATATTTATGTGATTAAGTCTTCGACTATCATTAAATTATCATAGATCATATTTTTTTACATTGTTTTTGTTAGAAAATCAATGAAAACATTAAATACATAGTATTTGAACTATTTTTATAGCTATATAGTTGAACAACAGATTAAAACTGTACTGCAAAATGCAGTACATCTGGTCACCTTACATATATTTTACCTGTTTTGTCGTAAAGGAGCTACATTATTTCTCAGCTCCACAGTTGGCTTTGTAAAGTGCACACTGTGCCTGTTTTCCTTTCTATTTGCTTGGATAACACTATGGGTGAATGGATAACGAAATAATAAAATAAAAACTTGGCTAAGTTCAATGATTAAAAACAAAATATAAGTAGTTGATATTGGAATAAACAATTAAAAAAACAAATAAACAAGGTTGTTTTGAACAAACTTGAAGTTAATAAAAAAAAATTCTAAGTTAAGGTGAAATGCTCAACTGACTGAAATTTAAAAGTTTGGTTTTCTCTTAATACCGATTTTTATTGCTATTACAAAACATTTTAGTCCAACTAGGTTTTTATTATTATAAGAATAAGAAAAATTCTTAATTATAAAATAAATATGAAGAATCTAATATATATTTGGTAATTCTTAATCTTCAGAAAAATTTAACTAACTCATTTTTAAACAGTAATGCAAACAAATAATATATATTCCATTTAAAAACTAATTTACATGTATCTCTAAAAACAAGCAATTAACAAGTAGCCATGTGAGGACTCCCAAACACTTTATATTACCTTGATAAAAACTGGTTACACAAACAAAAAAATCACATGCAATAAGTTAGAATAGATGAGAAGAATTAGATGCACAAAATATCAAAGAAAATTTTGGCAGAAAATAATGCATGACTGTTATTCAGAATAGCTTTGCAAAGCGTTAGGAGTTTAATAGAAAGAATAAAATTTCACAAGAACACACAGTTTGAATTAAAAAAAAATTCAATATTCACAAGGTTTTAACCCTTTCAGTTCCAGTGATGCCATGTGGCATCATCATTTTTCTGATCATAATTTAAAAACATAATAGGTCCGACATCTATCGGAATTAATAAAAAATATTTTCTAAAAGAAAAAGTTTGAAAAATCGAATGATGAGCTTTTTGATATCGTAAATGTCTATAGACGATAAGAATTTTTTTCTAACAAGATGATGCTAACTTGTCATTGGAACTAAAAGGGTTAATACACTACACTGAGAAAAAAAGACAATGCAATATTAATTAAAAAGAAATGCAATTACAGTAGACACCCTCTGAAATGTTTTAAAATGGACTGATAGTAAGCAAGATTTGCTATAATAATTTAATCATTCTTCAATGTCAATTAGTGCGTTTAGTTAAAGAGCTATTTTCTCTTCCCCCCTCACTTAACACTCACTGCGTCTGAAATGTGTGCGATATTTAACTAAATATTTTTTTAATAATAGTTCAATAAATTTTTTCAGGTTTAACCGATTATTTAAAAAACCCAAGCATTTTATGAATAAAAAATGTATCCAATTAAAATGAAGATTGGATAAAACCAGTCAATTAAGAGGGAAGCCTACTGCATATTAAAAACCGTAGATTGGCAGTAGGCACGTAAATACATAATTTCAAAGAACAACATCTAAGACAAATAAAGAAAAACAAAAGAAAATTTTATTTTAGAGTAACAATGAAATAACATCAATTTTGGGATAGGTTTAATTCTAAGGATTTAATAGTATAAACTTGGTCAAATGACAAAACCACAAATTAGCAAAGTATAGACATTACAGATTTTTAAAAAGGATGCGCTTAACACTTTACCTACGGGCGTCGACTGACCCGTAGACTAAAAATCTTCTAGACCAGCAACTTAATCTAATGCCTAGCTCTTCTAACGTGTCGAAAGCAACTAAAACACTATTAAAGGTTGATTTGTTGATTGGCATAATTGTACTTTCAATTGTAGGGCTACTGTTTCTTCGGAATGTTCTCTGTTAAAAAAAAGTTACCCACTAGTGATTATTTCAACCGTTAGTCATCCTTTTATATCGGACCTTTTTGACTATGTGAACAAATAACATTTTGAGTTAATTGCATGACACAAAATTTGCATAAGGGTCCGTCTTAATATTAAAAATGTTACGAACTTTAAAATTTTCAATAGCAACACCCAATTTTAATTACTTAGAAATGTGAAAAACCCTCGAAAACCCCTAAATCTAAGTTTTTGTTACATTTGGATGAATATTTGACGAGTTATTCAATCGAATCACTTGTGGATCATTGGGGGACCATGTCTAAAATGACAAGCGTAGTCAGTCTGTAGGTTTATTAATGGAGAAAAAGAAGCACAAGGTCAAATATCTTGAGGATGGGCCTACGAGGGATATAAAAGTCAATGAGTAGCTGTATATATTCAAAAATAAAGTCGAAAATAAGTTGTAGTAAAAAATAGATCCCTATCGTCACTTGATAAGGGTTCCAAATTACGAGATGTCATTGGCTCTGTTACATCTCCTAAAGGTGACTGCAAATAGGCAGCCAGAAACTATTACATTAGTTCCCTTAGACACAAAGGGGACGCGCTAGTTTCTATGTCAATTTCAATGTAGAAATTCTCCAATGAGAGTTTGAAACTTAGAGTGTTCTTAGTCTATGGGTCAGTCGACGCCCGTAGGTAAAGTGTTAACATTAAGCAGTTTTCCACCCCTGTATTTGTGCATATTCATGGTTTTGTCATTTAATCGCCAATACGAAAGCTACCATAACACAAAACTTATGTCAAAAACAACCAAATTATAATGAACTTTACACTCGTATCTAAATTATAGTCTTTACAATTCGAATGCAAGCCTGCTTTCCCTAACCCCCCCATGCAATTTTAAAGGAAACAGAGTAGGGGGCAATCCCCTCCCCCAACTTGGTTATGGAGAGCAAATGCATAGATATAGAAAGTAGCAGATATGCCCATCAATTGTGCAATTCCGTACAACGCAATACAAACCACGCAGTTGTGTGATGAAGCCACATTTCGCAATGCATCAGGGGATACTGGTTCACAAAAAATGCTTTTGGCGAAGAGTTACAGGCAATAAAAACTGCATTTTTAATAAGCTTCTTTTATGAATATATACCTCATGTCTACCAGAAATGATCAATACATATCCAGCTATAAACTTATGCTGGCAAAACTGGTAAAAACTTTAAATTAGTTAATATTAAATATATATATTTTATTAGTCGAATTATCTCATGGTGCCATCTGGTGGGGTATGTCATGCCACGTGGGAGGGCTTGCGAACTGCCTTATGTGATACTGGTTCACAAGGGGCTTCACCTTTTCCTCTAGGGACAGATCTGCTACTTTCTAAATCTATGAGCGAATGCATTGAACCTCACAGCAGAACCTCAAGCAAGCTAGGTTTACAACATAACGATCACGTTATTTCTTGGTGGTGGGGGGAAAGCCAAGCTTGCATTGTAATCGTAAGGACTATAACACAATGCCTCACCTGTTCCTCTGCCTGAACCTTCCGACCACCTCTCTGGGCATGAGAGCTCCCTCTTTCTCCATCTCTTCCTGGAGTTTCCTCTGCCGATATTGTTCCAAGATGGCTTCCCTGCGGCGCTTTTCTTCTTCCCTTTTCCTCTCCTGTAGCTCTGTCTTCCTCCTTTTGGTATTAGATCGGGAGTTGCATGTTAGTTGGTGTGGACATTAATTCCACTCAAAACTTTTAGCAAAAGTTAAGGGAATTTCTGGGGTAAGTTTTTTTTAGAGCTATGTATGTTTTTTATCATTCAAAGTATTTGTTAGAAATAGGAATGTACCGAATACCAAATTTGGCCGAATACCGAATATTCGTCCTGCATAAAAATTTTTTTTGTGTCAGATCTAAGTAAGTTTTTAATATTCAATGATTTTAATTCAACAAAAACATATAAGTACACAAGTGCGCAATAATTCTAACACAACACAGCTATTATTTTTTTTAATTAAAGCAAAACATAATAAAGTAGTAATCCTTTGTTATTTAAACAAGTCTTTTAAAAAGTGTTTGAAACTTGGTCAAATTGCAACACGAAAATAATAATGAAAGTATGAAAACTAAAAAGTAAGTAGATCCGATGTAGAATGAAAATTAGAATTAAAATATAATAAAGCCATGGCTTATTGTTATACAATTGCAAAAATAATTTTATTCCTATTTTATTGAAAAAATTACAATTGTAAACAAATTACAATATTTTAATTGCTTTTTTGTTTATTTTTTTAAGAGACATGTTTATTTAATACCACTTGAGTAAAGCTTTATTTACCATAATAAATAAACAAAACTTAAGAATTTGAGTCTATCAAAAAAGAAAACAAGTCCTCTTGGGGAATTTTAGACGATGATAACATGAAGAATTTTGAAAAAAAAAATCGCTATTCGGCCGAATATAGTAAAGCTATTCGGCCAAACTGAATATTCGACTGAAGTGGCCGAATAGTAACCGAATATTCGGTGCATCCCTAGTTAGAAATGGTTGGTGGTGCATGTTAGTTGTGATGGAAAAGTATTCAGGGCCCCACTCAAAAATTTTAGCAAAATTTAGGGGCTTTTAAGGGTATGATAATTCTTTTAAGGACTACATACAACAAGTATCATTCAAAATACCATCAATGGGAGATATTCAGCAATAAAGCGTAACTTTAGCCAAAGCATGAAACCCTAGAACTGATTTTTCTTTATTAATTTTTTGCTTTATAGGGTAAGGAATTTAGGGGTTTTCGGAGGCTTCTAAAACAATTTTCAGATTTACAGGTTCTTTACATGGAGCTAGGGAATTATGTAATTTTATTTAATATGCCAACTGTTTGTCACCATTACCTTATTGGCACCATTTTATATACCAATATTCACCAATATAATTAAAGTATTATAGTTGTCAGTAAAAGTATAACATAATACATGGATTGATGTACTCAAAGTAATTTGGAAAAAAAAACTTTGCAAACATTAATAATCTTAAGCACGCACACACTTTTGGGCAACTTGATTAGAAATACACATCAAATAAAATTTTTGGCTTCAAAATAATGTGTTTGTAAATTATAAACATAATAAATACAAATGATTTACAAAATCATTTTACTTTATAAATAAACAATAATCAAGCAATAACTATGATGTATATATTTTATGCAAATAAAGATGCTTGTAAATATCAAATAAAATAATCCTTTCTCATAAATTAAAAAGGATATAAAAGTTTTTTTCTCGTAAACACTTGTACACTTAATAATTATTAACTATACAAACTGATAAAATATATGACACAATTTTAGTATTTTATATATAACTATGCCTAAAAACACACAAATCATAACTGATTTACACTTCCATTAGAGACAGTATTTATGCTTGAAAACGTGAATTGTATCACACGTCAAAAGCATTTAACAATTTTTAAGCAATTTTTGAGAAACTTCAAAATACTAAAATTTACAAAGTGTACAATCACTTTTAACAACATTTGTTTAAAAAAGTAAACCTAAATGAAATTAAAACAATGATATGTTACTTTAGAAAGAACCCAATACCAATTAGTAAGCCAATCAATGCAATTTAATATTTGTGAGTATTTTTAACCAAGCTACCTTGCAACTGACAAATTTAACAAAAAATTAAAATGCCATACTGTTCTTCCTCCCGTATCCTTGCGAATTCCTGTTCTTTTTGCAGCCTTTTCCTTTCATACTCCGCTTTTCTCTGAATTGAGAGATTCATGATCAACTCCTTCTTTCGGGCCATTTCTGTTTCGGCTTCCTACAAGACAAATACAATTTTGTTATACCGCGGTTACACTGCTTTGAGCGGAGCTCAAGGCTATGAACCCATCTAGTTTGGATTCCATTCGCCGACTTTAAAGGGTTACCATAAGGTCAAGGGCAGCCATCTTGGTGGGTTTTCTCTTTTGTAAGCAATCCTACATGGTGAAAATTCTGAATAAAATCGAACACAGTATAGAATCACTCGCCAATTTCTAGCCTAAAAAAACTTAGTAAGCTCAAGGGCAAAACCAAGGTCAAACTCAAATTGCTGCTCAAGTTAGAGCTCAAGGCAGTGTAACCGTGGTATTACGAAATGTTATAATTACTATGCTATTATAAAAGTAACAAAAGACATACTCTACTTAAAATTTAGAGGAAACCCGGAGGGTAACTTAAATTAAGATGTAGAAAATAGGTACAAAAAATATATGTTTCTGAAAAAGATTCTTATGATTTGTATAAGTTATTAATTGTTAAGAAACCAAAATATGTATAAAATTCATTCAGTATCATAGAGGTTTTGTATTTGAAACAAACCTGGAGGTATATGTTTAACACCTATTAACAGACCTTATAACACTAAAGTAAAAAACAAATGATTCAACTGAGAACACACGCACAGCGATATATGCAATTAACATTTTAAATAAATATATACCTAATGAACAAAATTTATATCCATAGCATTTATTGCACAATTTTCTGCATTAAAATTTTCTTTAAAAAAAACCCCCTAAAATAAGGCAGACATCCTTAAAACTGAATGCAATATTTAATTACAAAAAAAAAAAAAATCACCAAGAACTTAAACAAAATAAAATATTGCTCTAGAACACAAAAAGATAGCATCAGATAAACATATTTCTTAACTTGAAGAATCCAAACAAACTTACTGGATCTGGATGCACCAAGTCGGCACCAATCACAAATCCGAGGGAGTTGGTCTCTTCGGTTGTTGGCACAGTTTTGGAAAGAGGCACTGGATTGGGCACATCTGCATTACTGGCGACAGTGACTCTCTTCTGCGGTCTTGGTCTTGCTTTCCGCACCTTGTTGGTGAAAAAGAAATAAAAAGCATTTAACATTTGAAAGCTTAGTGGAAGAACATGCTAAGTGACATTTTTGAAAAATTGAGATTTTTGTGTCAATGAATGTATTATTCCCCCTTTAAAGATTACCCCTTTGCATAAACTTAAGCATATTTTTGCCATTTGCAAGTACCGCTTATAACATATAACCTCTTGCAGCCTGGCGTCCCCATTTTGGGAAATTTTTTTAAATTTCCCCACAAACAACTAACACATTAATTGGTTCCGAAATTGACCTGAACCGATAGAAGATCAAAATATCAGTTTTCAACCCCTTTGATTACATTTAGTTCTGAAAAAAATGAAGTTGAATGAGGGTCAATATGATATAAGAGTTCTTAAAAAAAATATTTTTAATTTATTTTTTCAAACTTTTCAAAAAGTTATTTTAGTAGTTAATTTTAAAGGCATTTTGCATTTTATAGTAATGTAATCGTTTCTGACTGCCTATTTCTAGCCTCCTTCAGGAAAGAATTAAGATTTTAATCAATTTTATTTTTACGTGTGCAAATTAACACAAACTGTTAGCACAATCCCTCTAGCAAGTAAAAATTGTATCAACCCACCTAAATAATAGGTACTGTCAATGAATGTAAATGCAAAAATTAACAAAATAAAATCAACTTAACTAAGTCTATATCCCTACCTCCTTCTCGATCGGAATATAAAACCCTTGCTTGTCATCTGTCTGCCTCCTGGTACTTGCCTCCACGCTATCCTGAACTTGCGGTAAAGTCACGTGAATTTCCGTCGATTTGGCCTTCTGTGGTTTCTTGCTCCGGTCGTCTTGCCTTGTTGGCGATCTGACAGCGGGTTGCCTCTTTTCCTGTTTGACGATTTTGGAGTAGAGGTCCTCGTTGGATTGGGGTTTGGGTGCAAAATCTGCAATAAATGGATGTAATATAATAATTAACCTTTTCAGTACCAATGACAATTTTGCATCATAATTTTAGAAAAAAAATTCTGATCGCCCATAGCCATTTATGATATCAAAAAGCACATCATTCGATTCTTCAAACTTTTTTCTATTACAAAATATTTTTTATTAATCCCAATAGATATCAGTCCTATTATTATTATTTTTTAAATTATGATCAGAAACACGATGATGCCAAATGGCATCACTGGGACTGAAAGGGTTAATATACAGAATAATCTGGCTATAACGTAATTCAAGTGATTGTGATATTTTAGATGTTTAAAAAGGATAATGTTAACAAGAATTAATATTAAGTGTCATGTCATGTAAAATACATATTATATACTCATATTAAAGTTAAAATAATTTTTTTATTTAAGATTTCATTATTAGATATCATTTCATTATCATATAAATGTATATTTTTAATGTTATAATAGAGGAGTTAACTAAAAATTGTCAATGTAAGCAAAATTTTATAACAGTCCATAAGCAATTGAAGGAACCAAACACTTACAGTGTTATACTCTCCGTGCCAACCTAACTTGGGTAAAAACAAAGAGTAAAAAGGCAGCTGGAAAAGCGCGATTAGTCTGTTAGTTGGAAACTTTTGTTCCGTAATATTTACATACAAAATGATCTGAATACAATTTAACCAAAATACACTTTTCATTCTGATAGAATTGACAAATTTTCTAAAAAAAGAATATTCAAATCTGTTACACCTTAAACAAATTAATGTTTTAAACATGTTTTCTGGATGGATTAACAAATAATTTATGGAACTCTTTACATGTGCGGAAGGATCTTTCCATAGCATATTTCTATTTACCCAACTTAGGTTGGCAAGCAGTGTAACAAGATATAAATTTCTATTAATAAGTTTATGTTGTATATGAGGTTGTTATAACCCTGCATAATTAAAAGAATTGTGTGAACTTTGAATGCATAATATAAAACAACAAATCTGAAAAGTATTTTTGCACCATATTTATGAATAGCTGAGATTTTTTATTACAAAATTGTAATAACTTGTGAAAATTAATACAGCAACCCCTTGTTATATCGCGCTCTTCAGGAGACAAGCGAAAAACCGCGATGTAACCAAATGAGCAATATATAATGAGCGACTTGATAACTATTATATTTTTGATGTATTTATGCTCTCGAGAAAGTTTTTAAACTAAAGCTCAGTATGTATTTGAAAGATATAACGAAATCATCTTATATAATATAACTACTCTAAAAAAAGGAACGAAAATTAAAGGACTTATTACTATTAATTGTTATAAACATTATACAGCATTTCCCATGTAATACTATGCATATTTCACTCATTTTCTAGTAAAATATCCATTTAAAGTTAGCTGCTTTGATTTTCCTAGCCTGTATCTTGACTTGTCGCCTATCTTGTCTCATGTGGATTTTTTAAAGAAAAGAACATATGTATCGCAAAAAAAAACGGGGGGAAATTGGGAGACATGATATAACGAGCGATATATCCGAATGAGCGATGTAACAGGGAGCGATATGGCGAAGGGGTTACTGTATTTACAATTTTTGTGCATGATTTACAAAAAAATGACCAAGTAAGATTGCACAAACCTTGATTTCTAGCGGTCTTTTTCAAAAAGGCAAGTTCGTCAGATGGGAAGTAGATGCCTTGTCTTGAGCAGGATTCGTTGAACTGCCAATTCACAGAGTTGGTACTCAGTTCTGTTGAGGATGAAAACACCATTAAAAACAAAATTGTTTTTTAAAAAAATTAACATTTGAATGAACTTTGACTACGTTGAATATTAAAATTGAACTGACATTTAACAATTAACAATTTTTAAGAAAATATCACGCAGAATAATGCGTTGCCCAAATTTACAATAATACATTATATATTCAGAAATTTCACGCTCTATGGATACAGACTCGTCATAGGAGTGTTAAGTATTTTTTTTTATTTTTTTGCTAAGCAAAACCTAGTTTTTTGAAAATTTTAAAATTAGTACGACATGGAGAAGTCATTCATAATACTCTGCTAATGCAATATACTTTTAACAAGAAAATTTAAATAAATTAAATTTTCAATACAAAATTAAATTTTAATATCATATAGTGAAAACAAGTGTACACTCAGCTAAATTGGCTGGGGCAAAATTCTAGAACTTAAATATCTCGTTACATTTTCACAACCAGTTTTCATTAAAATTAAGACATTTTGATAACCATACATACATTAAAATGTAAGTCTAGGAGGGCTATGAATATTGCCAGTACTTTTAAATGCTTAACCCAGATCTGCAGCTCTGGACTTTTAAATGCTTAACCCAGATCAGCAGCTCTGGACTGCAGAGCTTGGGTTCTGGGTTAGATTCCTGGGTAAAGCTCGGATGTAAATTGTACTTAACTCAAGTCTTGTAATACGGTGAAAACCTCTCAGGAAGTGTGTCATAAAAAATGAATTATTAAACTCATACAAACCTGCATTAAACGACTGAACACCTTCATCAACGGATGGACTATGCAGGAAGAAATGCGATCCATCATCAATACTATCCTTCATCAGGCTCTCAACCTGCTCCTGCTGAAGCGATATCCTCGATATGTCCAACTGTAGGTCAGTGAGAGACGTGTTCAGGTGTTCAATAGACGTCTGTAGGTCTAGGTTCAACGTTTCTTGGTCTATGTCTAAAGTGGGTTCAGCAGAGACATCTATGTGTTCCAATGGGTCGTTCTGGTGTAGCCATTTTTTCTGGACGTTGTCTAGATCGGCGGCTATTTCGTGCATTGACATTCTTTTTACCATGGGTGCAGGGTTGGTACTTGTTTCTGTTGGTGAAAAATAATTTTTGTTAGATCTATAACTCTTTATATATAATCTGATGTTTACTTTTATGTTTTATTATTAACTTCATCAAAATATGTGTAAATACAAGATTTTTTATGCAAATTTATGCATTTAAAACAAAGTAATTTCATTGTTTTAAAAGGCCTAAGAAGTAAAAAATTTAAAGTCTTTTAAACTGCAGAGTCATTATCTCGTCAGTCAATTGACAAAACCGTAGAAGTGCAAAATCAGCGATATGTCAATAAATATGGGGGGGGGGGCATAATAGCATCTAGTCTTCCATCCCTGTGTTTTTGCACATTCCTGGTTTTTCCATTTGATTGTCGAAATCATCAACAAGTTATTCATGCAATAAAAAATTAACTTTATTCAACTTATTTTTAAATTTAATGAAACCTTTTCACAATTTTTCAATCAAGAAAGATAACAATTCAATCCATCCGGGGCATCAGAAAAGAAAGGAAAAAAAGATAGACTTAGGCCAGGTCATTAATTTAATTTTTGGCACTGTGGCAAACGTCCTATGTAAGACTTTTCCATTACATTTGGTGTCACATGTTCATGGCGGATTTTGGAAATAGCAAGGTTTAATAGCCAACACCCTTCCTTTCTAGAGGGCGCAATCACTGTCATTTGTCACTTTGTCATTGGCCCTGATTAATTCCCTCAAACAATCAAAACCAAAACACTGTTTTTATTGGAGGCCAAGATTAGTTCCCCAAAACAAAACACTAACCTTGCTCTCTCGTTCCGAAATCCGCGTCCTTATTGCTATCAGGCGTGCCCGGGCTCTTACTAACCGCCTGAAGAAAAGCGGCTTTCCCAAGCTTCTGCCGCTGCTTCTTCCAGAGCATCTCCATCCGCTTCTTCTTCAGCTCTATCTTCCGCTTCTTGTCCTCCAGCTTCATCTTCAGGTTGCACAGCTGGGAGGATCGGTCAACCAAACATGGAAGCATAATAGTGTCTTGTTTTGTCTCGCTTAGTTTGATCTTAGAACCCTTATTAGAGTAATAATAGTGAGAAATTGGCGATTAAGCGAACTTTTGGGGCAAAAATGGAAATTTTTCCTGATTTAAAAAAAATCGAAAATTTCCCTGATCGATTAAATTCCCCGACTTTTCCCTGATTCTGTCGCCACCCTGTATTTTTCTCCTCTCTTTTCCTTGGAGGCCCTGATCAATCCCCCCCAAACAATCAAAACCAAAACACTAACCTTGCTCTCTCGATCCGAAATCCCCATCTTTCCCGCTATCCGGCGTTCCAGGGCTCTTACTGACCGCCTGCAGGAACGCCGCTTTCCCCAGCTTCTGCCGCTGCTTCTTCCAGAGCATCTCCATCCGCTTCTTCTTCAGCTCTATCTTCCGCTTCTTGTCCTCCAGCTTCATCTTCAGGTTGCACAGCTGGGAGGTGAGGTGGGTGTCGGCCGGCTCGGTTGGAGTCTCGTGGCCGGAGTCCGTTTGGGGGATGTTCGAGCTGGAGGCATGCTAATGGACGAAAAATGATTTCTTATGATGGTGTTTTGAAAGGTTAAGGCTGTTAACCCTCTGATGCGTACTGTTGCCGTTTGGCAACAAGTAACATAATCCACTTTATTCTAATAAATTAGAGCTCCCTATCGATAAATTTGTGTTTTTTCCATCGATTATATTCCATTTTGAAGTTCTAGTTACTAATAAACCTCACAGATGACAGTAGTAAAAGTGCATTCAAAATTAAAGAGTGAGGTTATTAAATGTTGTGAAATTACGTTTTTGGCAGTATTCAAAGTACAATACAGTGGTGGCCAAAAGTGTGGACACTTTTTGAAAGTTTCATGTGTTTCAACTGGTTACCGGTGTTCTTGCATCTATTAAATTTCGCTTAAATACAAACATTTAAATATTAATTTGAAGGTAATTTAATGTAGAATTTCATTAAAAAAAAACATAATTTAAGTATCTGTATTACAAATAAAGTTATGCTCATTTTAGTTGAACAAACAAGCACAATCAATGGATCCTCTTATGCTGAAATTGCAATACAAGTTGGTGGTTCAATGACTTGCAAATCTAAGACAGATTATACTATTAGTTGCATAACTTATTTGTAGTTCAGATATTGTAATACTGTATTTATTTTTAATTCTACACGAAATTACTTTGATGATGATGTTGTGTCCATGGATATAGATTATAAGGGACCAAAGATCTCATAGACTGCTTCAGCGATCTGCACACAGTGGTCCTCATAAAGATTAAATTACTTTTAATTTAATATACAACTGGTTAATTTGATAAACAATTAATATATTCTGTAATCACACAAAGTTGAAAACTATGAAACTTTCAAAAAGTGTCCACACTTTTGGCCACCTCTGTATATCCAGAAAAAAAAAACCCTATTTAAACATACACAAACCTTCTGTTGTTGCCATGTTGTAGTGTTGGGCAATGCGGCAAATGTTGTTCTCTTTCCTTCTCCTTCGACCCTCTTCACATTCGTGTGAGGTGACCTTTTGTCATCGTTGGGCATGTAGACAATGTTGATGGAACTGCTGCTCCCCTCCCTCAGTTTGGACAGTTGCGCAAAACTCGTAGTTGAGAAATTGTTACGGAAGTCGACTTCGCTGAGGCAGATACCTGAGGGAACATAAGTTAAAATAAAATTCCAATAAAAATATACATAAAGTTTATAAGTGCTTTAATAAATACTGTAAAGTTTATCAAAGTTGATTGACAATTATTAATTACAACTATTCTTTGAAAAAGTTGTTTACTTGCATATTTTATTGACTTTATCATAATATGATGAGTAAAATTAGAATTTTTATTTTGAAACATTGCAATTAAAATAAAGTATTTTTATTGTTTTGAAAGTCAAAAAATTTAAACTATTTTACATTTTTAAACTAAAGATTCATTATATTATTACCATTTATACACTTAGCAAAAATTATTTATAATTAAATAAAAATTTTAAAATGTCTGGCCTAACTGTTATAAGCCTTTGGTTACAAAAATCAGAAATTTATTGAAATTAAAAAAAAAAGTTTTGGTTTAATTTACATCACATTAGAGCTAAACAACAATTTGTAAAAACAGTTGATGAAAAAATGGGAGAAAACAGATTGAACTTAAAAAAAGTGGTTTAGTTTTTTTTTTACAATAAAATCCCAACTTGATGACGTCAATATTTTAATCAACCCTCAGACTTACAAGCATGCACTAGGCAGTCATCAACAGTTTTCACAGCCATCCTTTATTTGATACACACACAAAACTAATATTATTTCTCAGTGTATATTACTTACTATCCTAAATAGTTTAAATTGCACCAAAAAATACTTCTATACCAATTTTTAATACTTCCAAGAAAAGCTTTCCACTATAAATGTTTTATCAGCCACTATTAATGCTTCATCATCAATTAGAAGATTAATGGTCACAATATTAACTTCCAAACATTATGTTGCCAACAATGCCATTTATTCAAACTTACAACTGATATTATATCTTTGTGAAAACTACTTGTAAGATCCCACATAATTAAAAAAGTTAAAAAATTATTTCGGAATCAATTTGTCATAATTCTAAGAAAAGCCTTACAATACAAATATTTCATCAAGGATTGAAGAGCTTAGTGAAAGAACAAGAAAAGTGACAGAAAAGTTATACCAAGAAAATGAGTATAAGAGTTTTTCCCGTTAGTACTTAGATACTTAGAAACGGCATTCACAAAACATAAAAAAATACAATTAACTAAAATTGTATGAAAAAGGTGAATCTTGTTATCTTTAAAGGAGAGAATAACATATTCATTGACACAAAAATATCAATTATTTCAAAAATGTCATTTAATGTATATTTCCACTTAGCCCTTCTACAGGATGAGGCAAACAAAAGTGGCCCTGATCTAGAGATAGGAATATGTTGAAATGCTTGGCGAGAAAAACTCTTGAAGCCGTCTGAAACCTGTTTTTGCATTGGTTGAATCGGATGAGCTTTACATTAGAGCTACTCATAGACTAGTGGCGAATTTCAGATCTTAGTTCGTATTGTATGAAGAAGTCCCATAATGCAAATTTTGTGTCTTGCAATCAATTTAGAATGCTTTGTATTACCATAAACAAAAAGGTCTGATTCTCTGGGATAAATAACGACCGAAACAATCAAATAATCACTGCAACATTTCTGTCGTATTCTTATCTATAGACCGGGGCCACTTTTGTTTGCCTCACCCTGCCTTAGAAGATTAATTTCAAAACAACAATTATCTACTAGCCAACACTTACCAGAGCTTTGCGAACTGGTAGATTCTGGGACACTTTTGTGACTGTTTGGCGACCCCTTCCCCCGGTCTTCGATTATGTTGGAAGCAGAAACAGATCTCATCGGGCCCTCCATGCCGGCAAGCTGGTTGTAATAGTCCTCGAGACTTTTTCTGCTCTTTCGTTCTGAAACGCCGTTGGTGTGACCGTCTCCGGAGGTTCGATACCTGATGGAAAAAATTGCTTTAATCAATTAATAACCTGATAGATACGGATGGATACGCCTGTCACCTGAATGACAGGATTTCTAATAGAAAATTTCTAATTTTTGTTTTTAAATAAATTAAAATTTAAAGTATAGAGGAATTATTTATTATCATCTAGCTATGTAAATAAAGTTTTAAATAAGTAAAAGAAATGCGATTTTTAGATAAAAACTTTAATTTTATACTTCTGAAAGGAAAACGAGTTCATACTTCAAACAATTTGATTATCCTTCAGAGAGTTAAATATAAAAAAAAAATCCCTTCTTGTTATAGTTTTTGAACTTTTCAAATGCCATGGGTTTGGTGGAAATAACCTAACTCTAAAACCATACAAGGGCTGTTTATGTATAAATGAATTTAGCAAAGAAATATCTGGGTGTGTGGAAACATTCCTAATGATGACAACAGAACACATGTAAATCAAGATTACATTAAAATCACAGTAAATAAATAGGACTAACATATAAAAACACTTGAAGTGGGATAAATGTACACAGAGTCAGGATTAGTATAAGTGTACTTTAAAAAGGCTCCCAGTACGTACCCATGCAATGTGCTCTCACTGTACTTCCTCAGCCCAAAACTCGGGTTGTCCCTGCGCCCCAGAAGGTTCTTTGGCAGTATGCTGTCATCGGCAGCACTGCAGATCGAAGGCTGGGAGTGGTGGCTGCTGGCACTCTCGCCTTCCGCTGAGAGCCTGGCCAGCTCAGGGTTGGCAGTTCTAGAAAAGAAAGGGGGTTAGTTTTTGCTAAGGGCAGAACACGAATCTATGGTCAAACTTGCTTACAACTACAACTTGTTTCTATGTACGCCATAAATATTCAGTCCCTTAGATTTGCCCAGACTTTGTTATAATATCCCGCTACAGCAATAATATTTTGTTAATCAAATCTTTGGTCCTAATGCTAAAAATATATGGTTATATGGTAGCCAAAATACATTCTTAAAGAAAAAAAATCGTTTTATTTTTACTATTTGAATATTATTTGCTAAATGGTTTGAAAAGTGACCAAATTTGAAATTTATTTAACGCCAAAAAAATTATTGACAGGAGAAGGTAGCAATGAGACTATTACTAACTAGATCTGACTCTAATAGCACATAGGGTTAAAAATTATTCAATGAGCAATTTTTTAAAAATGTTAATAATATGAGAATTAGTGTATATAGACAGGTTATTAGTGTAAATATTAGGGGTTAAACTATATATAGAAATAACGGGATTGTTTGTAATTTTTGTATTTTTAGGTTAAGTAAAAGTACAAATCACAAATATTACAAAATTTTATTAAGCACATAATTATAAAACAATAAAGGTATTTAATATGTCTGGGAGCATAAGGGTTAAATGATACATAAAGATATAATACATCCAATCTAGTTACCTTGGGGTACTGGCAACAGAATCGGTAGAGCTCACGTGAGGTAAAGTGGTCGTTTTCCACCCATTTACCAAGCCCATGGAATTTGTCCGTTGCAGTTCGTTGGTTACCATATCATCTGCAATGTTAAAAGCTTCATATAAGAAATTTAAAATATGTAATATAACTAAACTACTCCATGCAAAATACTTTTAAACCGTAATATTAAACATAGCCATCATAGGATCCATAGGACAATACTGCTGTGGACACCGAAACTGCAGTAACCACAACAGTGAACTTGACCGTTTTTGCCCTAAAATAATCAGTTTTCAGTATACTTCCTCATCAGTCCGTTAGTTATCAATTGCTAACAACAATGGTCCAAGACGTTAGTCTAGATACTGCAGTTTACCTGCACAAGGAAAAATATAAAATGGTAGGGGTTCACAGGGTTCATGCATGTTTTACTTAACCCTTTCAGTCCCAGTGATGCCATTTGGCATTATCATGTTTGTGATCATAATTTTTAAAAAATAATAGGGCTGACATCTACTGGGATTAATAAAAAATTTCTTAAAAAAAAAAGTTTGAAGAATCAAAGGATGTGCTTTTTAATATCATAAATGGCTACAGACGATCAGAATTTTTTTTCGAAAATGCTAAATTGTCATTGGGACTGAAAGTGGTATTGAACATACTTTTAATTGACGCTTTGTAAATGAAAAATTGTCAAATCAATAAAATAAAGAAACAAAGATGAATTTTTTATCTAACACATTACAAAAGTATGTTCCACAAATTGTACACCTGTTTTTTTTTTTAATAATCCCACAAGAATGCATCCAGCCAATTCCATTTTAAGAGTACATTAAAAAAAAAATAAAGCTTTAATTTAATTTAATTTTAAAAAGTTTGCCATTCCTTGCAATTAAAATTTAATTATAAGATGTAAATAGCGATGTTAAGTGGGATATACTTGAAGAGTACAGGGGAAAATCGATTAATTTTGTAGAGAACTTTCCTCAGAAGGCCATGTTGGCAATGATAGCGAGTAATCGCCTAAACTGGTGTGAGATTCACGCAGTGCACGATTCCGATGCTTGGACCAAGCGAAGAAGAAAGAGAGAAACCGGTTTTCTGTCGAGAATGTCTGCCAAGATGATACAATTGCGGGATGACTCCTAATAAATCAAACCGTTCTTCCCCCGTACTCTTCACTTAACAAAACTGGTTATTTAAAATCAATGTTTTCATACCAGTAGGATAGTTTGACTTTTTCCTGAGTACTTTTTCACAGAGGTTTTCTTTACTTCTTGCACGACTTCTACGAGAAAAAAAAATGTTAAAAGGAATATTGAAAACAAAGTGTTACAAGCACAGCAATAATAAAAACTTAAATGGTTTTTATGAAACATCACTAAACTTATAACTGTTACTAACAAAAAATTGCATGCACTAATATTTGGTATTCTCAACAAAAAACACATAATTTAAAAGTTATTAAACATAGTTAAATTACATTTAAAATATAAAAAAATTCTGTTTATTAAATTGTAGCATATATCTACAAATAAGTTTCATATTTTCTTAACCGTTTTCAAAGACATTGACATACTTTTAACAACTTTATTTCCGAAAAAAAAATTAACTTTCAGTTTATAAAGCTTGCTCGTGTACATAAATTGGTACTACATAATTTTTTTCCTAATGTGATCTCATTTGTCCCTTTAGATAACCTTAAGAAGAAAGTTCATTTTCTCATTTCAAATTTTCTTGCCAATCATTGTTAATAAGTTAAGTACTAAAAGAATTTCTAGCAAGGAAAACAATTAAACACTAAGAACTTTAAGAATAAAGGTATAAAAATTATATTAGAAAATTAGATTTATCTGTTTATTTTAACAGAAAAAAGCTGCATAAAATATATCGATAACAAATATATAACTTGGTGTGGTTCTTACCCCGGCCTAATGTCAGGTAGACTTGAGGTTGATCCTCCATAGGAATCGGATCGTAAATTAGGTATAGGGCTGCATAAGGCGGGGGTTTTGTGACTTTGGAAGCTGCTTAAGGACTTGGAACCTAAGAAAAATTATATCCATGTAAAAAATATTGCAAATGAAATTTTTTTTGTAAAATCCAAGCTGTGATGTATTAGTACCCTTCTTCACAGAGAGCCTGCTTAGGATAAAAAAATTTATCATCAAAAAGTATATGGGCATAGCTTGTATTTTATTAGCTAACATTTACTGACAAACCTATAAAGCACTTACAACTTTAAAAATACTTTTGACAACTTACTTTCTAAAGGATTATGACTAGATTCTTGAGTAGTGACCACGGCAGGCCTCTTCCTTGGCGACACGCAGTCTGCCTTGTAGATGACAAACATGTAGAGCAGGTCTGCCACAAACACCAGCACATTCTCCTTTATAGAAGGATGCAGGTAGAGTAGGTCCTCCAATGACAAGAACGAGATCTGCCGCGGCAGGAACTTGTTGCAAAATGTCTGCACCAGCTGAAGATTGTAGATGCTGTCGCCAAGGCTGATAGGAGTGTTCCAGCACACATCTAATTAGAAGAACAGGATCATATGGTTGCGAAACAACTTCAACAATTTATTAGGAATTAGAACTTGTTTTAAGTATTAAGAAATAATGCCAGCAATGATGGACATACGAGCATTTTGTAAATGAAATATAACATAATATATATTTTTTAAAATTATTATTTTTATTTTTGAGAGACCTAAGTTGTATCTATTATTCATCAATTTCAATTCAACATTGTATATGTGTGTAAAGTACACAATCACACAATAAAGTAGTATTCGTTTGTTATTAAAACAAGCCTTTTAAAAAGTATAACTTGGTAAAATCACAACACGAGAACAGAAGCTTGAAAAAAAAACAATAGTAGGTGTATTCGATGTAGAATGAAAATTAGAAAATAATAATAATAAAATCATGGCTTACAATATTATTATACAATAACAATTTTTTTTAATCTTTTAGTGAAAAAAATAATTAAATTGTGATAGTTATAGAAGTTATTGTTTATTCAATACAACTTGAGTAGAGCTTGATTTAACATTATAAGCAACAAAAAAAAACTTAAGTATTTGAGTCTGTCAAAAAAGAAAACCAATCCGGTTTGGGAATTTTACGTGTTTCAAAAGATGATAACATGAAGAAAGTTAAAAAAATTTTCATTTTACTATTCAGCCAAATAGTAAAGCTATTCGGCCAAACCGAATATTCGGCTTAAGTGGCGGAATATGCCGAAAACCGAATATTCGGTGCATCCCTAGCCAAAATCTAATGTACATAAATTTCAGAACAATTTTACAAGGCATCATCATAGTTATGAAGTTTTCTTATATTAAGCAGTAAATACTTTTGATATTAAGCAGTAAATACTTTTGATATTAAGCAGTAAATTCTTATGCAATACTAACCTTGCCACCTGAAGTATTTCGGACAATAGTAACTGATAACAGCAGCAATGCAACAACCATCACTGACGTCTGAAATCTCTTGCAGCACAGGGATTTTTGGAAGTTTGCTTTCCTGTTATTGAAGAAGTTCGAAGGTTAAGTTTTCATAATATGCCGCTAAATAACTTCCAATAATTTTAAGTTAACCTAAAACTTATTGAAAACACCTGACATTTAATTGAAATATTAGTATTCTATTAAAACCTATATCTTAACAACAATAGCAGACCATAAAATGTCTCCGTAGATGTATAGTGCCCTGATAGTCAGGTTGCCAAGGGGGGGAACCCTGCACTGAGAGGTTAAGTTTTTTTTATTGATGATTCTTATAGATTCGAGGGTGTAGATTACGAATCTGGAAGGTACTTTTTTGGTACCCTTGAGCATTTTTAGTTATTCAAGATGGCGTCTCCGCCATCTTGAATTTTGTAATCTTAATATTTGACGATCTATTCGACAAAAGTGAATAGTTTTTGTCTTTATAGATACTTTAACAATAAAGATTCACAATTATCAAGAAAATTTCAAAAATAAAAAATTCAAAATGGCGGAATCTGCCATATTGGATTTTTTCACTTTTAATATTTTTGTTTTATATTTAACCCAACAAAATATATTTATTTTAACTATATTTTTTATACCTAGTTACTACAGAACATTACTTTTAAAAAAATATAAAAAATCAAGATGGCGGCATCCGCCATATTGGATTTTTTCACCGTTTATATAAAGCGATCCATAGGTGCTAAATTAAAAATTCTTTTTATTTTAGTTATATCTTAATTTTAGTTTCTATTTCAGTTTTAATGTGTAGATTATGAATCTAGAAGATATTTTTCGCTAGATTTGAGTATTTTTTTATATTTAAAATGGCGTCTTCCGCCATATTGGATTTTTCTTCCTAATTCAATTTTTCGGGTTCTTTTAGGCCAAAATTAATAATTTTTTCTTTTATAGGTGCATTTTGTCGTAAATAATTACTTAAAAACTCAAAAAATTCAAAATCAAGATGGCGGCTTCCGCCATCTTGGATTTTTCACCTTCTAATATTTCGTGATCCACTGGCTCGAAGTTAAAAATTCTTTCAGTTTTACTTGTATATTTTATTATAAAATGCATTAAAATCATCATAAAGTTTTATTTAAACACTTAAAAAAACCAAATTCAAGATGGCGACTTCCGCCATCTTGGATTTTTCATCTTCTAATATTTTGTGATCCACTGACTCGAAGTTAAAAATTCTTTCTTCTTTAGTTCTATTTCTTAGTAACAAATGGTTTAAACTACATAAATGGGGAACACAACTGAAAAATATCTGAATTTATGGTCATTCAAGATGGAATCTTTCTCATTATTAGTTTTTTTAACGTTAGTATTAGGCAATCTATTAGCTCGAAATTAAAAATTCTTTCTATGTTAGGTATATTTTTACTACAGAATTATCGCCATGCTTCTAACTGAGTACAAATATGTAAACTCAGGGACCAAGTTGCTTAAGAGTTGCCATGTCCCTTGGAGTTGCTGGCTTTGAAGTTATTCTGACAATCCTTTTTGGACAATGGCCTATGCTTTTATGTAGTTCAATCCACTATTAATTCATTCCAAACTCCGGCATGTGTTGCATAACGTGATCCGAGTTTAAAAAAGTTCTTTTACACATTTTCAGGTATTTTTTTCATTTCTTTCAAATAAAATAATGCATATCGTTCATAGTTTTGAAGACCAGACGCAAACAATTAGGGTAGAATTGGTGAGCACCTTCAATATGAAGGGACCAATATCCTGTCCTTCCGGCTCCCACATCCATGAAGAAAACTGGTTTCAATAAACAGTTCACCGATACTCTACGAGTGTTGCAATTCGCACGCCTTATTTTTAAAATTGACCGAAGATCTCCGCTGCAGTTTGGCTGAGATTCCTCATATAAATCCCGCATGACTTATTTTGCAAGCATTCTTGAAGTCCTGAAGTTTTGGAAACTTCTTCCCTTTCTGCATCTGTGGGACTCCTACAAACACACTAGGCATAACTTTGGATAGACCACTACCCAATATTAACCCCACACGCGACCTATAAAACTTATCAACATGATGATTTGCAAAGCCACCCTACAAAACTGATGATCCCAAGTAAATGGCAAACTCTTGACCAGCTCATTTTGTGAGTCCTTGGGCTTCTGCTAAAGGTGTGATGTCATGTTTATATCTGTTTTCTGGATAAGAATCAGGTATCGTGTCTAACAGTGGTTGATACTTTACGGTAGTTCCCGGTTGAATCTGAAATTCATATTTTTGGCCAATTTAAGTATTTATTCAACTCTGGATAACGTTCTGAAAATGTCTTTGAAGAATTTGAAATCTTTATTTCTATAGCATTGTAAAGAGAAACTTTTCCATCACATAATAGTCTAAGCGGTAACTCTGTTATATTAAAGAACATTCAAGAGTCAGGCGGTTTATTTTCAAGATTACATGAACGATCTTTAGGTTGCAAGGTAGGACTTTTGACATTTCTTCTTTTTTTTTATTCTTGAAATTGTATTTATTAACTCTTGATCCCATATTCTTATAATTGTACTGCTCCACGAGATCTCAGCAAGTCTAAAGCCTTTACTTCGATTTATGAACTCCTCCTGCCATTACTTAAGAGTAATCTTGTTTGAAAAGAGGAAGCATTTTATACGAGTAGGGCTCTTAAAGTAGTAGTAATTTTGCTTGATGAATAACAAAATACATATTTAAAATACTTACTTCATGATGGTGGAAAACATTTTTAATAATTTTCTTCGACATTCATGGTTTTAAAGTATTTTAAACACAATATACAAAAAAAAATGAAAGAATTTTTAATTTCGCACCAATGGATCACGTAATATTAGAAGGTAAAAAAATCCAAGATGGCGGAAGCGGCCATCTTGAATTTGGTTTTTTAAGTGTTTAAATAAAACTTTATGTTGATTTTATAATAAAATATACAAGTAAAACTGAAAGAATTTTTAACTTCGTGCCAGTGGATCGCGAAATATTAGAAGGTGAAAAATCCAAGATGGTGGAAGCCGCCATCTTGATTTTGGATTTATTGAGATTTTAAGTAATTATTTACGACAAAATGCACCTATAAAAGAAAAAATTATTAATTTTGGCCTAAAAGAACCCGAAATATTGGATTAGGAAGAAAAATCCAATATGGCGGAAGACGCCATTTTAATTATAAAAAAATACTCAAATCTAGCGAAAAAATATCTTCTAGATTCACAATCTACACATTAAAACTGAAATAGAAACTAAAATTAACATATAACTAAAATAAAAAGAATTTTTAATTTAGGACCTATGGATCGTTTATATAAACGGTGAAAAAATCCAATATGGCGGATGCCGCCATCTTGATTTTTTATATTTTCTTCAAAGTAATGTTCTATAGTAACTAGGTATAAAAAATATAGTTAAAATATAAATATTTTGTTGGGTTAAATATAAAACAAAAATATTAAAAGTGAAAAAATCCAATATGGCGGATTCTGCCATTTTGAATTTTTATTTTTTGAAATTTTCTTGATAATTGTGAATCTTTATTATTAAATCATCTATAAAGACAAAAACTATTCACTTTTGTCGAATAGATCGTCAAATATTAAGATTACAAAATTCAAGATGGCGGAGACGCCATCTTGAATAACTAAAAATGCTCAAGGGTACCAAAAAAGTACCTTCCAGATTCGTAATCTACACCCTCGAATCTATAAGAATCATCAATAAAAAAAACTTAACCTCTCAGTGCAGGGTTCGGCCAAAAATCGGGGTTTGGCGACCTGACTATGAGTAACCTTTTTATAAAATATCCCTAGACGTTGAAATTAAATAAATCCAAATTAAAAGAGCTAGAATTATCATCTTTTAGCTTAAACACTACATTTATAACGTAAAAAGTGAAAGGTATTATAATGGTTCAGTAAATCTGTCTGCCCGTTACCCACTTTCATAGCTCAAACTACAAATGCTACTAACAAGTGTGATTAGTCAAAAAATTCAGTGCATTGAAATTAGAATACATTGAAAATTTCAGAAAAGAATTCGAATTTGATGTACTTCAATTATTTAAAAAACAGCTAAATTAAAAGCTCATTTAAAAAGCATAGGAAGCCATTTTTACTAGAATTAAATCACCATTGCCATCACAACAATCGCACGAGAAACTTTAATTCTTTTTGACAATAAAGTAAACTAATTTTTTTTGCGACATCGATCAATTTCAAATGACGTCAAATATATTTCACTACGAGATTCTTTATACGTTGAGATATGAAATGTTTTCATTCTATTTAAAAGCGAGTGTATATTACATATTTATTGAATTTTCAAAATAAATTAAACAAAACTAGCCAAATTTAGCAGGTTAAATGTTTAATATAGAATTAATGCTCTGCTTGGCGCCTTTTTACCTGCAATTTAATTTAACATAAATCCTGGCATACCTCCTCAGCGCTGCATTCAGATCTGATGTCTTGCTCCAGAGCTCGACAACACTTGTTGATCCATAAAACAGCTGCCTCTTCAGAGTTAGAGGGCATCTCACTATTTATATCTACAGTAGAAAATTTCCTGGAGAAGAAAAATCGATTTGATTAATATAGCATTTTTAATATTTATAACTAATCAAGTTTTTATTTTGTTTCTAGATTTTAACTAATTAACGACGATTTTCAAAATAATGTGTCAGGCAAAAATAGGCTTTCGGCTTGCGTTCATCTAACCGGCCCACCGACGCAATGGTTAGAGTGCCTTTAGCCTTTGGAGCTGCTGGGCTCGGGTTCAAATCCCGGTAATGGCATGGATGTTTGTGTTTGTCAATGAATTTTGTTATTTGTCTAACTGTTTGTGGCGTCTTTCTTTGTGTGTCTCTTGTGACTATCTCTTCTGGTGAGCAGAGTAATGGGCTAAAAAGCCTACGCTTGTCCCTTCTAGAGGGCGCAACCACTGTCATTTGTCATTGCGTTCATCTAAATTAACACATATAAGACAATTGTACACCATAGTATCGAACAATTTATATTGGAAAATTACGGTTATACAAATTCTAAAACCTTAAAAGTTAATGTTTTAGTTAGATAAGTCTTTAAGAATGACTATTTTTTCATTTTAGATATAAAATATATAATGGATGTGAAAAATTGGAAACTAACTAAATCATTGTGATAATTGTTTGAATTAGTGTGTCACACTAGAGCAACTAAACCTTTCTCTAAATTATCCTCCTTTATGGGTACGTCAAAATTGAGGAAAAACATTTAAGTACACTATGTGAAAGCACTGCTTTACACAAAAAACTATATCACAGTATTCACAGTAACAACACTGGAGTCAAGTAATCTATGATCAATGCAATTTTTTTTTTATTATTTGAAAAACACTTACTTAACAACTTCAACAATTTTATTAGGAATTAGAACTTCTTTTATGTACAAGGAAATAATGCCATCGATGATGGACATATGAGCATTCTGAAAATCAAAAATACTATTATACTAAAAAACAAACAAACATAGGATATTTTTTTAAAAAAAATTGTTGGTAGGAAAAATCTATCTTATGGTAGTAATTTCAAAGTAACTCACATAACTTTTTTAAGTTAGAATGATTGACAAGGTAAATGGCCAAAAACAGGTTAGGTTAGGTTTGAATTATATTTGCACTAGAGCTACACAAGGGCTATTGGCTACGGGCGTCGTTTTTTTGAACCACAGTCTAGTGAAGAGCCGACACCTGAATAAGCACTCAATGCAACCGTTAAGGGTCAAATACAGGACAACATTGCTCATTTATTTAACCCCCAACTCATGCCAACCAATCTTTACTTTTATCTTAATTTTATCTTAATTTCGAATTCGCAAAGTCGGAAAACCCTTTGGACGGTTGCTTGCATAAACCTCACAACAGAGACTCAAACAAGGTAGGTTTACAATAGTAACACTCGCACCATTTCATTGAAAACACAAGGAGGTAGAGAAAGAAAGTGTTTCCAAAACTTGCCTTAGAATCGGAAGGACAATAGTAATTTTACCCTTTCAGTCCCAGTGATGCCATTTGGCATCATCACTTCCAATATTTTTTTCAAAATGTTTATGTCCCGTTATGACATCCAAACACACAACCTTCGATTCTTCACACTTTATTCTATCAGACAATATTTTACATTAATCTCAATAGAAGTCAGAAATACTATTTCTTTTATTTAGAAAATAGTCAACAAGCGTTTATCCTGATTTTTGATAAGTTCACTTCAGTTCCACATATTTAAAACACAATTTAAACTATTTCGGTTAAAATAATTACTAAATTTTTTTTAATAATATGGTCAGATACCTTAAAATATATAACTCGAAGTGTTTTTAGGTAATATATATTTTTTAATTTTGTTGTTTTCCACAATTAAAAAAATTTGGCATTGTTTCAAAAACCATATAAAAAATTTAATTGAATTTTTTTTCTTATGGAATTCGTATATTTTATCTAAAATAAGCTTATTTTGTGAATATCAGATGTTTCTGTAGTGTAGTAAATTTTTGGGACTGAAAGGGTTAACCAAATCTAAAGAAAAACACCAAAGCTTTTGTGAAATAATAACAAAATCCTCACCATTCTGATGGGGGCCGTCTGCACGAGCGTCGTTTCGTTGAGAGCTGCCTCCCTGGTCTCCACCAGGGAGATGCCCTTCCTGGTGAGCACCTGTATGACCCCCTGGTGGTCCAGGTTGTGGTAGTTGGGGTCCGAGTAGATGTTGACCAGCGCCAGGCAGTACAGCTCCGAGCTGGACAGCATGTGGACTATCTTTGGTTTCAGGCGGCGAATGTTCTGGGAGAAAGAAAAGGGTAAGTAAATATCATAGAACATAACAAAGAAGTGTGACTAAAGGGGGAAAAGTGTATCCTATATAGTCCATTACATTATGGGCATAAGATGACAAAAATATGTTAGTGATTCATTTACTCAACCAAATTGGTGGGGAAAGGTAATGATGATAAGGAGGGTATCATAGCGAAATTGCATGCCACCCTCCTCTAGATGGTATAACGGTGCAAGGTGTTATCTGTTTCATACTCCGTACGTAAATAAGGTTAGGTTTAAAGTTCTCATATGCAGGTGTGAAATGCTGTGAGGTGAGACTTCAGTAATGTATTACAGATACTGATCTTGGGGACAAAAATTTTTATTTATAAAAAGTCCCACAACACAAAATTTCAGAACACCGAACACATATTTAATGTTAACCATCCAAATATATCTTCCTATCTGAATTCCGTTTTTACAAACACAAATTAACTGCAAGCTTGACGGGGTAGGGTCTACCATAACAGGATAGTTATGGGCCTGATAGGGAATGTCCACGTTATACAGGGCCCGATCTTCCATAAGATCTTTTAAGAGGAAGGTTTTCTGCCTGTTAAATACCACAGTAGTTCAACCAAATATATGTGTATTTTCGGTGTTATGATTAAAGAAAATATTGGAAGTTTCAGGGGTCTTTTAAACCCTTGAACATTCTAGGTTATAATTATTGCAATGATTGTTATAATAAAGAAATTAGTATTAAGTAAAAACTGAAATTGTGAACTGAATTCTATAAAGGTCCAATATATGTGCATCTCTGGAGCGAAGAAGTTAGGGTTCGTGATAATCTTATAATTTTAAAATGAAACCATAAACACTCACTTCTTGATCTCTGTAGAAAGGTTCCAGCAAGTCTGCTGGAATTCCACCCTCGAAAGCTTTGGATAATAGCCATAACACAGATGCTTTTTCTTTGGCCTACAAGAAAAAAGAAAATTGTTAAAACATTTGAAACGCAAAATATACAACAAATAAAAAATAATGGGGTTGTTTCAAGAGGATCCGGCAATAGGTCCACAGACTTGTTTTCCTTTCTCACGAATTACTTTTGTTTTGGTTGACTAGTAGAGATAATCAGGTTTGTGTGCTGTCCAAGCACACTAACCTGAATACCAACCAACTTTACCAAAACAAAAGTAATAGGAGATAAAGGAAAAAAAGACCGCAGAGCTATAGCCAGAACCTCCGAGAAACAACCCCATTGATTACAAAAAAGCTCAAATGTTTTAGGCATATTTCGTTTTATTGAAATAATGTCCCAGTAGAGCTACTTGAGGACATTCGCAAACATGCCTAATAATTTTGAACTGCAGTCAAATGACCAGGTAAACAAAAGCTGGAGCCGAAGTACATGGTTTCAGGATTTTGAACCATAACAGATTTATTGTGTGCCAGTCTCATATACACATCCTAGGATTATTTACTGCTCAATGCTATCCAGGATGGCTAAGATGAGGACAAAATAACAGAATAAATTTTTGTTTGCAAAATATTCCTTCAATAACCATTTCATTTGAGTATAATAAATTACTTTAGTACATGAAATATTTTATGAATAATTATTTCATTTGGTGATTCATTGATTAAACATAGAAATATATTAGGTTCTACACATTCCTCTTAAGGATAAATAAAAACCTTTAAGGGCGAAAGTTTGGTACCTTTTTCTTAACTAACATAGTAAAAATTCATAAAATATGTTGTTCAGATATGGATGGATAATGAGAGTATGTGTATCGGGTTGAATATAAAGACCTTTTTCAAAAAACAAAAACTTATTTTAAAATAATAGATTCCTAGTTTTTAATATTTTAAAGAAAGATTTTTTGCTTGTTTTTTTTTAAATTTATACTTTCACTTCAAATTGGGTTGTTTCAAGGAGCATCTGGCCACATTAGCAGTCTTCTTTTCATTTTTCTTGAATTACTTTTGTTTTGGTTGGTTGGTAGACATATATTCTGGTTAATGTGCTTGGTCAGCACACAAACATGAATATATCTCTACCAACCAAAACAAAAGTAATTCGAGAAAATGAATAGAAGAGCGCGGAGCTGTTGCCAGATCCTCCGTGAAACAACCCCATTCATACAAATTCTCTCTAAATAAAGAATTTATCATTTACCAAAAATACATTTAAAAAAAACTTTACGACACTTATATTAAACACGTTTTAAGGTCCTTTAAAAATGATAAAAGCTCATTAAATGTTCTTAAAACTTAATTTGCAAAACATTTTCTAACCACTTATACAGACGAACAAACCAACACATCCATTAAGAGGACTCCCTTGGAATTCCCCATCTTGAAAATTGTAATGTTATTCCTATGGAAAACATTCGCAAGTCAATTACCACCACAATTTTAATAAAATTTTACCAGTTTTTGGTATCATTGTAACGAACGAAAGGAGTAGATTTTGTAAAATTAACTTGTTTTGTGAAAATCACATATTTAGTATTTTTAATAATTTTTTGAGGTAAGTAAAAAAGGGAGTACGCATTAAGTTCCGATTTAAAAAAATTACAAAAAATACTAAATATGCGATTTTCACAAAACAAATTAATTTTACAAAATCTACTCCTTTTGTTCTTTACAATGATACCAAAAACTAGTAAACTTTTATTAAAATTGTTTCCAAGGGAGTCCTCTTAAGTAGGTAAATAATAAGTTATCATTGCATAGCTTGATGCACATTTCAGAGAATTTTGTAAGATATTTAATAAATTAGTCAAGATATAACAAGTAGTTTTGCACTGTTGCATGCAACCCTCTCCACTCCCAACCTTCCCCTCCCCAACCCCCTTCTAGCACACAGTAAGTAAAGGAACTACTTTTCAGTAAACTAATCTCGGCTACGCTAATCGAGGAAAGTATTGAAAATTTGAAGGGTATGATTTTAGTACGAGTGTTCATGTAAAGATGGCGCCACCAAAAAAGAGCAATTCCACAAGAGTTTAACATTTTATGTATAGTACAACTCCAAACCGAACACAAGTTTGCTAGATCAAGAGTAATAAATACATAAATATGAAAATGCACAAATATAATGAAAAAATATATTTTTGACAGTTGAAACCTCATGCAAAAGTTAAAAGCAAGGTAATAAACAAGAAAAGCAGTAATTTTTTTCGCACACGGGTTCAGTACAAACCACACTGCGCAGATTCGACGGTTAGTTGACGCAAAAAATATAACCAAATCGCATTGATTTTTCAGGTAGAATCATTGTAAACTCGTACATGTTTACTTTTTCTTAATCCTACAGAGTGACCTACAGTGTGTCTGCTACGGAGAGCCGAAAAAAAAAACCTTTTTATTTTATTTCGGATCGCTAGTGCACGAGTTGTTATAGTGAAAAGTTGTCAGTGGGATTAGAAAATATTTTTTACTAATCCCAATAGATGTCAGCCCTATTATTATTTTTTAATTATGGTCAGAAACATGATGATGCCAAATCAATGGCAATGGGACTGAAAGAGTTAATAAATAGTTGTACAATAATAAATAGCTGTATACTCCACTGTATAGCATTCAAGTAATATATGTAAGAAAGAAAGTAGTCAAAAAAGACTTGAAAAAGTATGTCGCTAGGGTTAATTTTTCGAGATTACCACACTTTAATTGTGATGATGTTGAGTTAAATTATCTTTGCACAAGAGCTACTCGTGGGATATTGGCGATGGGCGTCATAATTGAGAGCCACAGTCAAGTGACGAGACGAGACTAATGACATAATCATGAAAATTAACTCTAAAACTCCAAACCAAGGTAGACCCTAGAATTTATAAGAGCTGGTCGGTGACGTTATAGACTACAATAAAATATTTCTAAAAAAATATTTCACAAACTAAACTTTGATAAGAAGGAATTTTCTCCTCAAAATTAGCTTCAACAAAACAATTCATATAGTTTTAATGAGTCAAATTACTGCTTCAGAACAGCTGGATTCATTGGAGTTCTGATGGTGATGTCGTGTTTTGGATAAAGATTATATGGGACCAAAGGTCTCATAGAATTAGAGTTCTGCCATCATTAATAGATCTTTAAGTCATTAATATCCAAACAATTGCAGAAGCGGTTATCAAAACTCATGGGTTCAATTAACTTAACATTCACATTTAGTCAACGTCTTACACTCTTAAAACAAGAGTGAAAACTACTCCAGTAGGATAAGTGCATTTTCGACACTGAAAAGGATTGAATATTAACTCAGACTGAGTTAAAATCACTCGTTTGGAGTGATCCTGTCGGAGGTCTAACACACAAAGGATCCACTCCTGTAGGAGAAGTGCATTTTCTAGACTGGAAGAGCGAAAATTAACTCAGATTGAGTTGAAATCGCTCGTTCGTTTTAAGAGTGTAGACACGACAAAAAATGCTTCAGAACGAATATACAAGCAAAAATTCCTAATAGTCAGGTCGCCAAACCTCGATTTTTGGCCGAACCCTGCACTGAGCGGTTAAGTTTTTTTTATTGATGATTCTTATAGATTCGAGGGTGTAGATTACGAATCTGGAAGGTACTTTTTTGGTACCCTTGAGCATTTTTAGTTATTCAAGATGGCGTCTCCGCCATCTTGAATTTTGTAATCTTAATATTTGACGATCTATTCGACCAAAATGAATATTTTTTGTCTTTATAGATGCATTAAGTAATAAAGATATACAATTGAGAAGAAAATTTCAAAAATAAAAAATTCAATATGGCGGAATCCGCCATATTGGATTTTTCACTTTTTCTATTTTTGTTTTATATTTAACCCACCAAAATATGTATATTTTAACTATATTTTTTATACCTAGTTACTATACAACATTATTTTGAGGAAAATATAAAAAATCAAGATGGCGGCATCCGCCATATTGGATTTTTTCCCCGTTTATATAAAGCGATCCACATGTCCTAAATTAAAAATTCTTTTTATTTTAGTTATATCTTAATTTTAGTTTCTATTTCAGTTTTAATATGTAGATTATTAATTTAGAAGATATTTTTTCGCTAGTTTTGAGTATTTTTTTTATATTTAAGATGGCGTCTTCCGCCATATTGGATTTTCTTCCTAATTCAATTTTTCGGGTTCTTTTATGCCAAATTTAATATTTTTTTTCTTTTATAGGTGCATTTTGTCGTAAATAATTACTTAAAAATCCAAAAAATCCAAAATCAAGATGGCGGCATCCGCCATCTTGGATTTTTCACCTTCTAATATTACGTGATCCACTGGCTCGAAGTTAAAAATTCTTTCAGTTTTACTTGTATATTTTATTATAAAATGCTTTAAAATCGTCATAAAGTTTTATTTAAACACCTAAAAAAACAAATTCAAGATGGCGGATTCCGCCATCTTGGATTTTTTTTTACCTTATAATAATACTTGATCTATTGGTGCGAAATTAAAAATTCTTTAATTTTTTTTTCTTTATTGTGTTTGAAATACTTTAAAACCATGAATGTTGAAGGAAAAATATTAAATATGTTTTCCACCATATTAAGTTAAGTATTTTAAATATTTTGTTATTCATCAGGCACAATTACTACAAGAGCCCAACTGGTATAAAATGCTTCCTCTTTTCAAACAAGATTACTCTTACACTACGGAACGCAAGATTGCGTAAGCTTGTATCCTCTCAATACTAGAGACCCCCACCATTAGGGATGGAGGGCTCTACTCAATACCCCTCCTCCTCACATCTTTTGGGTAGGGAATTCATAATTCGAAGTAATGGCAGGAGGAGTTCATTAATCGAAGTAATGGCTTTGGACTTGCTGAGATCTCGTTTAGCGGCACAATTATAAGAATATGGGATCAAGAGTTAATAAACATTCAGAAAACTCTGAAAGAAAGACTGTATTCAACCAGAAGAAGTGGTAACCTATTAAAAAAATAGAGGGATACAGTTTCAAGAAACAAAAAACAAAGAAGAAATGTCTAAAGCCATACCTTGCATTCCTTATAACCTAAAGATCGTTAATGTAATCTTAAAAATAAACCACCTATGACTCTTGAATGTTCTTTAATAACAGAGTTACCGCTTAGACTGTTATGTGATGGAAAAGTTTCTCTTTAGTTTGTCTTCTTATAAAGATTTCAAATTCTTCAAATACATTCTCAGAATGTTATCTAGAGTTAAATGAATACTTAAATTGGCCGAAAATATGAATTTCAGATTCAACCAGAAACTACTGTAAAGTATCATCCTCTGTTAGACATGATACCTAATTCTTATCCAGAATCCAGATACAACCATGACATCACATCTTCAGCAGAAGCCCAAGGACTCACTAAATTAGCTGGTCAAGAATTTGGCCATTTACTTGGGATCGTCAGTTTTGTAGGGTGGCTTTGCAAATCATCATGTTGATAAGTGTTTTAAGTTGTGTGGGGTTAATATTGGGTAGTGGTCTATCCAAAGTTATGCCTATAGTATGTTTGTAGGAGTCCTACAGATGCAGAAAGGTAAGAAGTTTCCAAAACTTCAGGACTTCAAGAATGTTTGCAAAATAAGTCATGCGGGATTTATAGATTTATATGAGGAATCTTAACCATACTGCAGCGGAGATCTTCGATCAGTTATAGAATTAAAAGGTGAGAATCGCAACATTAGTAGAGTATCGGTGAACTGTTTATTGCAGCCAGTTTTCTTCAAGATGTTATATGCGGGGGCCGGAAGAGCAGGATATTGGTCCCTTCATATTGAAGTTGTTATCCAAGTCTACCCTATTTATTTGCATCTGGTCCTCAAAACTATGAATAATATGCATTATTTAATTTCAGAAAATGGAAAAAATGACCGAAAATGTGTTAAAGAACTTTTTAAAAGTCAGATCACGTTATGCGACACATGCCGGAGTTTGGAATAAGTTAAAAGTGGATTGAAACTACATAAAAGCATATGCAATAGTCCAAAAAGAATTGTAGGAATAACTTTAAAGCCAGCAACTCTAAGCTGGGCCTTGAGTTTACATATTTGTATTCAGTAAGAAGAAGATATAGCGATAATTCTGTAGTAAAAATATACCTAATAAAGAAAGAATTTTTAATTTCGAGCTAATAGATCGCCTAATACTAACGGTAAAAAATCTAATAATGAGAAAGATTCCATCTTGAATGGCCATAAATTCAGATATGTTGCAATTGTGTTCCCCATTTATGTAGTTTAAACCATTTTTTACTGAAAAATACAACTAAAGTAGAAAGAATTTTGAATTTCGCACCAATGGATCACGTAATAGTAGATGGTAAAAAATCCAAAATGGCGGAATCCGCCATCTTGAATTTGGTTTTTTAAGTGTTTAAATAAAACTTTATGATGATTTTTGCATTTTATAATAAAATATACAAGTAAAACTGAAAGAATTTTTAACTTCGAGTCAGTGGATCACGTAATATTAGAAGGTGAAAAATCCAAGATGGCGGAAGCCGCCATCTTGATTTAGGATTTTTAAAATTTTTAAGTAATTATTTACCATAAAATGCACCTATAAAAGAAAAAAATTATTAATTTTGGCCTAAAAAAACCCGAAAAATTGAATTAGGAAGAAAAATCCAATATGGCGGAAGACGCCATCTTAAATATAAAAAAATACTGAAAACTAGCGAAAAAATATCTTCTAAATTAATAATCTACATATTAAAACTGAAATAGAAATTAAAATTAAGATATAACTAAAATAAAAAGAATTTTTAATTTAGGACATGTTGATCGCTTTATATAAACGGGGAAAAAATCCAATATGGCGGATGCCGCCATCTTGATTTTTTATATTTTCTTCAAAATAATGTTGTATAGTAACTAGGTATAAAAAATATAGTTAAAATATACATATTTTGTTGGGTTAAATATAAAACAAAAATATAAAAAGTGAAATATCCAATATGGCGGATTCCGCCATTTTGAATTTTTTATTTTTGAAATTTTCTTGATAATTGTATATCTTTATTACTTAATGCATCTATAAAGACAAAAACTATTCACTTTGGTCGAATAGATCGTCAAATATTAAGATTACAAGATTCAAGATGGCGGAGACGCCATCTTGAATAACTAAAAATGCTCAAGGGTACCAAAAAAGTACCTTCCAGATTCGTAATCTACACCCTCGAATCTATAAGAATCATCAATAAAAAAAACTTAACATCTCAGTGCAGGGTTCCCCCCCTTGGCGACCTGACTATAAGGGATTATTTTCCTTAGGATTTTTCTCCTTTATTATAATTAAAGGGTAAAAATTTTTTACTTGTCTAAGGTTAAATTAAAAAAAAGTGCATTTAAAGTAGCTTGGGAACGAAAAAGCCCTTCAAAACTTTTTTTTATTCGCCCGTCTAAACTCTTTCGAGCATACGACGTCTTGCAATCCAATACAGATGAGAAATAGCCCCAGAACGTGGGAGAGTCACAAAAAGAATACGAATCAACAACATCATTCAAGGCAGGACAGGAAAGAAGGCGTTCATCAAGCATAGGAGCGGAAGCGCAAAAAACACAATCCAGGGAGACGGCAAGATCCTACACTCTTAAAAACAAAAGAGAAATCCACTCCTATAGGAGAAGAGAGGCATTTTCGACACTGGAAAGGAGTGAAAATTAACTCATAAATCGCTCGTAATCACCCTAAATCACCTCGCCTTAAAATCGCTCGCTTGTTGTTAAGATTGTTGGAGGTTTAACAAAGCTAAAGAGTGAAATCCACTCCTATAGAGGAAGTGCATATTCGACACCGAAAGGAGTGAAAATTAACTCGTACTCAGTTAAAATCGCTCGTTTGGTTTAAGAGCAGGTGGGCCTGAAGATAATCATGTCCAGTCTCAAGTCGAAAAAGAGCTACACCTATAGCTCTATACCTTGTCTAACCAGAATGCGAGGCATCGAAAGAATTTTCCTCTCCTGCTGCACGTGGTTTTCTTCGAAACGGCGTGGGCGTGTTTTCCCCACCCTACTTGGGGTTGAACTGTTCGGATTGTTAACCTCACAACAGAACCTCAAACGCGCTAGGTTTTGAAAAGCAATGCTCCTTTCCGGTTCCTAGAAAACCAAGCGAAGGGATGGGGGAAGAAAGTCTTTTTAAGGCTAGCATAGTAAATAGACAAGGTATAGGCAAGAAGGTACATATTCCCCTATAAAAGGAGCCTTTAAAACTAAATGTGCCTAATTTTCACAAGACCATTTCGTTCAATAAGTTGATTTTTAACAAAATTTATTCTACCAAAAGCATTACGACTAGAACACCACCTTTCATTTCAAGGAATGGAAAAAAATATAAAGTATTTAAAAATCGATAGTTGTATAGTTAAGTCTATAGACTGTATTAAGAACCTAATTTAAATATTTAAACACATCGCCACTAAAAAAAAAACGAAAATATGTTTATTACAAAATTCCATGTGATCGATTTACCCAAATAGGCATTGAATACTTATCTACGTTTTTATTTAAGTTCTTGAAAATAGATTTTGTGATATTAAGACAAAATATGTTTTAAAAAAGATTCAGGAACTTAGTAAAATAACAACAATGATTCGTAGCTGAATGAATGTCAAATGTAAAGTATCACAACGCAACCAAAAACCCAAGAAGAGTAACGGAAATTAAATTATATTTAGGTGATATTTTAATTCTGTTCATTTGAGTAACTACAGTATCGCACCACGGTCACTATTTAATAATACGAAATTCTTTCATCATAGAAATATTTAACAAAATATCTTATTGGGAAAAGTTCATTTGCTCCTTTGAAAAATCAAAAAGAAACAGTGATAATGATTTAAAAAAAAAAAAAAAAAACTCTGACCACTTATAAACGACATTTTTTATAAAAACATTTTAAAAAATAAAAACTTAACACGGGCATTTTTAGAATTTCATTTAACGAAAATTTCAGCATCTTAAGTTACATGGAGGGCATCACACTAGAGTTAAACGAGGACTATTGGTGATGTGAGTCATAATTTAAAACCACACGCTAGTAAGAGTATATAAGTAAGTATTAATGGGTAAGAGTATATGAGCTGGACACATGAGTAGGCACCCAACGAGTATTTTTGGAGTGACGTCATATGCAGCGTCGGGAGTTTTAATCACACAAACCATTTATAGGTAGACAGTTATTTCCAAAATACCCGGTCCCAAACCTTATATCTATCGCATGCCAGAAACGCTAAACCGACAGAGCTCCCCATTCCATCTCCCTCGCACAAGGCTAGATCATAAGGAATACTAATATGAGCTTACTTTAAAATGTAAAGAAATTAAACTAACCCGACTCTGCCGCTTCACCACCTTAGCTCGCTCCCTGCGACTCAAGGTACTACTCCAACTGGCAGCAGAACTACACCTGGACGACGCGGTCCTACTCTTTTTACCCAAGCGAGTTCGGACCTGGTCCAGCAACTCTTTGGACAGCGTCAGCCCGCTCTTGTTCTGGAGCTGGTCCACGTACAGCCAGTTGTACACGTAGGCGTGCTGTCTGGAGAGAATGGTGGCCAGCTGTTCTTCTCTGCCACAGCAGTGCTTGGCCCCTGGTGGGGGATGAGGGGGCCATTTCGAGTAGGACCTTCTCTGGACTTGAGGGGTGGACACGGACCAATCGCTGGCGTCAGTCTCGAACCCGTCAGCCCTGATGCGACGGCGACGCAAGACGCACGGACATTTGGGGTCCGTCTGTCTCGGGCTGTGGATGAAGAGGTTCTCGTTCCCGGAGAGGCCTCTCCTGGAACGACTAGGCTGCTGGGACACACTCGAAGCGAAGCTCTGGCGGCACTGGTCCTTGTACTGGTCCAGCATCTCATGACTGGCCATGCTCATGCGACACTTTCGGCTGCACTGGTCATTGCTGACTAAGCTCTTTCGGCATCTAGGACTGAACTGGTCGTTACTGGCTAAGCTCCTCCGACAGCGGGGGCTGTACTGACGGTCCAACGTCGCATTACTGGCAAAGCTCTGCCGGCACTGATGACTGCACTGGTCAAGCACGGCATTGCTGGCCATGCTCAGGCGACATCTCCGACTGCACTGGTCGAAGTTGGCATGGTGTTGTCGGCATCGCTTGTTGCACTGGTCGACATTTCGAAGCGTAGAGACAGCACAGGGTTCATCAAGACACACCACACTTCTTCTGGACCTTGGCGTCCTGATGCCGTGGACATGCCTATTGGCGTATTTCAAGTCAACTGTCTTGAAGGCGTCGACAATCTCTATAAGGCGGTTGTGGCCCGATTTCAGCCGCAGCTGCTGTTGCCGCTGCAGCTTCTGCTTGGCGAACAGCCACTGCGACCCGTACTTGGACCCCCAGAAGTCACGATCGTCAATCTTTTCGTCGCTGCCGCGGTTGCTCAGGACGCTCGGTGACGACTTGGACGATTTCTTCTTCTTGGTTTGGCGACGCTTCTTCTTCCAGCACCTCCTGATCTTCTTCCACAGGACGTATTTCAAGTAATACGACAGGGAAAAGCGTTTCGTCTTGTAAGGGTGCACGCCTTGGGGTTTTTTCTTGCGCTTCTTGGCCGCCTTGTACGGTGCTGGATAGGCCAGGGCGTAGTGTGGCATCATAGCGTTGTAGTAAAAAGCGCCTGGGCTTCGTAGCATGTTTAGCTGCCGGATTTTACCCTCTGACATGGGCTCCAGATGCATTTGTTAAAACTGTATCCTTCTTTCTTATAAAGTGCTATACATATCGAAATAATTACGATTTTTAAATCTCAAAGTTCGCTTTTGTTTATCACATTCTGTTTAAAGTATCCAAAGAATAAACAGCGATTAGAATGACTGATGAAAATTATATATAGTCATAAAAATATCTTGTTTATCATTGGAACAAAATATTTCCTTAGTGGTATTTATTTCTATAAGGAACTGCATTTGTAACTTAAAAAATTATTCAATAACAACTTAATATCCCTATTTAAAAACCACGAAGAACGAAACTGTGTATTCAATTACCAGCGAAAAATCAAATCGATACCTTCATTACTTATAAGATGGAAGAATATTTAAACACCAAAATTTTCCAAAAAATAAAGGTTTTTAAATACAATTCCTGCAATTATACGGACACATGCTCTTTTAATCCATTCAATATGATATCCAATGGAATGGCACCCATAAACGTTTGACCACACACTATCTTCATTTCTTGATGTTCACACAAAAACCACCAAAGAACTTCTAAAAGACACTGAACTCTCAACAAAGAAGCAAAACCGTTTCACAATATCCGACAAACTGCCCATGATATTCCACTATTTCATCACTATTCGAAGAAGCACCGAGTAGAAAGAACCTGAGAACAGGATTAATCAACAGAGATGTGACAAATGAAGAACGGACGAGGGGAAAAAACACTCGGGATGGCACGGTAAACAGCCCCACCTGGCGGCCAATCTCAAGAGCATGGTTGGAGGATTAAAAAGAACTGGAAGATGCCGTTTTTGTTCTTTATTTGTTTTAGAACATAAAAAAGAGTAATTGCTGGAGAGGGATGGATGGAATTGGAAACTTTCTTCCTCTTTGTATTTGGTTTGGTTGCCCAGGTAAATTAGAATGCTGTTTCGAACACAATAAGGGGAGAAGTACACTGCTCAAAACAATTAGGGGAGCACATGTTTTAAGCCCTTTCGCTCCCAATGATTCCATTGGGAATCATCAGCTTGTGATTTTTTTCTGACTAAGTTAAATTCGTAACTTATGAATCGTTAGATACATCATTATATGGAAGAATAACGAACTTTGAAAAATTTAATATATTTTTTTAATATTAATGAAAATATGAAAAATATGGCAAAATAAATTTCACTTTAAAACAGTTTTAGAAAAAAAATTGACCCTACATTTTTCATGCTTGCATTTTTTAGATGTTTAAAAATATATTTCAACTATTTTTAACAAAAAAAAGTTTTGAAAAAATTATTGTAATAATTTATTAAAAAGTTATTATTCCATTTCCCCCCTTTAAATTTAAGTATTAAAAACTTAATATTTTTTTCTCCTGTTTTTTACTATTTCATTTCGAATGCATAGTGAACCTATTTAACAAATTTCAGATTTATAGGATAAAAATTAAAAAGTTGGGAGTGAAGTTAAAGTTGGAATTAAAAAGTGCTTCTCTAATTGTTTTGAGCAGTGTAATAACTTGCTTTGTTATTCTTGTAGTGGGTATGGTAAACTGATGTTTTCTAGATGAGATGTTGCGGAAGGAATGTTTTGATATACACACATTCAAGTTACATTATTTAGAGTAGTTTTAATTCCAGGAGCAATTTAAAATGGATAAAAATTGAAAGTTATATCTAAACAGGATACGATGGTTTGACAGGCTGCTTATGGAACTATGTACTTTTGTTTCGGAATGGCTGATGGAATAGTAGAGCGCAGGAAAATAGCAGAAAAAAGTGAAAAATGTCATCGAATTAAAGTCCTTTTAAGGTTAGCAGAAGCCCCTACGTTTGCTTAGATACTAATATAAATACATTTACCTAGTGAATTTTAATTTGGGGATGGGGGGGCTATATCCCCCTGGCATATAGAACTTATACGCAAAACAATTACATTATAAAAAATAATTAATTTATCGAAAATATATCGCTGAATGAGCTAAAAATTATAAATATAAGTGTTCAGCTAATATGCAGATTTGTCACTTTTCCACAATAAAATACAATTAAAATACAAAACTAATAGTTTTTACAGAAAAACCGCCAACTTTTCAAATAATTCATTTTTTACGTTCTGCGTGATGTTGTTTGGCGCTGAAAAAGACTACATTCGATAGAACATATGTAAAACCGATATTAAGTTTGCAGTATACAAATGTTGTACGAGAAAAAGGGTAAATAGTTCTCATTTTCGAGCGCGAGAATCGAATACAAAAAGGTATTTCACATTCAATAAACAAATTTATATGTTATTTCAAGACATATATTTATTATTTTATTAGTTTAGCTTCAGTTAGAGTGTAATTTTAATTATTTTTTCCTTCGATTTTGACGTAATAGGGCGCACGAATATCAAGGTCAAAGGAGCAACCGATCAGAGCAGGCGAAATTTCGGCGCCAGCAGCGTTGTTTACGGAGTTTCCTCTGCGTAGTACATTTCTCTGCTGCAAACTTAAGGTCGGTTTTTGGAATTTACAATCAGTAAACGTCGCCAATGAAGGGGCCGGACCCTATATCTTAGTTATACTTTTGATAATTTTTGGTCTTCAGGGTTGCCACACTATTTGGTAAAAAAAAATCAAGGACTGTTTTAGGATTTTTCAAGGATATATTCTTCATTTTCAAGGACTGTATAGTGTATATTCAAAAATCCCCTAAATTTCACGATGATAGTTTTTAAAAATTAATTTCGGAAACGATAAGAGCTCTCTAATTTTCAAATGAACTTAAATACGTGTTACAAAATAACCATTTAGCTACTGCAAAGACCCGTGAAGAACGGCGTGAGGAGTGACGGAAAAGTAACGAGAACTTTCGTTACTTCGTTACCAATAAAAGTAACTGAGTTGCAATTAAAGTTACTTTCTAAAAAATATAACAACATTTCTTGGCGTTACCGGAAAAAAAGTAACTGTTGTTGGAAAAAACGGTCACTTCAAGTTAAATTCGTCGGCCCTAAAAATTAAGGACTTTTCAAAGTTGATAGCGTTTTTCAAGCACTTTTAAGACCATGAAAATAAATGGGGTTTTTTTTCAAGAAATTTTCAAGGTTTTCAAGGACCGTGGCAACCCTGAGTTTTGCAACTACATCTTCAGTTAATCTTTTCCGAAAATTAAGATGACGGGGACAACACCTAATCTGATGGTAACTACTCACAGAAGAGAAGGCGTACGAATTCAATCGAACAGAAAACAATGACATCAAAGTATTTCTACGGAAGGGTTGTAGAATCTCCACAAACACATGATAAAGCGTTTTAATCTCTATATAAATCCGGAAGGGGGGTGTTTGTCTAAAATCTTGTTCTTTTCTTCGAACAGAACGCGCCGGGTAATGGTCCTCAAGTTCGAATCCAGCCGTAGACCGGTTGACCCGTGACTAAGCGAATAAAAGAAGCCTGCTCCAGCTATGTCAATTCACACTTCCTGATCAAAAACAACCCTCACACCCAAATTAACGCCAAAGGGTATCATTGTAAAAAGTCAACTTTTATTATGAATCCCAAAAGAGAGTTTAAGGGGGTTCGGCATGTTGTATAATATATCGGTAATGTTAAATTGGCCAATTGCAATGTACCTTTTCACAATAACTACTGATCAGATCATCTTAAAATTTTCTGTGTGTCTTATACCAATCTTATATATTTATCTGAGGTAAAAAGTTTTTAAAAAAAAAACTGTTAGATTTTTTAAATAAAAATAAGTTTTAAAGTACCCAAAAAATCATGAAATTTTTCACTTTTTTGAACCATGAAATTTTTTTCTCTTTAGTTTTATTAAAATTTATAACCTCAGATTAATCTATTCCATGTATTACATCATATAATAAAATTACGAGAAAACATAGCATAGTTTTTGAGATAAGGTACATCGAAGTTTAAAAAATCAAGTTCTGAGAAAAACGTGTTTTAAGTTTTTATTGTTAACCCGTTTCAGTAAGGAAAGGGTGAAATAAAATGGCTTTTAACGTCACAAATATTTTTCCAATCGTCTTGATACTTTGTGACATTATTAATAAAGGTTGTAATAGTATTTTTAGCCAATAATTTTTATTTTTTCACTGATTTTGGGGTACTGAACCCCCTTAATGGTTTAATAAACATGGCTCCCACTCAAATCTTTCGGTAAAATCGTGGAGGTTTTCAGCAGCACGGAAATATTTGTGTATACGGTTCTATACAGGCATCATTCAAAGAAAAACAAGTAGGTTTGTAACAGAATCTGTCACCTTCACCCAAAAGTTGTGTTTAACAGGTAAAAAGGAGACAAAACACACAGCATTAATATTCTATATTAAACATTTACATGCTAAATTTAGCAAGTTTCATTTATTTTATTTCGAAAATTCAATAATTATTACTTATCGTTTGCGCAAAATAATTTATACTATTACAAAAAATAAATATGTAATATTCATCGCTTTTAAATAGAATTAAAACATTTCATAAAAACATACAAAAAATCTCGTAGTGAAATATATTTGACGTCATTTCAAACTGATCGATGCACCAAAAATTAATTTATTTCAATTTATTGTCTAAAAGAATTAAAGTTTCTCGAGCGATTGTTGCGAAGATATATAATGGTAAACTTATTATTCAGAGGATTTCAAACTTTAATTTCACATTCGGACTAAAAACAGCCACAGGATTGAACAAAAAAAAGTCACAACTTAATTATGAGGTTCCGTGAATTTTTAACTCCTATTTGTTCAAACTGCCTTCCCAAAACTACCAAAGGATTGAATAACAAAAAAATTATGAAACCTTCTCCGTCAAAAAAAAAAAAAAAAAAAACTTTCTCATACCCAAACGAAAACCAGTTACCACTAAGCACAGAAAAAAATTAAGCAACTAACACACTAACACTCTACACGAGACATTTAATTTTTAAAAAAATAAAAATGGCCACTTCTTAATTATGAGACTTCATGAGCAAAGGCCCTCTCCATCAAAATTATCTTTAGAAAAGACCATTCATTTGTGAGAGCACTGAGGTGTGACCATAACTACCATCAGATCTTTTGTTAGAAGGGGTATGCATGAAATACAGGTGCAAAGAACTGTATTTATTATTTTATTTATTATATTTTCTTAATTTATTATTTTTATTTTGTATGTTTTGGGACAATACAAGTTTTTTTCAGTGCGAAAATTACCACAATATGCGGTTTGAGCATTGTGGTAAGAGAAATTCCAAGCTTTTAAGACATTTTCTTGATCTCTGGAAAGCATATAAGCATAACAAAATTAAGTATATAAAAAAGGAATGGAATTTAATTTAATATAAATTATTTTTAATAGAAGGGGTATAGAATTTTCATGGAATTTTAAGCAAAGAGATACTTTTAAATAAAATATAAAGATTGTTTATGTAGATGTGGAAGGTGAGGCTAAATATGAAACTATCAAATTCCTTTATAGGATTTCGCCTTCGAAATTCATCTTATATTTTACCTTATAGAACCTGACCAATTCATTTTCACAAATGGCTTCACAATTTAACACTTCAATGTCAACCGAAAAATCCGACCCGATATTGTCGAACGTATAACCCGAGGGTTTCGAAGTATTTTCTGGCACTTAAGAAGTATTGTTTACAATATTGAATGTAAAAAATGATGATATTTTACCACAAACTTGTTTTATTGTTAAAAACTGTTCCAAAAACCACGGATAAATACGGACGTCGCTGAACGAACGAGCCTTCGTGTGATAAGGCTTTTAGTCTAAACTAAATATTTCAGTTTACCTGCCTAAGGCGAAGCAGTTCTATGTACCCAAGTAATGGATCTTTAATACTTTAAAAAAATAGTATAAGAAAAAAGAATGCACTATATATGTACTGCCAGAGCAGGTTCGAATTCCATTACAAGCAAATCAAGAAGTGTTACCCACTTATTCTAATATGTAACTCACTGAATTTTAAGGAAAAATACCTACTCAGTAAGAGAAACATACTTTTATTCCTTCCTATAGCAGACAATTTTAAATTCGAACTTATTGGACAATAGAAGGATATTAGATTAAAAAATTCCAATGCATCTTCCAATTTTATTCAAAATGTCACAGCAACTCAAATATACGAATTTACATAACAATAGCAGTAAAGTTTTTGTTAAATAGGGTGTAAAGGGAAAACTCTTTAACAAGGGTGTCGCGTATAGAAAAAGTTTACTTGTAATTTACGTTAAACCTGGCATCGTGCCGGTATTTTGCTAACCTTCGCCTTCTAAATTAAAAAAAGAACCTTCACACCCAAATTTACATGCGACATCAGAAGGCGCAAAATGAAAGGTTAACACAGTAATTCTTTTTTTACTTTAACATACTTATTTGTATAAATACGTAGTTCTTGCTTCTTAGTGGAAAATAGTAGCAAGATAGTTTTCTTTTAATAATATTTTAAACACAACTTTGGGTAATTTAAATGTCAATATTTGTGAAAATTAATGAGCTACAATTATTATGAAATGATTAGGATTTTAATTGTGCATTGACACCAAACTTTAATTTTATAACAAATTCATCCATTGAGGTCATATTATTTAAAACAAAAAAAATATTAAACATGGTGATGTTTCTATATTTTAAATACTAATCTGATTTTTTCAAATCATAACAATCATACCAACAAAAAATCAACTTTATATGTAACGCTTTATTCGAACAATAGTAAAAACACCACCCAAACAAACAATTACTACGTCAGTAAAAAACACACGATTAATTCTTTTCAAGGTAGCCTCGCACCAGTGGATTCCGTTACAAGTTGTGATTCCAATTCCCAAACTGATTACCGCTGCGATAACGACATTCGTCTTGCCTTTAGGCCTAACAGCATCTTTTTCAACCGGTCACATAACAAAATAAAGAATCTTTTTTTAGTTGTTGTATACTTTGTAGAGAACCGTTAATGGTTAATGCCTATAGTTAGCGATCCAGTGATGATTTTGGGATGAACCGTAAGGAACATTATGGAATTGGTGTGAATACTTTTTTTTCCGATTGCTGATTAGGCTTAGCTTTTTTTTTGTTTAGAATTCCGTTGTTTTCCCGCCGTTATGTTGTTAGAGTTTCGGTTACAGTTAAAAATGATTGGAAAGAATGTTGTAAGTTTTGTAAGGGAAAGGTAACGTTTCTCGGTTCTCAGAAATGTGAATGATAACGTAGGCATATTAATATACGGTTCAGTGATAATTTTACTTCTGAAATGAGAAAATAATCTAATTTGGTAGAAAATACATGATCTAACTTAGATGAAATTTTATTCCCAGGAAAGGAAAATCAAATGGGATGACTTTGTAAATTTTTTGGGGAATATTTTCAAAAACTTGTTAAGTAGGAGATAGCACTATAATAGTGCTCGATTCAATTTTTTTTACTTAAAAAATGTTTTTGAGAAAATTCCCAAAAGAGTTTTTAAAGTCATCCGATTTGGTTTTTACAACTTTTCCCCACGAGCATGCAAGAGAAAGCAGTTGAACGTTGACCGGCTAAGGCAACTCAACTATACATGATCCATATAAACCATGGATTTTATTTTAGTAAACTGTAATTACACACGTCTTTTATTTGCAAGTTTGACCTTGTTGGAGGGTTCGCGTGACATTTTCACAAGGGCGGTCCCCGTTATTATTAAATAGACTTCCTCACTGGGATAGATTTCCGTTTTATATTTACACTCTCCTTTCGCCCCTGTCCTACATTTCGAAATCTTCTGCCCCTTTAGAGCCACAGAGGTGTAACTTCATAAACAGTTTTCTTACTTCAGTGTTGACTACGTTTGGTTAGGTTTGAATTATCGTCACACCACACTCCGTACCACCCTTATTTGGGTAAAAACAGAGAGTAAAAAGGCAGTGGGAAAATCGCGGTTGGTCCGTTAGTTGGAAACTCTTGTAAGGTTATATTTACACACAAAATGTATCTGAATAAAATTTAACCAAAATGCAAAAAAATTGCCAAATTTTCTAAAAAAAAAATTGAAATCTGTTAGACCTCAAACGAAATGAATGTTTTAAACATGCTTTCTGGATGGATTCACAAATAATTTATGGAACTCTTTACATTATGCGCGGAAAGATATTCTCCATAGCATATTTCTATTTACCCAACTTAGGTTGGCAAGGAATATAGAGCTACAGTACACGGAGGCTATTAGCGACCGACATCGCAATTTAGAGACAGAGTCAATTGACGAGCTGACACCTGAGTAGAAGCACTTTTAACGGCGACTAGGCACTTTGGAGCATATTTAATGTGCATTCCCCCAACACAAGATATTATTCATGGTAATTTTTGGCAGCACAGGCAGTTCATTTTGGCAATGCCCGGACAGAAACCTGGGACCTTTCGCATGGAAAACAAGCACTTTACAGACTGGGCTCTCCAGCTCCCAGCATTGACTATGATTTAGCATGTAACCGTAATAGCATATGGTTTGTAAAGCAAAAATAAAAGTATAAATGTAACTTCGCGAGTTAACCTTTTTTTCCAAATGAGCAGGGGTACACTGTTGTTAAATGAGCATTTGTTAATTGCAAAAGTGATTTTTTTTTAATTTATCCTTTTCTAATACAAAACAAAAAAATTGCAGGCCACTGTTTCCATATAGCTAGTGGCACACTCTTAAAATGAACGATCGATTTTAACTCAGTCTGAGTTACTTTTTACTCCTCCAGTCTAGAAAATGCACTTCTCCTATAGGAGTGGATCCTTTGTGTGTTAAACCTCCGGTAGGATCACACCAAACGAGTGATTTTAACTCAGTCTGAATTAATATTCACTCCTTTCCAGTGTCGAAAACGGACTTTTCCTACTGGAATGGATTTCACTCTTTTGTTTTAAGAGTGTAGTTAGGCTTCTATCAGATTTATGGAGTAAGTTACACCAAACTTTTACAGTGTATTCAACGTATTATTTAAAGGTCTTATTTCTAATGCTCATGTACATGCGAAGAAACCGAGTTAGCTCTCTTTGACTCAGAGGCATAATTTCCCAACATCAAAACTTATAATTTCTATAAGCGTCCGGCGTTCGTGACCAGATTTCTCCCTTTAATAAACCAAAAGAAAACTCCTTTAAAATAAAAGAAAGGCTTTTGTGTGTGCCGCGTCTCAAGATTGATAAAGAGACCACGTGTCAACAAGAGAAGGCGAGAATAGTAAGGAATTGACATATTAAGGTTCCTTTTATTTTTAGGGTGCGGATGTGAGCAAGATAACAAATGTCAAGTTGTACATACCGAATTCGATGATATCTGTCTGGATGTCTCTGGGCATGATCATCTTTAGCCCAAAGAGACAGAAACGACTAAGTTAGATAAGAGCTAAGTGGTACGAAAATAGGTTTTATCGCAAGATTCTAAGTTTTGCTATTAAAAAAGTGAGGAGGGGATTGAAAAATGAAACTAGTTAAAATTTTAGTTTACACTACATTTTGATTTTGTTTTACGTTGATGTTTTTACATTGCATGATTATAAGATGTATTTTTTAAAAGATGGCTTTAAAAAAAAGTTGAATATGCTTATACTTTAAAAATTGTTTACAATAATTTAAAGCGAAACTTAATAGTTTCTCCACAATCGTAAGTGTTAAACTGAAAATTAACAACAAATACTTAATTTAGCACAGAAGCTTCCAAAATGTTGGGTCATTACAAGAACCAAAGAAAAAGTGAGCACGTGCCAACAGCAGGGAAGACAAGAAAAAAAGGAACTGACACATTAATGTTCCTTTTATTTTTAGGGTACCGATGTGAGCAAGATAACCAAGTGTCAAATTTATCTGTTGTACATACAGAAATTTCGTATCTATCTGGACGCATAATTAAACATTGATACGTCTAAAGTCCCAAGGGGTAGAAGACTAAGTTAAGACGCCTTAAGTTTGGGAATTTATAATACAAAAAAAAAAATCTTGTTGCATGGACATATAAAACTGCTTGGTTGATGTCTACAAAATAAGAGTTTCCCAAGACCCACACATTTCAGCAATGTTTATATTCCAAAAACTATTTTTTAAAAATGCATTTACAACACCCACACTTCTAACACAAAAAATGCGTGCAAAAATGCCAAAAAAATAAAATTCTAAACCTACTGCATTCAGAAAGTTTGAGGTAGACAAAAGGGTGGATACCAGACTTGGCTTATGATTTACTGCGTGTTTTGAGTATTTCTGCCTAAAGTAAAAACACACAGAAAAGATAAAAACTAATGAAATGCATAGAAGTTTAGTTAACGCCCGTATTCCTTTTAAAGCTCTGCAAAAATGGCAAAGGTCAAAGGATGTTTATTGCATTGGTGTGGTGCACTAAAAGAATTGAGATGCATTCCAAGTAAAGAAACTCGTCCATCAATTATAGTTTTCAGTTTGTCATTTATCAGCGACTGCTTAGGTTAGTTTAGGTTTGAATTATCGTCGCACTAGAGCTACGCGAGGGTTATTGGAGACATGCGTCGTATTTTAGAACCACAGTCAAGTGACGAGCCGACACATGAATAGGCGCCCAACGCAACTGTTAAGGGCGACATCGGCCGCGTTAGGACTTTGAATGATATTTAACGTGCACTCCCTTACACGGGGTATTATTCATCGGACATTTTTTGACTGCACGGGCCGTTTATAAATCGGCAGTTATTTTGGCGATGCTTGGTCCCGAACCTGGGACCTTTCGCATGCTAGGCGAGTGCCTAACCGACTGGGCTCCCCAGCCCCTTTATCAGCGACCGCACTTCTTAAATTCAAGTAATTTTTATTCTCAGAATTTATTACCACAGAAAAAAAGATATAAATTTAATCCAATAGCAGTATTTTCTAAAAGGCTTGGAAGCCTGATATTTAGCAATTAAATTTCATCTGCGCAAATTTTGTTTCTAATGCTTTTATTCAATAAAATATGAATACTGAGTTATAAGCAGTTAGAAGGTGCTTAAATTATATAAATTCCCCTAGCTAAGTGCTTAGTACAGTGATCGATACTTTGTTAAATGACGTTTGAAACATAACTATAAAATACCCGATTAATATGAATATTCAAAATTCAAATATCCTTAGGCAAACAGCCGAATCCAACAGTCAAAAAAGTTTACAATAAGAATTGGCTAGTCAATTTACAATAGGAACAATAAAGCGAATAATAAAGATGTCAAATATTATGGTTGGGGAGATGTGAGAAAGCTGTTAATCGTATACAAATTTCAAATCTAAATTCAAAGCACATGAAGAAACTATGTCAACCAATCATAAAGTCAATATACAACTTAATTTCATATAAAAAAAACATATCAAATTACTATCTCTTCAATTTTATTACGAAAAGCACGAAAGCAAGTTGAACGATGGACAAAAAAGTGAATATCAGATATCACAATGGGCCAGAAGCTCTCTGTACAAAGAAAATGAGTTTTCTTCGCGAATAATTCAATGCTTGATGAATAGGGCGGGAAAATGGGAAACTTCTATTGGAGTGAAGACATAAAAAAAGGAGGTACCAGATTCCATTAAAAAAATTAGTAAGCAAATAAAGCGACTGGATGACTATGAAATACCACTAACCTATATCTTTTATTAAATGAAAAATAAAAAGTTTAAGAATAAGGCGCTATTAAGTCGTAAAATAAGAAAGCAAATTGGAAAGGTATACACTGTTTAATGGATGCAAGGATGAAATGGTTTGGAGTTACAGAACGTTCTATTTATTCACGACACAGTATACAGAAACAGTTAATGTTTTCTGATGACTTTTTTATTAATGTGTTTTGCTCATCATGGGATGAGGGCAATAATAGAAGCAAACACAGAAATAGATTTATAAATAAAATCCAGGAACTACATATTTCTTGGGGGTTAAGGATATCGTAAAAGATTTAATTATGGAAAAACCACCGTCAGCAATGTAGTCAAAAATAAAGTCAATTATTTGGTTGTTTTCATTCTTACCTCAATCCCGATTAACAATTTTTGAAATACACATGCAAATATGCATCGAATAGAAGGCTCATCAATCATTCAGGGATTCTTCAACTAAGAACGAAAAAAAAGTTACAATTTCATAAGGTTTCTTCTCCAGGGTATCATAAAGTACTCATATTTGACTAATAATTTCTCACAATTGACAAACTATTTTTCCACGGGATATTTATGAATGTCATAGTTAATTAAAGTACCACAGTACCACTTTTTTAGGAAGGATCTCCCTTTCAACATTACAGTACACATCTTAGATTATGTAATCAACAAAAACAATTATTTATGAGAGTTGCATTTTTGCCATATTATTTTTCTTATTGCTTCATTTTCTATACAAGAGACAATTTACTGATACAAACTGCACAAAACCGATTACGAAAGCATATGAAAAACAAACGAGAGGACAGTTTTCAGACCGAAGCCCAGCGAAGAATTTCTTCGGGGTTGGCGAGAGTTGCGAGTAGGGGCGAAAACTCTCCTTGCCAACCTAAGTTGGGTAAATAGAAATTATGCTATGGAGAAGATCCTTCCGCGGATGTAAAGAGTTCCATAAATTATTTGTGAATACATCTCGAAAACATGTATAAAACATTAATTTCGTTTAAGGTCTGACTGATTTGAATATTATTTGAGAAATGTGGGCAATTTTATCAGAATGAAAGGTATATTTTGGTTAAATTGTATTCAGATCATTTTGTATGTAAATATTACCTTACAAGAGTTTACAACTAACGAACCAATCGCGCTTTTCCCTCTGCCTTTTCACTCTTTGTTTTTACCCAAGTTAAGTTGGCCCGAAGTGTAGTTAAAAATGAATATCCTCGCTCAAAATAAAAAAAAAAGTGTCCAGCAAAAAGCAGGGTCATTCATATACAGCTCCAAAGTATCTACGAAATAAACAAAATAATAAGCCACACGCTTATATTAAATACGAGGTAAAAGAAGTGTTCTATTTATCCCATACCTCAAAGGTTAAACAACGCCATCTGCATATCAAAATTAAGAAACATCATTACAGTAACAGATTAAAAGGAACCCAAAAACATCTCTTCAAGGAAGGTGTCACCTGCCAAAAGGCACGTCTAATGACAGAAAACGTCAAGTTTATCAACCAAATTTAAGCCCACCTCGATAAAGGATGAGGAAGACACATTTCTTGAAAGTCATGCATTTTTAATTGAGAAAAACCATCATTATGAATATTAATCCAAAACAATTGTCAAACAAGAAGGTATACCTCACCGCAGTTTAAGTATGCAGTATACAAATGTTCTGTGGGAAAACGGGTAAATAGTTCTAATTTCCGAGTGAGAGAATCGAATGAAAAAAGGTTTTTTTTTTACACATTCAATAAATCCCTGTTATTCGTTATTTCGAAACATGTTTTCATTATTTTTTATTTGTTTTTGCTTTAGTTACAGTGTAATATTAATTTTTTTTCCGGCGATTTTGACGAAACATTGCGAACGAATATCAGGGCGAACATATCGCGTAGGAGCGACCAATCAGAGAGGCAAAATTCCGTTTGTTTACGCGTGTTTCTTCCGCGTAGAACATTTTAATGCTGCAAACTTAAGGTGTGTATTGGTGTAGTGTCCATATAACAACTTTGTCACATTGCAGAACTCTTCCACAAAAGCGACAATCAATTTTTGTTCATTAATAATTTTTGGTTGTAAATACTTTATTTTTCTATGCTTAAAATTAGACTTATTTTGTGTGTATATATTATGTTTTCATATAATAAGTAAGGTAGCAAGTTAAAGGCATTTTACACAACATTTTTTAAATAACAAACAGTTTACATATTATTTAAAAATAAACATTCTAAATTCGAAAAAAAATCGAGAAATAAAAAAAAATGAATTTCTTTACTAAAACCGACCTTAAGTTTGCAGCAGAGAAATGTACTGCGCGGAGGAAACTGGGTAAACAAAGCAGCTGGCACCGAAATTCCGCCTACTCTGATTGGCTGCTCCTTAGACCCTGATATTCGTGCGCTCTGTTACGTCAAAATCGCAGGAAAAAATAATTAAAATTACACTCTAACTGAAGCTAAACTAAACAAAATTATAAATTTATGTCTTGAAATAACAAATAAAATTGTTTATTGGATGTGAAATACCTTTTTGTATTCGATTCTCGCCCTCGAAAATAAGAACTATTTAACCTTTTTTCTCGTAGAACATTTGTATACTGCAAACTTACGGGTTTTCGGCTGTCGGAAACTATGTCCCAGACCCCATTTAAAAGACATCAATCCAAAAACACGCAGGTGACGATGTTTCGAATTAAGTAAGCGGGAAAAAAAAGTAACACATTGATGTGGATCGTGGACAACCGGGTTGTCGTCATCAATGTCCAATTGACAAAAGAGGGTCATTAACATAAGGCTAATTACAATCACGAACTTCCAACAAAGAACGCAGTAGATTTTTTCGGCTCTCAGGCGAAGCCTTGTTGACACCATGGTAATTAGGAGCTTAATTAGTTAATTATATGAATGGTCAATGAAAATTTGAACTTATCAATAATATTTTGATCAATAAAGAACTAGCTTTTTCCACGATTTGGAAAGGAGAAAAAAAATAATAAGGAGTAGTGTGCCGTGGCCATTTAAGTAAACAAATACTGCAGTAACTAAACAAATGACTTAGGGCTTAGACCATTGTCGTAAGCACTCAAATAACTCTAACCTATAAGAAAGCATACTCAAAGACTGATAATTTCAGAGCAAAAATGGTCAAATTCATTGTTGTGATTACTGCAGTTTACCCTTCAGCAGTGGTTTTGAAACTTTCCATATTCGCTAGGCAAACGTCAATGCGAGTTTTTTTGTGTCTTATCGAAGGATTGACGGGAAAATTTGCTTATCGTTCGCGGCAACCTCGATTCACGCCAGATATCAGTGGATGCGAGACACACGTTTGTACCGCGAATGAAGAACCGAAAGAAAAACCGGTTTCCGGTCGCCAATGTCCGCCAAGCAGACACAATTACGGAAAGACTCGAAAGAAATCAATCGGTTCTTCCCCCTGTACTCTTCAAATGTAGTTATAAATAAAGGCAATGAACCCTTCTCAATCTCCAATGAGACACAACATAAACATCTGTCCCACTAATTCTTCATCTCCATAATTGGCTAGATCCTCCACAACCCCAAACCAATTTGGATATCAAGGGTTGGATCATTTTTAGAAAAAGTCCAAACCGAATCAATATTCGAATACCAATTACCAGAGCCTTTTCCTCGTATTGGAGTAATGGCGAAGTTAGAATAAAAGTAGCCACCTTGCTCATCGAGAAGCAAAATTATGATGACCTGCTTTGTGTTTTGAAGCCAGAAGATATACAGAGCCAACGCACCCTTGGCAGTACAAATAAATGTCAATATCACTAAAGGATACAAAAAGAAAAATTGGCGATTGAAGTCAAAATCAATTGAATCAATAAATGTAGATATGGAAAATTTCCGCCCACGTTCTTTCTTTCGTTAAAATGTTTACAAGAGAAAGCGAAGTGAGAAACCAAACATATGTACACTCTTGCAAAATAACAGAGTATAATTGCGGTTCATTCAACGAACAGATTCAAAAACCTTGTTGAGAAGACTCCTCTCCCCACAGAGTTCAAGCTGTTAAACACGGATTGTAATTTTAAACATTGCAAAACATAAAGTAATGAACATAACTTGATATTTTGCATCGTACATTTAACTACACACTGAAAAAGATATAAAACCTAGCAATACAAGAAAAAATATGCGCAATCTAATTTAACATGTGAAATCTCTACATTTTGGAGCTTATCTAGACAGAATTCGACCAACTTTCCAACGACGCGCATCGAATTATCGAAGTGCAACAAAACTAGGGAGTTTTTGCATGCACCGAAGTTTGGTGAGATAGCGCACTCTTTCTTTATAAGCAGCATATTTACGCCGGATTTTAGTGCGATATGGCTCTTTATTCATTTTACGGTGTAGTGCTAGGATTGGAAAGTAACTTTAAAATCTAAAAAGTAACTGCGAGAGTTACTGCTAATTTATTAAAAATGTAACTCTGTTACAGTTACTTTTAGAAATCTCAAGTCATAAACGATTGCAATATAAGCATCATTCTGAGATACAGAAGTACAAACAAAACATTGCAATTCGAATTAATTAAAAATGTTTTTATATCATTTTAAGGGGGTTCAATACCCACAAATCGGTGAAAAAATCAAAACAAAAATTATTGGCTTAAAATACTATTACAACCTTTATTAATAATGTCACAAAGTATCAAGACGATTGGAAAACTATTTTTGACATTAAGAGCTATTTTAATGTCATGGCTTCGTAAGGAAATGGGTTAACAATAAAAACTTTAAACGCGTTTTTCTCAGAACTTGATTTTTTGAACTTCGATGTACCTTTTCTCAAAAACTATGCTATGTTTTCTCGTAAACTTTTTTTATATGATGTAATACATAGTATAGATTAATCTGAGGTTATGAATTTTAATAAAACTAAAGTGAAAAAAAATGTTATGGGGCAAAAAAGTGAGAAATTTCATGATTTTTTGGGTACTTTAAAACTTATTTTATTTAAAAAAATCTAACAGTTATTAAAAAAAAAACTTTTAAGCTCAGATTGATATATAAGGTTGGCATAATACACACAGACATTTTTAAAATGATCTGATCAGTAGTTATTGTGAAAAGGTACATTGAAATTGGCCAATTTAACATTACCGATATACAACATACTGAACCCCCTTAAAGGAGTTGCAATTCAAAATTGGCATTCCCTTCGGAAAGTAATGGAAAAGTAAAACGAAATTTTGTTGGTACTTCGGAACCGCTGAAAGTAGCTAAATTAGCTACTTTATGAAAAATCTAACGGCGTTAACTCCAATTCCTGGTGGGATAAATGTTGAAGCTTCCTCTTACAAAGACCACCTCCCCTCTTTTCCTTCTTGGGCATCAGGCAATCGGCCACCAAAACTCATTTTCTTTCCTATGCCTAGAAGACGCGCTAATTAATTCAAATCACATCGACAATCGAGGGCAGAGCCCAGCGCATCACGTCCCCAGCCTGTAATCGACTTATCGATGTCTGGCACACTGCTAAACTTCTAAGTATAGATTAGGTTGAGTTACAGTGACCCAAGTACAAGAAACATCCATAAATGGCATAATTACAAATGTATGGATAAAAAATTTCCTGGAGTCTTGGAGGAGGGCTTTTTTCCCGTCAAGAGTTACTAAAAAGCAAATTGGATTGCTAGAAAATAGCAAAGAACTTCAGGATTTTAAAATTCCATTAAAAGTTCTAAGAGAGTGTTTGTATGGATAGACTTAACTTTAAATCCATACTTAAATCCCTTTTCATCTTTGATAAAAATAAAAATTCCATTTGAAATTAGTTTTCAGAATCTTCGAGGACAATGCAGAGTGCAAAACTTTTTCCAGAATAAAAAAAAAAAAAAATTGCTAACTTTTTCTATTATCGACTTGCTTCGAAACTGATTAGGCGTCCACTAAATCAATACAATAAAGGGTCATTCCATGTCAAAACACCCAGGCCATGTAACCCACCGACTCGGATTTTCTTGAAACTTTGTACATTTGTTCTCCCATATGATTTAAGAATATATGCCAAATTTTTCTGGTTTCTTATTGTAACTTTTTTTTATATTAAATTTTAAAAATTGGGATTTTTCTGAATTCGTTCTCACCCCGATCGCTGGTCTGAATTGCATCAATTTACATAAATGCTTATAACTTCAGTATTTATGGAGCAATTGGCTTCAATTTTTTTTTAAACATTAATGGAAACTTGTAGTTAATTTACCAATAGAAAGCTCAGGGGTAAATTAATATAAAAAAATTACAAAAATGTTGAAAATGCAACTTTTTTCAATTTTTTGAAAAATACGTGATGATAGAAATATTCTAATAACTTTTTTCTCACTCCTCTCAGGAAATCGATTTTGGTGTCTATAGATTCCTTAGGTTTTGAGCTTTAAAATAATAAAAAATCAGAATGGTGTTTTGGCTTAATGGATAGATAATCAAGTTTAAAAACAGAAAATCTATTTTTTGCACATCGACATTCAACCAATCTTTCTAAACCAATTTCTGTATATTCTTGTAAAACTTCTTTTCATTACTTTAGTTTTAATGTATGTACTATAAACTTTTTAGATTATCTTTATTTTACAATTTTGAATATATATATATAACCAACTATGAAAATTTCAAACCCTCTATGTACCTGTACAAGCTTGCAGAAAAAATAAATTTTTATAATTTCTAATTTAATAATATCATATAATTTATTATCTTTATCTTCATAATTGGAATATTTTGTAGATGTTCCCATTAGTCATTTATAGTCCAAAAGATCTAATTGTATATTTTTGAAGAAAATTTTCAAATACTTCAGGTATCCTTCCTGATGACACATGAACATACTCAAGTTTAATTTATTTTGTTGACATATTTTGTCATATCTAATTTATGATTTAAATTGTTTTAATTAAAAATTAGAAGCTTTAAATAAGCTAGCATTGTGTACTAAAAGTGTGGATGTAATAAAACTTACCAAAACTGTTCACACAATTCAACATGTAGGATTTTTGAAATTCTTCAAGTAGTTAAAATATAAAGTTTCAAAAACTTGTCTGGCCTAACATGTTTACTTGGACTAGGTACTGAATAAGTAGGTTGGTAGCACAAGCAGAAAGCATGCAGAAGGAGCATAAAGATGTAACTAAAGGAGCTCATTTGTTTATTTCAAATCAGCACTTCAAAGAGGCCCTTAAAGGGGACACCTCTTGCAAGATGCTAGGAATGTGGCATACCATCTGCAACCACTTAACTGAATTTCCTTTTCGCTCATCTGCACTTACTTGATCATTTCTAACTGAATAGGAAAGTCAGCTCTTCTCTAGTTATTTAAGATTTTTAAAGCATCGATATAATTTGTAATTTTCTTCATGTATTTTTGCTTTAAAAACATGGATTTATGCAGCATTGGAAAATTGGGTGAAGCACAATGTCATTTGGAAACATACACCTTAGTAAAAACTTTGAAGAGTTTATCAACATTGAATGAAGAACAGCAAGAAATAATATTACTAATGTCTGGTACAAATTGTTCAGAAAGCAAAAACATTTCAACTATATGTAAACATCATAAGAACTACTATTTAAAAGCATATGAAACTCATCAAAAAGTGTGTTGTGGTCCTACAAACATATATAAGCAGCCTGTAAAAGAAATCTTTGCGGTCAATATACTTGGCTTCATCTAAATTGTTAAAAGATAAGATAATCCAGAAAAAAAGTTATGCATAACCTGTTGCAAAATTGTTGAAATTGGCACGGAAGCTTATAATGAATGTGATAAAAAGGACAAGTATAGAGGATGTGAATAAAAGTTTAGATTCCTTAGGATGCTCTCCAATTAAACAACATGCTATTCAAAACGGCATCATATGGAAAACGAAAATTAGAAAAAGTTATTAATATTTTAGAGAAAAAAAAATGAACCAAGCATTAGATATTGATGAAGATTCCAGCTGCAGTGGTGAAAATAGTGATGAAATTGTTAAAAAAGCAAGGGATTTTGATGAGATAATGCTATCGTTAAAAGAATAAGTTGCTAAGGTAGGGACATATTTTGTGAAATATTTTGTGTGTTACCAGAATCAACTACTTTAGGACGAAGATTTTACTTTAAGGAAGAGGATATTAAATCAACAGTCCTCTCACGTAAAATGGAATGAAAACCAAAGTACTATAAGGAAATTTATCTAAAAACCTCATCACCTTTTATAAAGTTAAATTCTCAGGGAGCCAATGATTACCTTATTTAAAATAATGAAGTGTTTATGAGACTACTATAAATCTCGCCTTGTTTGAAAAATAAGTTCAAATTTAGTTACAAAAAGGCGAGTGATTTTGTTACGCAAATATTGGCAGAATTTTTTGGAAAAATTAATCTATTTTATACTGTGTTGGCTAACATTTTCCATAATGATTTACTGTATACAGAATGCTTATTTTTTTATTACAGTCAGAAGCCTGAAATACTTAATTTTAAATGTAGTTCTATAATAGTTATTTATAGTCTCAATGATTTTAATAATAGTTGGATTATTTTTTTTTATCTTCTATGTAGTAAATACCAAATTAATATAATATATCTTGAAATATTAGTTTTATTTAATTTAAGTAAGGCAAATATAAAGGCTTTTGTCTTCTAACTGTATATTAATTATGTAATTCGGTCCAGAAAATTTAAATGGAACCTTTCAACAACCTTGTATCGGTATGTAGAAGTTTTAAAAGTTTCCTTAAAATGGCAATATTTTTTCCTCAGAATAATTGTAAAAAATAAATATATAATCCAAGAAATTTAGTACAATTAATATATTAAAAGTAATGAAAAGAAGTTTTTACGAAAATATCAAGAAATTGATTTAGAAACATTGGTTGAATGTCGATGTACAAAAAATAGATTTTCTGTTTTTAAACTTGATTATCTATCCATTAAGCCAAAACACCATTCTGATTTTTTATTATTTTAAAGCTCAAAACCTAAGGAATCTATAGACACCAAAATCGATTTCCTGAGAGGAGTGAGAAAAAAGTTATTAGAATATTTCTATTGTCACGTATTTTTCAAAAAATTGAAAAAAAGTTGCATTTTTAACATTTTTGTAATTTTTTTATATTAATTTACCCCTTAACTTTCGATAGATAAATTAACTACAAGTTTCCATTAAAGATTTTAAAAAAAAATTGAAGCCAATTGCTCCATAAATACTGAAGTTATAAGCATTTATGTAAATTGATGCAATTCAGACCAGCGATCGGGACGAGAACGAATTCAGAAAAATCCCAATTTTAAAAATTTAATATAAAAAAAAGTTACAATAAGAAACCAAAAAAATTTGGTATATGTTCTTAAATCATATGGGAGAACAAATGTACAAAGTTTCAAGGAAATCCGAGTCGGTGGGTGACAAAACACCATATTTTTGGGTGTTTCGACGCGGAATGACCCTAAAGCAAAGGATGTTTTTTAAGTTAAAGAATTCTATCCGAAGTAATAATTTTCCAAATCCATGACGGAAAATAGTCATGGAAATCGAGTCGTTGAAATCATATTTTTCGGCAAAAAAAACAGCCATTTAAAGCACCACTCTTTAAGATTCTAAAACTGTCTTTATTTTGTTTGTGCGGCAAATATTTAATAATTCTATTAGTACTCCATTATGCGGAACGGCATTCAAGTGGCAAAGACCACTCGTAGAAAATTGCGATTTACAAAAAAAAAAATAAATAAATAATAAAAATAAAAATATGAAACTTGAAGATCAAGAAGGTCCAATGTACCAAAAAGGAGGCTTTCCTGCTATTTGAATGCAACTTCAATCTTTAAACGCGTTTTCCTCAGCATAAAAGTTTCATCAAAATTTTTACACGAATACTTTGATTTTTAAAAAATTATGCGAGTATCTTTTATTTTTTTTCTACTATTACGTAAGACCTTCAGGAGTGTAATGAACCGAGGACTTGACTCTCCTGCTATTAACATTTATTTTAGGACTATTTAAATTAGTTAATTTGAAGGATTTTCCCAGACAGAAATTTCATGGCATTTTCGAGTCTTTCTAAAATCCATAATTTGGCTCAGATTACTTACTTTTCGGTTGATTACACTCTCCATATTCAAAAGTACACATATATGAAAAATATACCTTGTAAACAAATTTATATTTTGGTAAGTAGCGTTTTTCGTGGAAACAAAATTTTGAATAATTTACCATTTTTTTGTAAAAAAAAATATAAAAAATAGTATTTTATAATTGATTATGTTAATTAGTGCATAAGTAAATCATAAAAATAATAAAAAAAATTCTAAAGATTGATTTTTCTAAAATTTCCCTCCGAACGTAGTCGGATACCTTTAGTAATTGTAACAGAGTTACTTTTTAAAAGTAACTTTCCAATCTCTGCTACCAACCACATAACTGATTGAAATTTACCTAATTTAACCTAACGTTTCGACTTAACCCACTCTCCCTGCTATTGCATGTGAAGAGAAGGCACATGCAAATGAGTTTTATACTGATATGATACACTGATTCCAAAAGTGCACGTTATATTATTGCAATGGCAGTTAGATATTAATTCAATTTTGTCCTTGTAACTGTTACGTTATGTTTTTTGAAGATTCAAATCGTTGCTTCCCGGATGTTATTTAACTAATGATTACTATTAACTATCAATATCTGTCATGTAATAAAGATGGATATTGAATTTTAATTATCTTAATTCATGCCAACGCCTAGAAAGTTTTCATTTTATGCTCTAAAGTGTAACGTATGGCTAAAAGAGGGGGTCAAGATATTGATTAATTTGGATAACGAAATGCCCATATGCCCGGAAGATCATAAAAGCTATGCAAAAAGTGTGCAAAGTTAAACATTTTAAGCGCAAGACTAGAATAATTTTTTTATAATCACGTAACAAAAAATATTTTTTATATTCTACATAAGATTTTAAAGATTTTAATAGTTCCCATATGCTTAGTGTAGTTTTTTTCATAAAAAGTCAAAAATGTAGGTGTGGTGTATATCATGAAACCGTGGGAAAAGGCTCCTCTTTTTCGCACTTGTGCTTCAAAGTAACTTATGCACTTTGTTTTTAATAAAAATGCGTAACTTTATAAACGGTTATTGATTTGAAATAAGTGGTATTCTTTTTGGCATGGCATTATAAAAATATTTTTATATTAAAATTATTTATTATTAAACTTAAAAAACAACAACAAATAAACATGAGTTTTTGTTGTCAGTGATATTTTAAGGCATTTTGAGAAAGAATTTTTCCTAATCAATTGAAAAGAAAAGCAATGTTGTTATAAAAAATATTTGTATTAGAAATTTGCAATACATACTAAACTAAATGTCGACCCTATCAACATCGGCCAAAAATAAAATCTTAAAACCGCTATCGAGGTCCATGCCATATTTAAAAACGAATTATAATTCTAAATTAATTTGCCCTTGTGGAATAACATAAAACAAAAGTTTTTACATTGATATTTAATAATATTAAAATCCATTAATATACACACTCTCAGAAGTAACACTTTCTTTTTTGACGATTCATTAATCCTCAAGCCTCATTTCGTTAATTTTGAGGATTGTTTCGTCAAACTATCGCGTGACTTTTGAGTAAACGCGAATCCTCACTTTTACGATCGTGATTTGACGATTCTGTATCTTGCTTGTGAGGAAACATAATCTCATTTTTGTACTCACATGTTGAAAAATGACGAAATATTTCTTTAGATTAGACGACATTCAAATCCTCATAAAAATGAGGATTCAAATTTCCTCACTTTGAGGAAACGAAAACTCGGAGCATTTGCCAGTAATGGAATCGTCAAAATTAAGGAAAATTTCGTCGTTTTTGTGCATTCATTTTTTAGAGTGCATGCACTCAATAAGCGTTTATTTGTGCAAATAGATTTTTTTTGGTATAATAAAAATGCTCGATAAAATATTACATAATTTTAAGAAACGAAAATATTATATAACTGAAATCCAACAAAAAAAAAAGAGTTTTAACCATTTTTTAATGTATTAACAATCAATATCAACGAAATTAGTTTTTTTAAAAGAACAGTAATGGCGTCATGTGAATCAAAAGAAAATAACTGTTTTGTACAATCAGAAATAAATTTTCAATTATTTCTGATTTTATAAAACAGCAAATGTCTTTAATATTAAGTTATAGCAATAAATAAAGCATCTCTTTTATTCAATCAGGTTGAATAACAAATAATTACAGTAGTCATAAAGGCGGGGCGAATAGTAGGCAGCCGGAATCATTTCCAACCACTCCAGAAACCTCAAAAAACAGACGATTCACCAAAAAAGAAAAGACGCAACAAAAATCCATATACCAAATCAATCGATATGCATAGCACCCCAAAGCGACAAAAACACCCAAAAAAACTGGAGCAAACGACGATATGAAAAGTATATTTCGAGGCCACACACAAAACCGAAATCTTGCAACTTAAATTTGCTCGTTAGAAACCCCACGCGAATGCAGTAGCCTGCCTCACCCCAAAAAACAAAGCCTCTATGCGGGATCCTCACGCACAAGTCACCGGTATATAGCGTGACCTTTCCATTTCGGACAGATTCCGTTTTGGCGAACATTTTTGTTGATTTGTTAAGTTTGTGAGTTATTTTGTAGGCAAGAGATCTTTGGTGCTGTTGTTCTTTTGAAGAAAATTGTTTTTGAAGGAAGAAGAAACGCCCTGGGCGTGACATAGGTACGCTTTAAGGCTTGGTTGAGTAGAATCATCGCCACACTAGAGCTACAGCTAGAGCAGGGCTATTTGCGAAGAGCGTCATAATTTAGAACCATAGTCAAATGGCGTGGCGACATCCGAGTAAACAAACACCCAACATAACTTTCAGGAGCGAAATCTTTATTGTCATGCTCAATGCCATTCTCAGTACTTCGTAGTTCATTACTTTTGCATTTTCTAATATCTCCATGGAAACTCAAGTACTAGAAAAATTATAAAAGGAAATAAGACAAAAGTAAGAACACAAATTTCACGCTTTTGCACGTTATTATAAAAAAATATTTAAAGCAAGCACGTGCCAATTTTTCGCTTAATAAAGTGTTATTTTCGGCACTAGTTGCTTAAATGCCTAGTACGTACAGATTAAAAAAAATTATATATACAGATCATGACACACTATTAAAAAACGTATTAAAATAAATTTTACGAGCTTGAAGCACAAAAATACTCAAGTTCAACGGGAGTTAGATTAAGCAGTCGAAGCCAAAGGCTACTTATCAGAGAACATGTAAAAATAACCTTCTATTAATTCTGATATTCCTAATTTCTGGGTTAATGCCGTCCAAAAACATGCAACCCGGAGCCATAGCAAACGAAGATAGGTTTATATTAGTTTCCCTAATTATTTTCTGCCGTTAATGAAGGCGTGTCCCGTGTCTTCCTGGCGCCCACGGCGACGAAACTTGGCGAGAGTTAAGGTGCCAAAAGGAATTCGAGAGGTGGCTTCAATGTGACAGTGGACCAAGTCTTATTTTGAATTTATAAACCATTAAGAAAAATTTACGTGCACATATAGTATTTTGTGAAACAGACTTCAGAAATTAGAATAAATAAATCTCACAGTAAATGTTCAAAATACGACGCATGCAAATGGAGCAAATTTAATTTAAATTTGTCCTTAATAGCCCATTAAATAAACATATAAATTACACACACTTATAGGACCCCTAAGATTCACCCCTTAAAGAGTACTGCTGTTTTCGGGAAACATTTTTGACATTCCAAACCTTGTAACCGTTTGAAAAATGAAATTAATCTATTTAAATTTAAAATATATATAACAAATAATTTAACATTTAATTTCAAATATCATTCATATAATTAATATTCATTCCTATCGTGGTTACGTTTTTATGGTTTGATCGAGGTTAATGTTCACCGGCACAGACATTCAAAAATACAATAATTCACAATTTTTAGAAATTGACAGAAAACAACCCATGCATAACTCCCATAATCGTTTCTCAATTTGTAGAATTTGACAGAAAACAACCAATGTATAACGCCCATAATCTAAAAACCTAAAACTAACCGACTTTGAAAACAAACAAATAAAAATTATCACAACTTTTCATACGTCCACTGTGCTGCTACGAAAGCTCACTTCATACCTGTACCATAGACTCGAGAGATACTTAACCCATTAGGTAACCCCACGGATATGTGTCAACTTCCATGACATAATGATTCCTATGGGTCACACAAGGTCGTCATGATATATTGGAAGTTAATGCGTATAAACATATATTTGACACTTTTTATAGCAAGACATCAGATTTACGACTCTGAAGTGTGTAATTATGGTGGGTAGAATACTAAGTTAAATTTTGGCGTCACCGATAAAAAAAATAATTAAAAAATAAGCCTTAGAAATAACTAATTAGTTATGATCGATAATTCGAATATATTTACATGTGAAACGCATTGGAGAATTCAAAATTACAAGTAAAAAGGGGACTTATTTAAAAAAAGAACCAACCTCACACCACCCCCTTCAAAAGAAGATATTAAAAAATGTATCAAACATAACTCATTAAAGACATTAGATATTATAAGCCAATTTTTGTTCAATACCCCACCGCAGTTTAAGTATGCAGTATACAAATGTTCTACGGGAAAAAGGGTAAATAGTTCTAATTTCCGAGTGCGAGTATCGAATAAAAAAATGTTTTTCACATTTAATAAATCCCTTTATTCGTTATTTCAAGACATATCTTTTTTAATTTTTATTTGTTTTTGCTTCAGTTAGATTGTAATATTAATTATTTTTTTCCTTTGATTTTGATGTAACAGGGCGAACGAATATCAGGGCGGACGTATCGCGTAGGAGCGACCAATCAGAGAGGCGAGATTCCGTTTGTTTACGCACGTTTCCTCCGCGAAGAACATTTTAATGCTGAAAACGTAAGGTGTGTTTTGGTGCAGTTGTTAAAAATATTTTAAATGCGTTTTTGTAACAAACATATAAGCAAGAACATGCTTTGACGGGGCTTCTAAAATTTAATTTAATTCCACCCTATAGTCTAAATTTTAACGAATTGTCCGTCTCAGAGAACTTTCTTTTAAGCGTCGACTTCTAAAACCTTACCTCACTTTAACGATAACTACTCCAAATTATCAAGACGAATGTTTTTTTTTTTCATCATAAGGCTTCTCATTAAAGTGGGCAGCGTATTGCCAATTCCATTTATCATATGTAGAACGTTCAAAAATACCGACAACATTTTAATGACGTCTTAAAAGGTAAGGTTCATTACCAAGCTCGATCAGAAGGCTATTGATTACCAAAGCTTGTTCGATGATTAAAAGCAAAGATATAATAACTAAAACAAGCTGTTAATTTGGTTCGAAATCAACAAGGATATTGGTGTCACTCATTTCACTTATGTGAGAAGTGATTAAGATTGACCATGTTATATATATTTAAACGGCATTTTTATGGTAAATGGCTACTAATTTCGGGAGAGGATAAAAGAAAGGATGCCAATAGCTTCACTCGATGCTGGAGGTAATTGTATGGGATAAAGGAAGGACACTGAGGAGTTGAATAACCACGATCGTAAGATTACTTGAAGATAATTGGAACTGTATTTATATTGGCTGTGGATCTACTAAGCCTCAGTTTTAAATCAAATTTTCCAATTTTTCCCATTTCGTATATTAAATCTTCTTTTTTTTGAATAGATGAAAATATTTTGATTACTTTAGATAACGAGATTTCATCATTTCGAGGGCACAAATCTCGCCCAACAGAAACTTTGGCGAAAAAAACCACAGTACACAGTTGAAAAAAACAACAGTATACATAGTTAAAGGTTACCATCGTAAATATGTGTAGTACTGAAAAATGCGACAAATAAAAACGCGAAGGAATTAAGTCCGTAAAACTTTTGACTATCCGATTAAAAGATGATTTTTTTTACCTTAAAGCAAGAAAATATATATCATCTTTCCAGAACCTAATTTTTACTTACAACTGAAATCGTGCAATCCTTTGATACGAATAATACAATTATAATTTTAATACTGAATAATAAATAAAAACAACTAACAAGCAATCGTCATAAATTTGCCCAACATTCAAAAAGGCAGTAGCAGAAATACCTCAAATTAAATATTTGACATTATTACAGACGTGACGACCGAAATAAGATTTCTCGCACAAAGAAACTCTGTTAGCTAAAGTGAAACCGACACAGAAATCCGTACATTGTGTACTTAAAAGAATAGAAAGAATTATACGTGAAATTAAAACCATTGATAACGGACTTAGACTTGATAACTAAGAACGTAAGTGTGTCGCTAAAAAAAAAGCAGATAATGCAAAGCTGTTTATTGATGGTATTTATTCACGAAGCGTAGAAACACTCGTAAATTATATTGTTTGAAACAAAGATAACTATGGCAACCAAGCATGAATCAAACTGAGGAAAAAATATTATAATGAAGTTATTCGCTGGATGTTTGTTATTGTGTGTAATATCACGTAATTAAGGTTTCATGTGGATTTGGTTACAAGGTATGGTGGGAAATTATATTATCATTAGTCCAATTCAATTACATAATTGGCGGGTTTAACAATCAATGTAAATTAACCCTCTAATGCATACGGTTGCCGTTTGGCAACAAGTAACATAATCCACTTTATTCTTTTATTTAGAGCTCCCTCTCGACAAATTTGTTTTTTTCATCTATTACAGTCCATTTTGAAGTTTTAGTTACTAATAACCCTCATAAATGACAGTAGTAAAAGTGTATTCGAAATAAAGTGTGAGGTAATTAACTGTTGGGAAATTACGTTTTTGGCAGTATTCAAAGTATAATAATATAAGTACTAAATACAAATAAATTGTTTTAAAAAAATAATTATAGTTCAAGAGGGTTATTTTAAAATATATTTGGTAGTTTTCTAGTCATTATTATCAAAATTGGAATTTTGTAGTTGGTTTTTGTCAAATGGCAAAAAATTTAAAAATTAAAATTATTTTTAAATTCTAATGCAATTAGTTTTTTTTTCAGTATTTTTCCCATAATATATATGAGTATTAAAGATGCATATATATTTTTTCGGGATGAAAAAAAAAGTCATGCATTAGAGGGTTAAATGTTATGTTGAGTGTGTGTTTGTATGTGCCTTGCATAGCTTTTCTGAATCTTAAACTAGAGATACTTTTGCCTTGTAACGTGGCACAAATATGTAGTTCATATTAAAATTACGATTTTTGAACATTCAGAGTTGAAAAGGATCTATCTATTGGAGAAAATTCGAATTATCTGAAAAAAACTACACCACATTCGCTCATATTCGATAATTTTTTTATTCAACTGTGTTGCCATCAACTCTGAGGAGATTAAATTAAACATTCAGAAAAGTTTAAAATTTTTTAAAAATATGTTTTAATGAAAGATCATAAAAGTCAAAAGAGAGAAATTAGAAACATTACTACAGAGCCAATGACTTGTCTCTATACCATTATTTTAGTAAAGAAATTTGCTATAATATATTATAGTTTTTCCAAGAGATCTAAAGATCTCACTGGAACAGCAGCAGAGCGTGTTCTACTCCTTCAAGAATAAAAATTCCATTTTAAAAATAAACAATAACTTTTTCAGAAATTCCAAACTTGTAATAAAATAGAAACTAAGGTCAATACATGATAACAGATTTAGGTCCCACTTCACAACTACGCGCTCATACTCACAATGAATACACATGTGCAATGTACATCTCGAAAGTGATAACGAATGGTGTGTTAGTGAACATTACTTATGCTAGAAGCATGTCGCCACCTGTAAATTATAATTAAAGAAATAAAAAAAATAACCAGAGAAGGCTAGGAATACGTGAAAATTAGTATGAACAACTGGTTCCAAATACATTGTAATTTTAAAATATAGTAGTGTAAACGTAGAAGTCGTGAGCGCGTTGCTTAAATATACGCCGCAAGTTATTGTTTCAGTATAAAATCATTTGTAAAGAAAGTGTGGCGACAATGTCATCAGATGTCAGTTGAGTTTTAAATAAATGGTTCAAAGAAACCGAGTAAGTGTGTGGTGGTTCACCACAGATGCAACCAGAGTATGATTTCTGGCAGGGCAAACGGGGCACGTGCCCAGGTCCCCCACTGCAATGGGGGGCCCCAAATTTATTTTAAAAAGAATAATATTGAGGGAAATATGTGCCAAAAATAGTTGCCATGAAAATTAATAAGAAGTATAATGCAATGGAACCCAGTGCCATTGATTTTTCAAAAGAGAACCACAATAGTTTGTCACTTGTTATTTCTCTAAATTATGCACTGGTTGATTAGGTTTTGAATTATCGTCGCACTAGAGCTACACGAGGGCTATTGGCGACGGGCGTCGTATTTTAGAACCACAGTCAGGTGACGGAAAATATGCTCTGGTAACTTGAATAAAATTATGTATGAAAAATATGATATGGCATGCATGATATAATAATATTATATGTTTCTTATGTCCCATCTTAAGTATGCATTAAAAAAATTATTACAAAAATCTTAAATATAAGCAGCCCGGAAATTTTATAAATATTTAGAATACAATAACAAATAAAAAAACGAAGCAATAAATCCAAAAATTTATCGCCTTACGAAATAATCGCCAAATGGCGCCAGAACGGACACTAGGATTTGACCCAAAACCCAACAGCTGTTTTGTTCATTTACAGTCGCTTTTTAAAAGTATTTCCTCAAAGAAGTAGATAAATAAAAGACCGACTTTACTCGACTTTGTTAATTAAAGACTTCCTAAAAAACTAAGTTTCTTTAAAAAGTTTTAAAGCTAATACGATGAATATTAAATGCCCACTTCTTATGCTTCTGCCCACGAAAGTTCATGACACTATGCTGGGATGATACACCACATAACTTGTTAATGAGTATAAAAATAGACTACTCCAAGGCAGGTAGCAATAAAACAGAATAATTTGAGAGGAGTAGTAACTACGCAGGTTGCCTGCATTATTAACTTTTGTGGAAGTTTTAACAGTTTGTGTTTAAGTGTTTTTCAAACATACAAAAAAATTAATACCCGTTCATCGCTCGGGCTTAAAAAAAAAAAGAAACATAAGTCCAAAAATAAAGTTTTCTCTTCAGTTAAGTCGAAGTCTAAAAAAAATTAAACTGTTTTGAAATCACTTATAAAAGATTCTTTCAAAAAGTATTATGTTCAAATCTATAGTACATTACACAGTCAAAAGGCAAGGATTAAAAAAGAAGTACCTTACTACTTTTTAACTCTACAGCTTAATTCCTTGGCATTATCGGCCGTATTTTACGAAGAAGAATTTATTTTTATTTTTAAACAGAATATATTGGCTGACAAGGGGCCCGTCCAAGACAACAAATAACACATATATAATCGACAACAAATAACACATATATACACATAACAAATAACACATATATAATCGACAACAAATAACACATATATACACATAACAACAAATAACACATATATAATCGAAATTATCAAGGCAAATTGAAAAGCACATTGCAAATATTTAAATTACACCCAAATAAAAGGGGAACAAGCAAAAAATAACAAAACAAAAATCTTTTTCATTTTAATAAGCCATTCATATGAACGGATGCTAATTAACATATTGCAATTCAAATGACTTCTCATCAATGAAATTCGTCAGACAACCACAAACTTTAACAAAACGTACACTCGGCACTTACTTCATTATATTTCCACACCCCCTTGCACATTCACATTCAAATAAAAACAACACTCTCGGAATGTAAAATACGACATGCATCTCTTGGCGGTCACTTTGAATGATAGCAAAGGAAATACATAAAAGTTTCAGGGGTTTTTCATACATTGCAAATGATATTAATTCCTTCTACACTCCTTGCCAACCTAAGTTGGGTAAATAGAAATATGCTATAAAGAAGATCCTTCCGCGGATGTAAAGAGTTCCATAAATTATTTGTGAATCCATCCAGAAAACATGTTTAAAACATTAAATTCGTTTGAGGTCCAACAGATAGGAATATTATTTGAGAAAATTTCGCAATTTTATCAGAATGTAAAGTGTATTTTGGTTAAATTGTATTCAGGTCATTTTGTATGTAAATATTACCTTACAAGAGTTTCCAACTAACGGACCAATTGCGCTTTTCCCACTGACTTTTTACTATTTGTTTTTACCCAAGTTAGGTTGGCACGGAGTGTCGTATGCCATGCCGTAGACGTCTTGGAACGAATATGGTTCTGCTACTAACGTATTTCAGATCCATGAATTTTAAGAGTACTTTTACTACATGTATACTAGGTGTCTTTGGTGGCGATATATATCTGTCATGGGATCCACTGATACCAAGCCCGATGCCTTTACCTCTGGAAAACAATATCTGACTAAAAAAATAAGACTCCTTTTCGGCGTAATGCGATTCAATACTACAGAATTTTCAACGATATTTTTGGCCAGGAAAAACAGCAAATGTTCGGCAAAATTCGATATACGTTAAAAACTTTCAATTTAAACCGATAGCAAAAGCCTTCATATGGTTTTTCAGCGAATATATCCCGATTTTTAAGCGTCTTTTTAGATGTCAATGTTGAAAGCAATTTAGTCCTAATATGTGCCACTTCGAATAGCATTAGACAACTCACAAACCTTCCCCTAATCAGCCCAATCAATCAAATCGGCGATTCCGAAAAGAAACATGATGGTCCTTCATTATTCTCGCTGTTATCTGAAGACAGCATCGATCGATGGCAGTGTCCATTGCATGTTACGTGACAGAAACCTACAACAAGCTCAAAGAGACTAATAATCAAGGAGAGGAGGAATGACATACAAAGCGAGAAAAGATGACATGGAAACAGAAACGCAAATAAATAATGAAGGGATGCTGTTTGTATTGGACAATTTAAGAAAAATTATAAGGATGTTTGGGTTTTTATAATGCATACTACAATTGTGATTTATATGAATCGAGTATTGGGACAACTTTGGATCCTAGAAGTAAATGTGGTCGAAATTTAAAATATCATTAGTTCTAACTTTCATCTGAATGATTTAAGCTTTATACACTCTAAAAATACTTCAAGTAATGGAAATTTTATTGGTAATTTTGCTGTCAGAATATTTCACAAATTCAGTTAGCGTGGTAAATAATTATCTCAACAACAGTCGTTAAAGTGTCAAAACCAAAACTTAAATAACCACCTTTAGAGAACAACAGTTCACGGCTGGACGGGAAGTTGGTAAAAAGATGACACCCAAGAAGTACACTAAAACAGAGTTCAACAGTGACAGATTGCCTCATTAGATGCTTTTTAACCCAAAATGCACGTACAAAAGAGGCGGACGCATGTATCAAGAGGGTTTTCATGGAAAAACATCTGCTTGTATATCGAATCGAAGTGCAGGGACTTTGGAACAAAAGTGTTAAATTAATGTGAATGTCGCAAGATAATGGTGAAACGCTTTTAAAATGTTTCCTGAAAAGTAAATTTATTTTTGGTGAAAGGGATTGTTTTTAAACCTATAAGGCTAAGCAATGTACACGATCTACAACAACTTTATACTCGAGTGTCCATAATTAACTGACAATGCTCGATAGTACTCAGAGGGTTTTAATTATACAGAACAAATAGTTTAGTTAACTATTAAAAACAAAGCTTTCAAGATTCTCTCTACATCGTCAATAATAAGAAACAACAATACCGTGGTTTGAACGACAATTCCATCTTTACCAAATTTGGCTGGTTCTATTTCGCCTATTGGATAGCTAAAAAATTCCTGCCTGTAGTTTAATTACTGAAACCTGTATCCATATAAGTATTGGCAACAATGTTAATGATAAGCATGTTTTGTCAAATAATCTTAATGTGCATGATTTATTTTCCAACCCATAAGAAATTTAAAAACAAAATATCAGGGTCATTTAAATCGTGTTTGACCTTTCTTTTAAAATTGAAGTTATTTCAATAGCATATTTTCGCTTAACAAAACTGGAGGGTGGCATTATAAAATTGGTAAGCTATCAACGGTATGGTAAGACTCCCAAAAGAATTTTCACCTAAAAGATAAACAGGTACCCACAAAACAATAACACATCTACTAAACTACTTTTCTATTTTATGAAAAGACAACCATTTTCATTAAAGAATGTCCCTGTCTGAAGATAACAACAGAACCCCACAAAATTAAATTCGAAATAATTACCAAAATAGAAAAGATCTACTAAACTACCCGCAACAAAGCGAAAGTCCATTAGGGAAACTGACCCAAATCAAATCCACTCTAAACATAGGCCACCACAATTCGAACCACCCCCTTGGGAAAGCCCGCACAAAAAGCCAAGTCTTTGACCTGTAATCACCTCTGCGGCGACCAAAGATAGAAACGGAATTTTGAAAGAAATCGATAAATATAATTCCAGAAGGTATAGAGATCGTTTGTAATGATATCTACCATACCCGCATGGAGGTCCAGACGTCGACAATCATAAATTTGGTGAGACTATTGCCCTACATACACATATTTAGAAAACAGATTAATGACCATATATCAATTGGTGGACTCTATTCCATTGACAACTGCTGTGGTTAAACACATCTGTTTCAAATTATACTATAATTAGTAATAAGAATATCTGAAGACTTGGAATTTACGTTAATTATAATGTTAATCGCAATTTGCAGTAGCTAGCTGCTAGCAGAAAACTGTAATAGCATCAAATTTCCATTTCAACAACAGCATTCGGTTTTTAATTTCCCTATTTAGATATCCCAAGAGTTATTAGTTAAAGTAGGTATCACTTTGTGAAGCAAAACTTTCCTATTGTTACAAAATTTAAAAAAAGATATTAAACCGAATTTCTTGGTTAGTTTGATAAAATAGATGTCAAGCTGCAGTGAATTTGAAAAAAACTATATTAATTTACTTCACTCACTGAGCAATACATTTCAACAAAATCATTCAGTGGACATATAGCACAAACATCAAATTTATATCTATACCAATCTACAACAACTCAACAAATACAAGTAACCCAATCTTCAGCTTCGTTTGACGCCCTTTAGAAGCCGAATGAAGTATAAATTTTAGTAGAAAATAGTACTTTGTCCAGTGCTGCAGCATAAGAACTTGGGCCCATTTTCTATCAATGTGCAGATTTTATTTCCAGCCTATCCACTCCTTATCAAAGTTACCGAGTTTTATAACAATCGGACTTAGGAAGACAAAAGGCAGGCGAAAGTAGACTAATGGCCCATGCTCGTTTCTTACGAATGGGTGTATTTAAGATATTTTTGGGGTCGGGATAGGGCTAATATTACTAGGATGTAATCTATTATGAATCATTGTTTTATAATTGGTGAGGCCTTTGTGTGAATCATCTGAACTGGGAGTAGGCGAACGATTAATAGGGCCCCATGATTACAAACTGCAAATAAGTTGAGCATATGTGTGTGTACCTACGCTTCAATATGAGGAACCAGTATGAGCGTTAAAATACCATACCGCGTTGAAATACCATAGCAAATATTTTTAAACACTTTGTATTATTGAAAAATGTAAGTTTCTTGTACCTTCGAAATTTCAATTAATATTTATATTAAATAAAAAAAAATATTATAAATATAAGTTAATATTTGAAATGAGGAAAATACTTACATTTTTTCAATAACACGAAGTATTTAAAAAATGTTTGCTATCATATGAGAAATTTTAATATTAATACTTCATTTAAAAAATATAGTCGCTTGCACATATTCTTTCATAAACACAAACCTAATGTACCCATTTCTCCATTGGAACTAATGCTATTCTCCTCTGACTTTTAAAAAAATAATTTTGGTAGAAGGAGTTTTGGGAACAACAGCGCACTTTACCAAAATGTTACCATTAGTAATAGTATTCCATGCAAAAATTTGCTAGTTGTTCCCAGGTTACCCTTTTTAGTTATACTCGTTCGAAAATACTAAATTTCCCATAGACCGCAATGATAAATGAGAAAAAGTTAGGCTTAACTTTTCGGCTTCAAAAAATCATAACTTTCTTAATTCTTAAAATTTTGAAAAAATAAAAAATACGTGTCTAATAAATTTGTCTCTAGTACTTGGAATAAAATCAAGATTGAATTCTGTGACATGAAGATTTTGAGCTGGTCGATTTGACGTGGAATGACTCGTATGTAAATGTAACTCAATTAGGAGGAATAGTTCGATATTTTGATAACAAAAAATTCAGTTCTAAAAGAGTATTTGAATTAAGCCTATTTAATTTGCATCTAGCTGGTTTAAAGGTTTCCCGACTTACTTTCGAACACATTTTCTTAGTCATGACTACTAGGGTGGGCCGAAAAAACTTTTTATTTTATTTCGGATCGCTATAGTGCGAAAAAGTTGCCATTGGTAAAGACATGAAAAATGCACAAATTATTATTTTTTTATGACTGTATCTTCCGTTCACGCAATGCCATCAAAGTTGGCAAAAATTGTCAAAAACCGTAATTTTTCATAATTTTTTTAACCCGATATATGATTTGAATTGCTTTCCTATATTAGGTTGTTTGATTAAAATTTACAAAAAGCTAAAACTTTGAAATTTAGCGAAAAATACGAATTTTCCTAACTTTATACTACGTTGAGTGGTCGGAAGATCTGACACAAATTGATAACTTATTATACTATATATTATAGCATTTATTATTAATAAGTGCTATAATATTTGGATTTTACATACTTTTAGCTTTACATACTTTTAGCATCTTTTCCGCACTATAGCGATCCGAAATAAAATAAAAAGTTTTTTTCGGCCCACCCTAATGACTACTGTTGCTTCTTTTCAATAAAAACATGAAGCTGCATTGGACAGAAATAAAATATATTAGTAATCTTGGGAAAAAAATGGGAAGATGAACTTTTCCATTAGTCAAAGTGATTGAAAAATAAAATTTATAGTCGATTAAGATACGATAGTACGGTTAAAACAGTCAAGACCAAGTAAAGACAACGTCTTTGAGTTGTTATATGATTGAGGCAAGAACTAATTTGGTAGAAATTATCAACAGCCAACCAAAATTACAAACAATTGTGTAAAAACAATCAAAAATAATTCTACCGCCATCTATTTTTGACCACAATAAGTCTACAAACACAATACATTCTCGCTTTTTAAGAGTGCAATTAATATCAGAAATGACCCGTTGTTTTCCTAAAGTAAAAAGTGATTATTGGCACTAGCATAGAGTGCCGATACTTAAGTCCACGTAAATCTCAGCTTAACCTATAATTCCTCACCATAAAATGTTAGAATGAATTTGGGATTTTATTTCAATAAATACCTAACAGACAGTTTGTTAACCTTTCTAAAGAGATAATGGACATTAATTAGTCGATAAGTAAGACAGCAGCTCAGCAGTAAATGGAGTTTTGAGGAGATGGGATTTTTTTATGTGAGGTATTAAAGGTTGTTGCCTAAAGAGACTAAATTTAGAATAAAATCGTAAAATGTACATTCATATAGTTATTTTTGCACTTTTTAAGGATTTTCTGAGTTGCTCTTATATACAGTGGTAGCCAAAATTATGGTCATTTTAAAGTTTCATATTTTTCAACTTCGTGTGATTACAGAATATATTAATTGCATATCAAATTAAACGTAGTTACATCTTTATAAGGACCACTGTCTGCAGATCGCTGAAGCAGTCTATGAGACCTTTGGTCCCATATAATCTATATCCATGGACACAACATCATCATCATCAAAGTAATTTAATGTTTGGTTTGGTTTGAATTATCGTCGCACTGGAGCTACACGAGGGCTATTGTAATTTAATGTAAAATTAAAAATAAATGCAGTATTACAATATCTGTATTACAAATAAGTTATGCAACTAATAGTATGATCTGTCTTAGTTTTGCAAATCATTGAACCACCAACTTGTATTGCAACAGCATAAGAGAATCCATTGACTGTGCTTGTTTGTTCAACTAAAATGAGCATAACTTTATTTGTAATATGTAATACAGATACTTTAATTCTGCTTTTTAATGGAATTCTACATTAAATTATATTCAATTTAACATTTAAATGTTTGTACTTAAGAGAAATTTAATAGATGCAAGCACACAGGATACAGTTGAAGCACATGAAACTTTCAAAAAATGTCCACACTTTTGGCCACCACTGTATGTTTCTTGATTTAAGATTTGCATAAATATTGATCATAGGAAACTGAGGCAACATCAACATTCAAAATCATGGATAGTAAGCCAAATAATGCTAATAAGTAATCAAAAATTATAAGACTTCACAGTACAGGACGCGTTGAAACAGCAATTACGTTTCGCATTTAGCAACCGAGGAGTTGCATTTGTTAACCGAACAATAGTACATTTTTTAAAGAGCTATTTCCTGATATCCTTTGTCAAATGTTAAAATGTTGGTTCAATTGACTTTATTCCATATTGCCAATACGGTTTTGTATGTCAAAGGGAGAAAATATTGAACAATGAATAACACGAGCTACATGAATGACCCTAAACTAGGGAGGACACCCACGCAAGGCTAACATTCATTATTCAATGTTTTTGTCTAGTGTCTATCCATTAGTATATGACTTTTTCCCAGGTTAATCACTTTGACTTATCTAACCCTAATTATTGTTTACAACGAGAATGTAACACATCTCATGAATACCATCCGGTATAATGACGGACTCTCAATTAGAATTCTTTTGTTTGTGGTGGACAGATCGATTGACAAAACAAAACTAATGTGGGGAACTCTTGTATCCAAACGTCCATGAGGTCATCAAACTAGATATGTATAATACATTTTCAAAACCACGACAACCACAATATGCAATTCTTCATAAAAATCGTGCACAAACTCTGACAGTCATCGATTCCTTGCGCCCTGACATATTTTCCAACCTTGAACTTGGGGTTTGTATCACTTTACCAAGGTTGAAAGAGTGGGTGACATGGTCAAGAACTTACCCACGTCTGAAGATCAAGATTACCTATGTCACCCACTCTACATTCAGAAACCAATATTATCAGTATCACCTACAATCAAAAACCAAGATATCTGCAACTTCATATCAATAGCTAGATCATCTCCAAAGATATCCTAAGCTTGTGTACTATTTCGGTAAACAACTATCACATAACCGGTCAATACATGTTGATGAAGCCATTGTTAAAAGATAGACTTGACCATATATGGAGGTTTGAATACGGTAAAGATGCAATGGAATCAAAACTAATGCAAAAATTAGTTAGAGAGTGAAGCAGTGGTCGCTTTGATGATATACCCAAACATTCTATCATAATGGGAAAATTAACATCATGCACTATATTGCATAAAAACAATAAAATTTTGAATGTATCGTTTTTCAGGTTGGCGGGGTGCGAATGGCTCAAGAGCTAGAAATGGATATACTTTCGTATGAAGAAAATAAATTTGAATCTTGTAATACATTAATTAGTACAGCTATGATGTAAATAATGGCCAGTCTGTTCATTGGCAACTTTTGGCAATCTTCGAAATATAATGGAGGGTTACTATGCCTATCAAGTTGTATGAAATATAAAGTGGGAATGTTTACCACATTTCGGTATCTTGTTGCTTGGCAACGTAACGCAAATCGCCAAATCGAGAAAGGTCATTAAATCATATAGCTGAAGTTCCCCCAATTCAGGTTTTATATACTACAATCTAAAAATGCCCAAATTGTAAATTTTTGACAAATTAACTACCAGTGATTCAATAATAAAATGGTACAAAATTTTGTATTGAAATCTAGTTGATAGAGCATTCCGACTTTGATCGTATCACAGCATTTATAAGTACCCTCAGGCTTCCTTTGTTTCACGCCAAACCTTTCCATCTTATTCTTACCTTCAAAGACTCAACTGCCTTTGCTGAAATTATGCAATAAACGGTCTTCTAAAGATCGCTATCAACCAATGAAAAAGACAGTATAAAGGAGCTGCGGACTGTACACCGAAGCCAGGAAGTTGATCGGAACTACCTATTGAGTTTCTTTGTCTTAACATCAGTGGCACAGACTAAGGTATTGTTCGATGTTGTGACTGAAAGAGTGTCCCCAAAAACAACTGCCTCATTTCATAAATAAATTTATATACACTTGCCGTCTGGCAACAAGTAACATAATCCACTTCATTCTAGTAAATTAGAGCCCTCTCTCTCACTCGACAAATTTGAGTTCTTTTTTCATCTATTACATTCCATTTTGAAGTTTTAGTTACTAATAATCCTCATAGATGACAGTAGTAAAAGTGTATTCAAAATTAAAGAGTGAGGTTATTAACTGTTGTGAAATTACGTCTTTGGCAGTATTCAAAGAATAATAATATTAGTACTAAATACAAATAAATTGTTTTGAAATATTAATTATAATTGAGGGTTATTTTGAAATATATTTAGTAGTTTTCTAGTCATTATTAATAAAATTGGAATCCGTAGTTGGTTTTTGTCTTATGGAAAAAAAATTAAAAAATTGAAATTATTTAAATTCTAATGCAGTAAAATTTTTTTCAGAATTCTTCCCATAATGTATGAGTATTAAAGATACATACATATTTTTTTGTGATGAAAATAAAAATTCATTCATTAGAGTGCTAATGATGCAGCCACAAAGAGCTATGATAAAGCGATTGGTCTTAAATTGGTATTTTGTGTAAAATTATTTTATTGTGAACATTTAAAAAGTATTTGAACCCATTTCAAAAAATGTTATTATAGAGACATGCGTGTCGCCCAGTATAGTGGTTTCGACCATCGCTTGCCAAGCGCGTGGGCCCGGGTTCAAATCCCGGGTAAGGCGTGAATACTTGTGTTGTCCTGAGTACATGCGGAGAACATGCTCGTTAAATCTGTTGGTCCGAAAGTCCAGTGGTCGGTCATGGGTGCAGGTCGTATGGAGAAAATTGCCCCTGCCCCTCCAGCGACATGCCTAAATTGAGGAGGTGGCGCCATCTCGAAGTAGAAGTCAAACATCCACCCTCTCATGGGTACTCAAAGCCTTGTGCAACGCATGCTACTGCAATCCTTCCAGGCTACGGCCTGGAGGCACACGACAACAACATAGAGAAATGCGAGTCAGCGATATCATATAAAAAACCCGTTTGAAAAATTATTTAATACAGCCGGAGAACTGCGGCTTAGAAATATTTTTTTTTTACATTGGATTAACATAAAGGCATTTTGGTATTGGAGAACTGCAGTCATTAGGGCTCATTCGCCCTTAAATAATTCCACTGCGTACACTCCTTGCCAACCTAAGTTGGATAAATAGAAATATGCTATAGAGAAGATCCTTCCGCGGATGTAAAGAGTTCCATGAATTATTTGTGAATCCTTTAAGAAATCATATTTAAAACATTAATTTCGTTTAAGGTCTCTAAGAGATTTGAGTATTATTTGAGAAAATTTGGCAATTTTATAAGAATGAAAAGTGTATTTTGGTTAAATTATATTCGGATCATTTTGTATCTAAATATTACCTTACAAGAGTTTCTAACTAACGGACCAACCACGCTTTTCCCTCTGCCTTTTTACTCTTTGTTTTTACCCAAGTTAGGTTGGCAAGGAGAGTAGTTTCACGGTTTGAAACACTTTCATAAACATGAGCAAATAAATGCGTATTACCGATTTCCAATGAAGGTTTTTTCATGTTGTGTTATAACAAACAAGTGTACTTAACGAATTAGCATGAAACAGTTCACAACAACGTTGCCACCATATATCAACAAGAATCGTCAATTTTAAAACAACAGAGGAGCACTTGGTCCAAATTATAAGGTAGGGGACATAATTACGAATTGTAACAACAGATTGTGAGAAAATCAACAAAATAACTGCCTTATAGTCTCTCAAAGTAAAAGTGATTATGTTTATACGCGCATCTGGCATAATCATCTATATACCTTACAATAGTTGCAAAATTGGAATACATTTGGAACAGATGCGTTCTTTAAACATTGAACAAATTTCCTTCTTAGCTTTAAAAAAATAGTATGCGAACTAGTCTAAATGTACTTTGACATTGTTATCCTGTTTCATACAATTGTTACTGTTCCTGTACATCATTTATTCTAAGTGCGATGAGTTACTAGCGCTCAAGGAAGATAACTCGTACCCCATTCTAACAAGAGGTCAAAAATCAACACTGCGATATACCTTAAGAAATCCAAAATTATATCAATTTCCGGAAGTGCCTTCGAAATATGACTGAAATAATAATGAAAAGGTTCAAAGATGTATTCGAAGCCGATGCTCTCTTTTCACAATCAGAGTAAGTACTCAAAAGAAAACTTTAAGAAATAGGTACCCTCTTAAAACAAACGAGCGAATTTAACTCAATCTGAGTAATTTTCACTCCTCCAGTCTTGAAAATGCACTTCTCCGAAATGAGTGGATTCTTTGTGTGTTAAACCTCCAACTGAGTATCACTCTAAACGAGTGATTTTAACTCAGGCAGAGTTAATATTCACTCCTTTCCAGTGTCGAAAATGCACTTCTCCAACTGGAGTGGATTTCACAGGTTTAAGAGTGTAGCTCTTGTATATTATTTGAGAGTTCGGAATTAAATTTTTTTATCTTCATATTTCTCCCATTACAACTCTTATTTTTTAACAGTTTACTCAAAAGGAATCTAGAGTAAGTTACACTGCTGTCAAGCCAAAGCAGAGTAATGTCGACTTGTTGATATTTTTGAGAAAGAACGAAAAAGTACGTGAGATAGGTATCAAAATTTAATTCCTGCCCTTAAGCAGATAGTGTTATGAATTCATTTTGGAATTTGTAAAAAGGCAAAACATTATGAACTTGAAATATAAGAAAAAACAAACAAGCGTTATACAGATTATAACTGTAAGCAACATTGACATCTTGTGTTAAATGTAATCCAAGAGTATAAGGCATTTATAAACTAGTCTTCAAATCGAAGGAAGAATGCAATTTGAAAAAGATATTCAAATGAGGGGTGTAACATTTACAATTATATAGATCATATTTAACATATGAAAGGAACACAGATGTTCAATTTAAACATTGTTATAGGAATTATTTGCAGTTAACTTTTAAAATGCTCAACTTTATTTCCCCTTTTGGCAGTTATAAATTTGAAATGTACAAAATTTGGAAACTTTTATGAAAAATATCTTTTTGTATAATAAATTCCTTTAAATAAAATACTCCTATCGCATTAAAATGTAAAAAAAACAGAACGAAACCAACAAATTGACCAAACGGTGCCTGAAAGTATATCGAGCTCCATAAATTGCAACACTAACATATACAATTCATAAAACTGTAACACTATACAAGACATCCATCCAAAAATATTTGTTTAATGATGTGCATCATGTTGACATTAAATGCAATTGAAAATTAATTGCCAAATAATTATTTTGGAATAGATATAGTTTACTTCATAAACAAAATGGTGCAACTTCAACCATCCAACAATTTTAAAGGGATTAATTTTAAGTTAACGCAGATTTTAAGTCTATTATTCGAATCCCAATGCTATAATAAGGCAGTGGCGGCTCGTGGCATACAGCAAGTACAGCCGGGCTGTACCTAAATATTCAGTTGAAGTAAAATCCCAAATCCAATCATATATTAATATTTTTTTTATTTGTTATTACATTTTGCCAAGGGAGTGCATTTTTTAATGTAGCACTTTCAAGCCAATAATCAAAATTCCACTCAAATAGTGGGATTGGTAAAAGTTACCCCTTTGGGTGTCAAATAAGTTGCATGCCCATAATCTAATCCTACTGAATTGCAGCCCGGTTAGAGAAATGAGAGAAGGGCTGAAGGTCGCGAGAATGCTTTTGTTTCTTAGTATTAATATTTTATTTGTTCTTTATTAAAAAGTGGAACCCCCCGCTATTGATGGAATATATTTAAAGTAATCCACTATGTTTTTTTAAAGTAAGTTTTTCTATTTTCTGCAATCTTATATACTTTTTACATTATATGTTTTTCAATTTATGCTAAGCTGACAGAAGTTTGGTGGGCGGGAAGGGGGGTGGGTGTGGGGGGGGGGGGGGGGTTCGCGTTGCTTTGGCTGCACCAACATTTTTGACCACGGGCCGCCACTGTAATAAGGGCTGGAAATATAAACTTTAACATTGTCCTCCGACCAGAACTTTTAAATTGAATTTAATGTTTATGTTATGTATTGTTAAAACATTGATTCACAACAACTGCGTGGCTCTAATTTAAAACAACTTCTTTATGGCTCAATTCATGCGAAACCATTTTTTTAAGTGTTAGGTTAATTTTTTTTTTAAAAATTAAAATACTTATGGTGCCGGATGATCGCACTGGTTATGTTATTTAAGTTCTTTGGATCTTACTAATGCGACGGAACAGTACTAACGTTTTTTTTTTTTTTTTAACTTCCTGCGGTTTTTAATCTAGTAGTAATTATAGTAAATACGATACCGCAGTTACACTGTCTTCAACAGCGATTTGGATTTGCACTTGGCTTTCCAAAGTCCTGCTAAGTTTGTTTTTTTTTCGGTAAAGTTGGCGGAGAAATTGGCGAGTGATTCTATGTCGCGTTCGATTTTATTCATAGGTTTGAACTATCGTCGCACTAGAGCTACACGAGGGCTATTGGCGACAGGCGTTGTATTTTAGAACCACACTCTTAAAACAAAAGAATGAAATCCACTCCAGTTGGAGAAGTGCATTTTCGACACTGAAAAGGAATGAATATTAACTCAGACTGAGTTAAAATCACTCGTTTGGAGTGATCCTGTCGGAGGTTTATTACACAAAGGATCCACTCAAAAGGAGAAGTGCATTTTCCAGACTGGAGGAGTGAAAATTAATGAATGATGAATACATTGCCACTGCACTTTGCCACTGCACTTTGAATACATTGCCACTGCAATCATTTAGCACCGTAAAAATACAGGGTGAGGCAAACAAAAGTGGCCCCGGTAAAGAGATAGGAATACATTGAAATGCTTGGCGAGAAAAATTCTTGAAGCCGCCTGAAACCTGTTTTTGCATTGGTTGGATCGGATTAGCTCCACATTAGAGCTACTCATAGACTAGTGGCGAGTTCAGATTTTAGTTCGCATAGTATGAAGACGTCCCATAATGTAAATTTTGTGTCTTGCAATCAATTAAGAATGTTTTGTATTACCAAAAATAAAAAGGTCCTCTAGGATAAATAACGACCGAAACAATCAAATAATCACTATAGTGGGAACTTTTCCTGATCAGCTCTACAATCTTAGTTTATATTTCATTTCAACTAGGTTCTCAAACCATAACGTAGTTGCAAGCAAATAAGTCGCCAAGCGTTTGTTTGGGCTTAATATTGAAGCGATCAGTAGCTTCAGTTAGAAAACCTGTTTTTGTATTGGTTTTAGACTTGGCAACAGTTCAGTCGTATTCTTATCTCTAGACCGGGGCCACTTTTGTTTGCCTCACCCTGTACAGTGACCATTATCGAAACCATTCCATGTAAAACGAGCCTAACCGCATTCTGATATGTTTCCAGCTACCGAACACTATAAACAATAATCCTGTTTTTAGCCACAAACGCTTGGCCGGCCACAGGTAAGCAGTCTCTACAACATCCTAACAAGAAAATATCAAGATTTTTTTTTTATCCAGCGGAAGAAAGAAATTGAAGAACAAATTTATCATTCCATTGTTATATCCAGGCATACGAAAGTGTTCTTAGAGGGCACTTTGACCTTTACAATGGGGTTGAAGAACTGGGTGCAACTGTAGACTTGTAAGGAATTTTATAGTTCCGCATAAATGGATCATTTATCGAATTTGACTTGTGTGGCAGTAAATTGAGCTTCAGAACAAACCGATTTGATGTTCTTTGTTTTCGGAATAATTGGAGAAAAACACTAGTCGGAAAATTTAGGGGTTTGGTGAGAATTAACATGCAAACAGATTGTTGTTTTCCTGACAGGCCACTACACTCTCAGAAATAACTTTCATTTTTGACGATTTTAGCCAAGATTTCATCAAGCCTCATTTCGTTAATTTTTAGGATTGTTTCGTCAAACTATCACTTGACTTTTGAGTAAACGCGAATCCTCACTTTTACGATAGGGATTTGACGATTCTGTATCTTGATTTTGAGTAAACTGAATCTCATTGTTGTACTCACATGCTCAAAAATGACGAAATATTTATTTACATTAGACGACATTCAAATCCTCATAAAAATGAAGATTCAATTTTTCTCACTTTGAGGAAACGAAAACTAGGAGCATTTGCCAGTGGAATCGTCAAAATTGAGGAAAATTTCGTCGTTTTTGAGCATTCATTTTTTAGAGTGTAAGTTCATCAATTATTCCAATTTTACTTGGCATCACATTACTGATTTATAGAAACTCATATTAGTTTCAGAAATGGAACTATATTTATGACATTTGAGTTTACATGCGAGTTTGTTTCATGACAAACCATCATCAAATCGTACGCACATTCTCCAATAAATACAAGATTTTTCAAATTGGTTAACTGAAACCTATCCGCAGTAGGTTTTGACTAACTAATGATAATATAACAGCCCATTTAAGGGGTCTAAGGAGTCTTAAAAATGAGCAAAGAAGATACTACAAAGCAAAGTTTGATCTTTCATGTCATTTTTGATCTACTGAATGTATAAGTATAATTTTTTTATATGTAATTCTACAAGATTTATTTATTATAAAACAAGTTTTAAAATTTATGAAACTTTAGCCAAAACTAAAATAAATGATATTAAACATGAAGGTACTTGAACACACTGTGATTAGGCTTGCGCGGCAAATTGTGAGGTCAAAATTGAAAAAATGAATAAGAAAAGGACTTTATATTGTACAAATATGTACAGACTAGGACTTATACCTAAATTCTCAGCTCAATTTCAATTAGAAATTATTTTTTAAAAAATTTAAAATCAAAATTTTTAATTTTTTAATTATTTTTTTAGAAAAAAGTTCTTAAAATAATTTCTAATTAAAATTGAGCTGAGAATTTAGGTATAAGTCCTAGTCTGTACATATTTGTACAATATAAAGTCCTTTTCTTATTCATTTTTTCAATTTTGACCTCACAATTTGCCGCGCAAGCCTAATCACAGTGTGTTCAAGTACCTTCATGTTTAATATCATTTATTTTAGTTTTGGATAAAGTTTCATAAATTTTAAAACTTGTTTTATAATAAATAAATCTTGTAGAATTACATATAAAAAAATTATACTGATTTATTGAGTAGTTAAAAAATTACAAGAGAGATCAAACTATGCTATGTAGTATCTTCTTTGCACATTTTTAAGACTCCTGTGACCCCTTAACATATTTTCATGGTCAGTTAAATGTGATAAACCCTGACTTGTAGTTCCAGTCAGTCACCACGTTTCAATGCATATTCTAGGGCAGTTGATTCTCTAATTTAATCAACAATAAAAATCAAACTAATCAACTAATAACTAATATCCTATTAATAATTGATGTAAAAAGTAACCATCAAAGAAATTTACAACGAAGATCCAAACTTAACTTAAGGGGTCACAGGAGTCTTAAAAATGTGCAAAGAAGGTACTACAAAACATAGTTTGATCTTTCGTGTCATTTTTTTAACTACTCAATGTATAAGTATAATTTTTGTATATGTAATTCTACAAGATTTATTTATTATAAAACAAGTTTTAAAATTTATGAAACTTTAGCCAAAACTAAAATAAATGATATTAAACATGAAGCTATTTGAACACATTGTGATTAGGCTTGCGCGGCAAATTGTGAGGTCAAAATTGAAAAAATGACCAAGAAAATCACTTTATATTGTACAAATATGTGCAAACAAAGACTTATACCTAAATTCTCAGCTCAATTTGAATTAGAAATTATTTTAAGAACTTTTTTCTAAAAAAATTAATAAAAATTTAAAAGTTTTGATTTTAAATTTTTTAAAAAATAATTTCTAATTAAAATTGAGCTGAGAATTTAGGTATAAGTCTTTGTTTGCACATATTTGTACAATATAAAGTCATTTTCTTGGTCATTTTTTCAATTTTGACCTCACAATTTGCCGCGCAAGCCTAATCACAATGTGTTCGAATAGCTTAATGTTTAATATCATTTATTTTAGTTTTGGCTAAAGTTTCATAAATTTTAAAACTTGTTTTATAATAAATAAATCTTGTAGAATTACATATACAAAAAATATACTTATACATTGAGTAGTTAAAAAAATGAAATGAAAGATCAAACTATGTTTTGTAGTACCTTCTTTGCACATTTTTAAGACTCCTGTGACCCCTTAAACATCGATGCATGGGGCATGGTCTGCTTCCCATGATATAGCATATCATCCCAAACTGTCTTATATGATGGATTATTTTTTAAACACTAAGTGTCTAATCGTCACGCAACCTTTCGCTGGTAAACCTATGAACCTTATAAACGAAACACTCAAAACAAAGCTTTGAATTACAATGGCTGCCCTTCGCATTTCTTGAAGGACCATCAACAGACACGTTTTGTTTTCGTAAATTGAAAGGTCAACCGCCCATCTTGACAACAATGGGCAACGATGATTTCGCGTGCGATATACAGCACTGAAAGACTTTTCATGCTGGTTAAGTGGAGTTCCTGTAATAATATGTTCCAATAACGATTATTGTTAACTAAACTAATTGATCAATTGAAGACTGGCCATGAATATGGAGTAGCGTCTATGAATAATTAGAACTGGTGACAATACTTGATGTATGATGCCACTATCGAAACTAAGTAGCGAGTATCGTCTTGAGGTATTAAGGTCTTAGTCAGGGGTGCCTACAAGGGGGGGCAGCGACGCAGACTGCGTCATTGAAATTTTAGGGGGGGGGTCGAAAAAAATCGAAAATTTTCAATGTGAATGGCTTATTTTGTCTAAGATACCACTCTAACAAATACTTGTTCTTTATAATCATCTCCCTCCCCCCTGACTTCAAGGGGGGGGGGGGGGGCGCAACCTTCGCGAATCAAAAATGGTAACAAAAATACTTAAAGAACATTACAGAAAGAAGATCATAAATAGAATATCGCGTAGGCCTAACGAATCTTTCTGACATGTATTACATATAAATAACCCATCACTTCTTTAAGCATTCAGAGACAAAACACTATACTAGCCGCCAACCAAATAAGAAGCGGTAGGGATGGTGTTTTTTTTAAAAAAACAGGTGTTTTACAACGGCGGTGAATCCCTAAAGTGTTTCAAATAAGGGTGGCGGGAACTACAGCAGCTGCCTTGCTGTCTGTAGTCTGTATAACAATTCGATTAAATGATGACTCCAGCATATTTCTTTTTAACCAATGACATTCGTGCAATTTTCCCGCTTAGAAGTGTTGTTATAAGTTTTTTTTTTTGTAGATAGTTGATTTGGAAACGGAGGGGAAGCATCAAAGGTACACCTTTATTAAATACTATTTGATCTATTTTAAACTAAATTAATAAAGTTAAAATGCTGTCTATAAATACTCCAAGAGCTTATTTTGAAGTGTTATGGAAGTGATTCTGGTAAGATATTCGAAATTATATAATTAGAATATTTAAATCTTGTTAACCCTCTGTAAAAGCAAATTGGCAGAAATGTAAACTTGTTTTCCCTGCTTGTGATTTAAATTAAAAAAATTTCTGAAAATTTAATTTCTTAATTAAAAAACTATATTTCTGAAGTAGGTGGTTATAAACCTTGGTGGAATCCCCCATGCTTTAAATTTTGGAATTTAATCAAATTATTAAATTTTTAAAAATTATGTGTGTTGCTGGTAAACTGTCATTTGACGGATTGGTTGGTTGTGTGACATGTATTTTCAGGTTTGTGTGCTTGGTCAGAGACCCTCTTATAAACTTTTTTGACGAGTTTATACGTCTGTTTCCTTCAGAAGGTTAGGCGAATAAAGAAAGGATACTAAAGGATTTTAAAGGATGCAAATACTGAGAAGTTAATCATGTTTGATATTACTGATAATTTTAGTTTCAAATTTTACACTTAAAGCACTTTTGGGCACCAAAAATATTGATCAATATTAATAATAAAAAACATTGTTTTATATTTTTTTAAGTGCACCTTGGATCTCAAAAATTATTACTTGGCATGTTTTTGTATAAAGACGCGACTAAAGAATTAAATATATTAAATTGCACATCTTGGTTAGAATACGGTAGAGTGGCAGGATTTTTTTAAACAGATTTCCCTCTTCATCAGCAAGAATTTGAATTTTGATGTCATCTTTCAAGAAATTAGATTTTTAAAATGTTACCCCACCCCCTTCCTTCACTTCATTAAGCACTAGATATATTATATTAATAATTTTTGTTATCGATTTCTAGATATTTATTTGGAGAATACTGTAAAATTACATGTTGAGGTTTAAGCTGTCTTTAGACGTAGCCTCCTAAACCGCAAAGAAGGAACGGACGTTTTCCTAATTGGTGATAATATCTTGTTGAATTTAATAGAATTTTTTTTTGCAATGACAACAATTGCAGAACTGCACCGTTTAATAATTAAACTGTCATTATAAGTAATTTAATTGAATTAAACCCTTAATTTGATTCATTAAGCACTTAAAACACTAACTAAGGGAATCGCAATAAAACTCTTTAACAATATGCAAAATGATAATTCTATTTTAAGAGGCCCGGCTTCGAAGAAAGCAATGTGCTGACAATTATTTCTCATAAACATTTCTTAATTGCTGTGTTATAGGTGACATTATAAATATTACAAATATTCTACAAATATTCTACAAAATTTACAAAAATTACAAATATTCCGAATTTTGTATAAAATTTCTTTGAATGAATGATCTTCGAATCATATATCTGACTTAACATACATGCTCACAACTCAGGCCCAAGCCTTTTTCCAGCCAAATTATACTCGAAGAGAAATTTAATGATTGCTTTAGTTAGAAACAGTAGGAAGATACTTGTCGTCTAAGTATCAAATGTGTGAGTGATTGAATTTAGTTAAGTAGTTCAGTTCCAAGTTTTAGGGTAAGAATTTTTTAATATTTAATTTTAAAGATAGTAATTTAATAAATAATAACTTTTTTAAGTGAAACTATGTCTGTAAAAATTATAAAATAGTTCTAATTTGTTTATGATGTCAATTTTTGTCAATGATGTCAATTTTTGTCAATTGTGTTGCAATAGAGATAAAAAGCGAAGAGTGCATTTTTATGCATTAAGAATTGTTGGAAGCTGTTTTTGATCCGATCACGTGTCCGGCTATTTTTATGGATTAAAAAAAGAATATAATTACATATATTTTGAGCGGAACTTTTACCGATACCTTAGATTTCCGGTAGCTTTTGTTGTAAAGAAAATCTATTTAAAGGAAAATTAAAAATAAGTTGTAATTCCGTATTATAAAAGCTATTTAAAGTGTGATTCCCTTTTTCAATTAGGGGCAACTCTGCGTTGACCTATCAGTAGAAAAATATTCAAGAAGAAAGTTAGTACTTGGGTTTTGTTTCATAGGACAAAGTTATCCAATTCGATGGTATTTAAAATATTATTTTACTATAACGTTTCATGTATAATATCTTCATTCATAACATCTATATCTTATACTATAATACGAGGAATTCTTGCCAAGTAGAAAATCACCCCAGAATTAATAAACTCCGACAAACTTGGGGGTCTGGGGTTTTTGGCTACGACGAATCGATTGGCGCTGGTTTTGAAGCGCTACCGTCAAGCAGTTTGGAGTTACAGATAGGATATTTTCAGACTTTATTAGCTCGCCATAATGGCTACTTTCCTGATGCCATCTGCTGAAAAAACTAAATAAAACTTTCAACGAAAATAAATAAAATTGAAAATGTTTATTTAATTGTGTTGCCATTACCCTTCAGAAACAACGTTCATTATTTGAAGAATAAAGAATAAAAGATATTAAATTCTAAATTTAAAGTTTATGAAAAAGGCGGTATTTTTTTATCGTTAAAGAAGTTAGTAATATGTTCATTACCATAAAAATCTCAACTTTTCAAAATTATTTAACTAATTAGTACATGCAACGATGATATTATATTCATATATTCTGTTCATTGGCAATTTTTGGCGATCTTGAAAATTTAACGTATGGTTGTTACCTATCGAGTTGAATGAATATGAAATGGAATGTTTACCACATTTCGACATTTTCGTTGCTTTTCAACGAAACGCCAATCTCCGAATCGAGACTGCCCATTATATCATAGCTGTTCATTTTTAAGAAACTAAACAACAAGTATTTCAGAACAACAAGTATTTTAAATAAATTACGAAAGCAAAGACCAATATATCTTATACTGTAATACGAGGAATTCTTGCCAAAGCCAACTTTACCTTTGTATAGAATAGTTCCCTTTCCAAACTCTAATTTTATTTACAATAGTTTACAATGGTGCACTTTAACCTGTTATCTTATCACCAATGCTTTCACAAATTTTCTTATGGCAAGTATTGTTTTGATAAATCACAATTGAAAATTTAAATCTTCGAGTTCGCTTCGATACCTGTTTTCAGAGCAGCAGAGATCGGTCACCCGCTGGTAAATATAAAATCAACAGCGGGTTTTTTTTTTTTTTTGGGGGGGGGGGGGGGAGGAGGGTTAAAAAAATTCTGGGGGGGGGGGTGCGTCATTGTACCTGGGGGGGGATCGGCACCTCTGTCTTAGTGTATGGCCAACAGAAATGTGTATTTAAAAACTAGTTAAATTCCTAACATACTTGTTTCTTTTCAAAGATTTAACACACTACCACAAATGATACCTAACAAAATGGCCAGAAAGGTATCAAACAACAATAAATGTGCATTTAACACCCAGTTAAAATCCTTACATATTTGTTTCTTTTCAAAGATTTAGCACACTATAAATGATAACAAATTGACAATGCTTGATGTGTGATGCCACTATCGAAACTAAGTACCGAGTACCACCTTGAAATCTTAAGGTCTTAGTGATGGCCAAAAGAAATGTGTATTTAAACACCAGTTAAAATCCTTACATATTTGTTTCTTTTCAAAGATTTAACACACTACAAATGATAACAAAATGGTCAGAAAGGTATCAAACAACAATAAGAGGATTAGGACGACACCTGATATAGACCCCAAACAATCCGACACGGACGTAAGAACATTGGGTCTCCAGTTCCAGATGAAATACCTTCCGTCCAGTAACGATGTCACGCAACCAATGTGTCACAGAACAATAAATGAAACGACATTGAGGACCCAATTAATCGATTGACATTGGTCCAATTTAATTTTTTCACCTTGTCGTACATCCAAACAATGGAGTATATTTTCAGATAGTCTTGCCGCATTTGGGTTTAAGTCAAAGGATCTCTTCTCCAAATGGGGACTTCTTTGAAAGTTATACCAAACTCGAAGACATACAGGTAAATCTTTTATCAAATGAGTTTTCAAGCTCTTTGCACCGACTTGGACGAAATAACGATCCATTCCAACTTTTCAATCTAACTTTAATCAGTTAGACCACCAAAACATCAAATGAAAAAGTAACTTAAAAGAAGTCATTTCGATCCTTCAATTTTATATAGACCGAATTTCGAAAACTTATTTTTATCTTTGTTGGAGTTTTTAATAACAAGATCCAGCTACTACGGTCAAGCCCTGTTTTAAAAGAAATATAACTTAATACAGGATGTCTACCAGATTTGTCAAATCTAATTACTTAGAATTTTCAGGACCTTTTTAGAACATTTCTTGACCTTTTTCAAGAACACTTGCTTCGACAATCATGTTGAGAATTTTTTTTAAAAATATGATACGATTTTGCAATAAATAGAACGAAAGTTTAAATACAAATTTTGAGATAATTAACTTTTTTTGTTCATAAATATTTGGACTAATTTTGGGGGAAATTCGTCTTTTTTGACTATTTTTTAAGTTTTCGTGACCTCTGCTCTAATTTTATGACTTTTTGAGGACTTTCTTGACCGTTTTTCGATTTCATGATTTTTTTCTTCACTTTCCTGACTATGGTAGACACCCTGTTATATATCCCAGAAGGGGGCGCTATAGAAAGTAAGTGCCAGACCCAGTTTGGAGATCCCTGAGTCATATAATACACATTTTACGGCGAATTTATTGAGTCACTTCCTTGCCGTCAATCAGCACAGCGGGGAAACCGGGACTTGTGTCCAAAATTGACTTTAGGACCCAGGTATGAAGGTCACATGTCAAAGGATATAAAAGACCGGCACGTTTGACGTGGATTTAAAAAAAAAAGTTTTCAACGAGTTGTGTTACATTTTTGTTAGAAAATAGCTGATACAGATTAATATCAAAAGCTGAGATTGGGGTTATACGTTAAAATACCGTAAATACATCTTGTTGAAAGCTGCTTACAGCGACAGATTTAGAGCGACGTAAGCCAGATGACCGCACAGAGAGAGGCATTATATATAAAATACACATTAATATTGCACACGGCTTCTAATAACTGTTTGTTCATTCTGTTGAAGTATTACTTTACTTTTCAGTTAGTTATGATTAAAACTTTCCAAATGCTTATAATAGGGTTTTACTTGTGGGCAGCGAAATGGGAAGTGCCTGGGATATAGATTGTGATCAGAGATTTTTTTTAAAAATAGTTATAAATGACCGACAATATAAATTGAACTTATCGCAAGTAATTTGTTGAACCAAATATCCTAATTTATTAATAACACTCCGTTCACTGATAGCAAGGAAGTGGCATTTTTACAATGAAAATAAGATTAGACGATATTATCGAGACTAGACATTCTTAAAACCCAGAATATAACTTTATTTAATCGAATCTAAGCCCCATTTCAAAACGCCAGGTTTTGCAACAACCGGTCGACAATCTTTTAACCCATAATATACACATGATAATTTGCCTTCAAACACAATTAAAGTACTTAATCTAAAACAAGCATCTTGTGCAAGCATTTAAACAATTCAAAACAAACAGGGTTAAAATTCGATCGAGAACACACGGTTTTGTATGAACAAGAAATATGATGAAAGTAACAAGAAACAGCGGCATTATCCTCTAACACTTTACCGATTCAACGGCGCATAAAAAAACGTTAATGTGTTTGTTTTAGAAGAACGGTACAGCACCAATGGAATTTTAATCGCGAAAGCGAAAGTATTTTCTTTGTTTACCACTTTTGCAAACATCACATTTTAATTGCGATTATGATTACAAACCGGTCTCGGAGAATATAGCTGCCGGAAGTGAAGTAATTAAATAAGTGGTTAAATTCTATTCAAGTAGATGCCATTCGAGGAGCCATTGTTGGAAAAGCTTTTAGGCGCGAAATGTTATCGAACCCTTTTAATGGCGACTTGGTATGATAATTTATCAAAGGTACAAGAAAAATTAGGCTTTAACAACAGAAAAGTTGGATTATATATGCAGAGTAAGCGCCAGAGGATATCAAAATTCCTAAATAACTAAAGCAAGAATGTGTTATTGTTTTATTTTAATGGCTGAATTGTCCACTCTGTTAAATTAAAAAAAAAACTTGATATGATACGACTTAGTATGATAATTTATCAAAGATATACAAAAAAAATTAGGGTTTAACAACAGAAAAGTTACATACATCCAATTCAATGCAGAGTAAGAGACAGAGGATATCCTAATTCCTAAATAACTAAAGCAAGAATGTGTTATTGTTTTGACAGAATTGTAATTAAGCTACAAGACAACAAAAACTTTCCACTCTGTTAAATTTTAAAAAAAATCTTTTATTTTTGTCTTTGAGAAATTTTAAAACACCGATGACTTTTTCAGATTTGTAAAAAGTAAAGTTCCCAGTTTACCTTCTTACGTATTCTTTTTTCAGAAACTTGGGAAATTCTGTCGACAAACATACTTCAGCCCATTCTCTTACCTTCTTAACTAAACAAAATTCAGTGGAAACCTCATCACATGATTGTTTCCGCACAAACACGCACATTTAGAAAACAAGTTGGTTTGTTACAGAACCTGTCACTAAAACCGCTTCCACACCATATTTATGTTCACAGGAAACACAATTATTATACACATCAGAAAGAAATTCGCCTAACAGAGACTTCTTTTAGAATTTAGAATTGTAAACGCCAAAATTAACTACTATTTTCATTAATATACTTTGTCAAATTAAAAATTACTCATTATCGTTTGCTAAATTTGTTTGGAATTCGTGGAATAATGATGCAAATTTTTAATAAATATAATTCTTTTAGTCGCCGGAATTTAATCTATAGTTCGAAAAATATATAATTCGTAAAAATGATGCTTTAAAAATAAAAGAAAAACTTTGCATATATTTTATGCAAAATTAGAATTCTTTATACATCTTTTTTCATACATGTATAATGAACCATCAAAAGAAGTCTATTGTGATATTTCAACAATCCAAACCGAATTATATCACATAAATAAATTTTCTTTCAAAGGTTTTATTTTTATTTTAAATAAAGTTTCTCGTACGTTTGACGAAATGGCAACAGTGAAAATATTGAGTGAAAATGGAATTCACATGTTCTTTCAATGTAGATTAAATTTTTAGTTATTTAAATTTTAAATATATACTTCTAATTTAAATTTTTTAATGAAATTTGGGATGTAACCTAGCCCGATTTTTTGCTTTAAAATGACGTATCCCAATTGTTTGTGCGACTTTTGGTTCGCTCTGTGAAAGTGGGTGACGGACGGACAGACGGACTGAACGATTATTATAAATCCTTCCACTTTTTACGTTATAAACTTAATGTAATGTGGTAATGTGGCACATAATGTAATGTGGCACATAATGTGGCACATAATGTAATGTGGTAATGTGGAAGCTAAAATAGTGGAGTAACTGTAAAGCCAAATATTTAACAAACCCCGCCAAACACAAAATGGCGTTTAGCCAAGCGTCACTAAGCCAAGTTCATCTTCACTTTCGATTCAAATATATGGGTCATCAAACCCACACAATTGCTCTGCAGCCAATTTAACTCATTAACAGATTTATAAAAAGCGCCACACACCCGATTTGATTGTATATTTAATGATTCAATATACTTCCCCATTCATTCTAGTTTTGAATCGAATAACGTTTCTTGATGAAGCTACAGGTTGAAAGACCCTTAAGATATTAAGTGCTTTGCGGAATTATTGGGTACGCTAATTGCTTCGTTTGAGGGTATGAATGAGGCAGTTATTGGAGGAACAAATTTTATATGCATTTGGGACGTAGCAGTATAATGGTTAAAACTTAAAGAAATATAGTGGAGACGGTGAACAGTTAATCTTAGACAGAGGCAAATGAACTACGCCCGTAAACTATTGTAAATTTAAAATAGACAAATTGCCATAACAATATTTCATGTCTCCCAAAATACTTGTTATTGAGTTATCCAGTTAAATATTGAGCTATCCAGGCACTCTTGTTAGGTAGACATCGAAAAATGGAAGTATTTTATCAGAAGAACTTCAAACTTCTACAATCAGAAAAAAAAACTTGCGTTCAAACAGTACAAGGGGAACAAAAGTATTGTGTAAAAAATGGAATATTACAATATTGTGTTGATTCTATACAAGAATGGTGTTGATGACATACGAACACAAATTTGTACTATTCCAACACAACTGTCGCTATAGGAGACAATTAACACTTTCAGTCGCAAAGACAATGTTTGGCATCATTATAGAATTTTTTTGTCTGATCCGTCTATAGACATTTAAGATATCAAAAAGCACATCATAACTTTTTTTCCCATTAGAAAATATTTTTATTAATCTCAATAGATGTCGATCTTATTATTTTTTAAAATTATGATCAGAAACATGATGATGCCAAATGGCATCACTGGGACTGAAAGGGTGAAAAAAGACATGCCTATTGTTATGTGGTTATTGTTCGGAATTACTTTTTTGCAAACGTGAGCCATGATAGGTAGCCCCTTTTTATTTCAAAGTGTCTAGTGTGCGATACATGCGGCATTATGTTAGTTTACATGGGGGCTAATAGGCAAGAATGGCCATTCGAATTGGCTACATGGGCAGTTGAAGCAATTGCTCAATTCAAATTAATACTTCGTTTTTGGTGACAATCTTATTGAATTTTAGGGATTTGCTCACACGTTTACTTTATGATAAAGTAAACACATAAGTAAATCCCTAAAAAAATAAGATTGTCACCAAAAGCAAAGTATTAATTTGAATTCTGCAATAAGATTTGATAAAGTTCATCAATCTTTTCTCTCTATATTAAAAAAAAGTAAGCTTTTTTGATCTGTACGGCGCAATTTTTGGAGTACAGCTCCAATTTTTTTACTGAACATCTCAATTGGTATAGGTGTCATGTCCACAAAATATTTTTAAAAAAATTCAATTAGTTTCGTAATTAAAAAATAAAAAAGGGCGTTTTTTGACTAAATTCGATATTAAAGAAATTTTCGTCCAACGATTTTTCTGAATTTCGAGTATTTTGTGGACTTTTTAAGTATCAACAAATTGCCATAGTTATTATAATCAAATTGGATCCGGTTTAGAAGTTATGAGTTTTTTAATATATTTTTTTTATTTTTTTTTTTATTTTACTTTTTGATCTGTACGGCGCAATTTTAAACAATAATCTTCAATTTTTTTACTGAATGTAGAAAAGAGTATAGATTTTATGTCCACCAATTTTTTAAAAAAAATTCAAATTATTTTTTAAATTAAAAAAATATTTTGTAAAAATGCAAAAAAGGCGTTTTTTGACTAAATTCGATATTAAAGAAATTTTCGTCCAATGATTTTTCTGAATTTCGAGTATTTTATGGACTTTTTAAGTATCAACAAATTGCCATAGTTATTAAAATGAAATTGGTTCCGGTTTAGAAGATATGGGTTTTTTAATACATTTTTTTAATTTTTTTTTTATTTTACTTTTTGATCTGTACGGCGCAATTTTAACCAATAATCTCCCATTTTTTTATTGCATGTAGAAAAGAGTATAGATTTCATGTCCACAATTTTTTTTTAAAAAATTCAAATTATTTTTTTAATTAAAAAATATTTTGTAAAAATGCAAAAAAGGCGTTTTTTGACTAAATTCGATTTTAAAGAAATTTTCGTCCAACGATTTTTCTAAATTTCGAGTATTTTGTAGACTTTTTATGTATCAACAAATTGCCACAATTATTATAATCAAGTTCAACCCGGTTTGGAAGTTATGGTTTTTTTAATTTTATTTTTTTAAAAAAAATTTATTTTACTTTTTGATCTGTACGGCGCAATTTTCAACAATAATCTTCAATTTTTTTACTGAATGTAGAAAATAGTATAGATTTTATGTCCACCAATTTTTTTAAAAAAATTCAAATTAGTTTTTAAATTAAAAAATATTTTGTAAAAATGCAAAAAAGGCGTTTTTTGACTAAATTCGATATTAAAGAAATTTTCGTCCAACGATTTTTCTGAATTTCGAGTATTTTGTGGACTTTTTATGTATCCACAAATTTCCATAGTTATTATAATCAAGTTCACCCCGGTTTGGAAGTTATGGATTTTTTAATTATGTTTTTTTAAAAAAAAATTATTTTACTTTTTAATCTGTACGACGCAATTTTTACCAATAATCTCCCATTTTTTTTTATTGAATGTAGAAAAGAGTATAGATTTCATGTCCACAAATTTTTTTTAAAAAAATCAAATTAGTTTTTAAATTAAAAAAATATTTTGTAAAAACGCCAAAAAGCGTTTTTAGACTAAATTCGATATTAAAGAAATTTTCGTCCAACGATTTTTCTGAATTTCGAGTATTTTGTAGAGTTTTTATGTATCAACAAATTGCCATAATTTTTATAATCAAGTTCACTCCGGTTTGGAAGTTATGGGCTTTTTTTATTTTATTTTTTTTTGGTTTGCACTCATACTTTCTTATTTCTACGATACAATTTCTATGGGACAACTCCAATTTTTTTACCAAATAAAGAAAATGGTTTAAATTTCATTTCTGCAAAATATTTTTCAAAAATTCAAATTAGTTTCTTTTAATTAAAAAATCTAAACGTACAAGCATTTGCGTAAATCAATTTGGTTTGGTTTGAATTATCGTCGCTTTGTGTCAGTCAAAGGTACTTTGAGTCAATAACTCATTTTTGTTTCAGAATTCTTTCTTTGCGGATAATTTCTCTATATTTAAGCAAAATAAGCTTTTTCTATTTTTACTATGCAATTTTTGGAGTACAACTTCAGTTTTAAATTTTGCGGCATTAAAAATTCGGTTAAAAAATAACTGTATTTGCGGCAGTAACTTCAACCGGCGACCATATCTCAACACTTTTTGAATCTAATTTTGTGATGGCAACAGTCAAATGCTAACGACTTAATGCTCTCTTGAGTCGTCCATAATAATAATTACAAAGCTTTATTTATTTTATTTATTACTTTTTTTATTATTCTTAGTTGTGTTAATTTTAAACTTCTTTTTAGGTTGGAGTAGGTAAGGTTTAATGTTACAATATTTTCTTTCCTTTTTTTAGGCGGGAGTAGGTAAGGCTTAACTGACATAACCCGCTATAACGTATTAAGGTATTTATGTAATAAGTGTATGGTGTATTTTGTGTAATAGTTTTCTCATTATCTATTAATTAATGAAAATTTATTTTTGAGGTATATAAGAGAGAAACCTGTTTGTGTGCCGAGTGTCCCGACTTAACATCATAATAGGATTGGTTCCTTTGGTTCTAAAAATGTTGCCGGACACTTCCATCGGAAGTTTTGGACCGTTTGAAAAAGTGAGTGTGTTTTTTGTTTATTTTTAAAAAGGTTGTTTTTTAAAAATATGTTTGAAAGCTTTTAGCTTGTGTTTTTGTTTCTTGTTGTTTATTTTTTGTTATCGAAATGCACAGTTTCGTATTGTAATGGATGTAATTAGTTCGGAAACCGAAAGTTTTGTAATCACTTTCAAAATTTACAAACGTTATCTTAATTTTTGCTCTGATCTAGGGTCAGTCTGCCAAAAGTGGAGTTGTTTTTATTTGCATTAAAAATTATGAATAGTTTTCTCCAATAATAAAAAAAAGTCGATTTGTAAATTTCGAAATGTTCCCTGCGCTTCAATTTTTAATTAACGTTCTTAGATATTACCATCAGGGATCAACCTGGGTCAAAAAATGCTAAAATGTAGAAAAAACCTGTAGCAAAATGCTAAAGAAAAATTACTTGCTTATAAATAAACATCATGCCAATTAAATCCCTTGAATCTAAACACAACTCAATTTTTTTTTGTAGCAGTTACTTTTGTTTAGCAGTATAGCTTAACAATACATTTATATATTTTTTTTATGAATCACGTCGTGACGAATTTAAATAATTATACAAAACTATACTAATAAAAGTACTTTTGACTTTTTTAATAAACATTTAAGAAGTACATTTACTTTGATATATAGTGTTAGATTATCTTCGCATTTGTTTATGTCTATGAACATGTTTTTGCTGTTCATTTGGTGTATTTTAAAATCAAGTTTTTGTTGTTTGAAATCCCCAACTTTTGAGATTTCAATACATATTCTTATATTAAAATGGTTCATACACTTGTTAGGAAAAAAAATTCTTAGCATTTTTCAGAAAAATACAAGGACTAGAAATTTACTAGCTACATAAAATCTAAGTCCAGAAACCCCAGTACAGGTGGAAGTAGAATAAAAGGTTCAGACGTAAAAACAAAAAGCATTTTAACATTCAAGGTAGAGCCAGAGAACTGTCAATCATTCTGACGTAATGTGACAGCATCGGTAGGTTACGTTAAAATTACTAGGCAGTAAAATAAGTAAATCGGGAAGCATTATTGGACTCCTTTTCTAATGGGCAGTTGCACTGGCTGGCCGAGATTTGAAGACATTTTAGTGAAATCTAATCTGAATTCATCTTCTCATTTTGATTAAAATTTTTATTTTCATTATTAGAATTGGTTATTTGAACTTGTTGTTTATTGAAATTTAAGTTTCGTTTCACGGAATGACGTCGTCGCATTTTCGTGACAGCCAATATTTTTTTTCGCATTTTCGTGCAACTCGTCGCATTTTGCGACAAATGCGACTGCAGATTGATCCCTGATTACCATTATGACTTCCTCATGTATATAACATTATAAATTGGATATGATTCTGGGGATTTATTGAATATTAAACTTAAAATCATTTTTTAAGAGTATTTTTGACTTTTGATGTTTTTTTGGCTGATGTATGTAACATTGTTGTTATTTTGTTTTTGTTACAACCAAAAAGTAAATGAACGGTACGTTTTGGAAACAAACAGCTTTCTCTCTGTTATATCTCAAAAATAAGTTTTAATTGAAATTAAAAAATATAATAACAATAAGTCTTGTGCATACATAAATTTTTCTTTCAGTGTGTATTACTTATAAATTACATGCAACTCTCTTCTAATCATTTTTATACATAGTTATTAGATTATCAACATGGAATTAGACATGTTAGAAGTAGATTCAATTTCTCGTAATCCTCATTATCTCAACCGTATGCCGGGAGATGGGTCGTGCCTATTTCATTCTTTATCGAAATTGTTATATGGCAGCTTAACGTATTCCACAAATATAAGATTATCGCTAATTAATTACATTGTATCGAATTGGGAACGATTTGGGGTATATACGTGTGACCAAAAAGGGGAACCGTACACAGACAGTGAGGCGTATGCAATCGAGATGAAAAAGTGTTCAACTTATGGCTCCGCGGCCGAATTGATGGCAGCAGCAGAATTTTTTGGTTACACATTTGAGGTATATCAGGAAAAAAAGCTGAAAGCAAGATTTCAAGGCAGCATTGCAGGACCTGTAAGGCGTCTACGTTTCACTGGGTCGGATGTTTCGGGCCACTACGATGTGTATTTACCAGTAGAAAGTTCTTATAATTTATTGGAACAAAACCTTCCAATTATTCATGTGTTTGATCTTAAACAGTCGCCAAAGAAACGTCCGAAAAACGAATGTGACGCATTATCATCCAATGACGCGTTGTCATCCAATGATGCCACGCAAATTTACGATGTGGAGCACGAAATACATGACAGTACTGAGCTGTCAGAAGCATTAAAATACAATAACGATTGTATGCAAATCTATAATATGGAAGATCAAATGTCAGGCAGAGAAAAGGTATTGAAGAAAAAAGAAACAGTAAGAGATAACATTTTGGAAAAGAGACAAATAACAAAGGTCCATACAAAGAAAGAAACACTTAGTAATAATCTGCAGGGAACGAGAAAGAAAGTGAAGGACCCGACAAGCAAAGGCCAAACGGAGGAAATTGTCGAATATAATGAAGAAACCAACATGGAAATTGCTGAAGCTGTAGATGCTTTTGTGGAAGAAAGAGTAATAAGCAGTACTATCGGGAAAAAACGTGTCACAAAGAAGACAGCGATAAAGGTCCCGACAAAGAAAGAAACACTTAGAAATAATCTGCTGGGAACGAGAAAGAAAGTGAAGGACCCGACAAGCAAAGGCCAAACGGAGGATATTGTGGAATATAATGAAGAAATCAACATGGAAATTGCTGAAGCTGTAGATGCTTTTGTGGAAGAAAGAGTAATTAGCAGTACTATCGGGAAAAAACGTGTCACAAAGAAGACAGCGATAAAGGTCCCGACAAAGAAAGAAACACTTAGTAATAATCTGCAGGGAACGAGAAAGAAAGTGAAGGACCCGACAAGCAAAGGCCAAACGGAGGATATTGTGGAATATAATGAAGAAATCAACATGGAAATTGCTGAAGCTGTAGATGCTTTTGTGGAAGAAAGAGTAATTAGCAGTACTATCGGGAAAAAACGTGTCACAAAGAAGACAGCGATAAAGGTCCCGACAAAGAAAGAAACACTTAGTAATAATCTGAAGGGAACGAGAAAGAAAGTGAAGGATCCGACAAACAAAGGCCAAACGGAGGAAATTGTGGAATATAATGAAGAAACCAACATGGAAATTGCTGAAGCTGTGGATGCTTTTGTGGAAGAAAGAGTAATTAGCAGTACTATCCGGGGAAAAAGTGTCGCAAAGAAGACACCAGCTGGTGACATAGCAAGTGGTGCTTTTGGAAATGTAAAGAAGTCTGCCATGGGCGAATTGAAAGTTAAATGTGTGCATTGTGGCGCTGTTCGTTTCACTGAACAGAAGGGAAGATGTGTGCACAGTTGCTGCCACAATGGCCAGGTGAAACTTCCCCCGCTTCATGAGTATCCTCCTGAGCTGCAGGATTTGTTGACTAGCACAAGCGTAGATGCACAGCATTTCAGACAGAGGATTAGAGCATACAACTCTTCCTTTGCCTTTGCTACTTTTGGAGCCCACATAGAAGAAGTGCAAAGAGGACCACCTCTTATAAAAATACAAGGGCAGGTCTATCACCATGCCACTACGTCTCTTGAAAATGTCAGGGAAAACGCACCTAGAAATGGACAAATCTACATATACGATGATGTTGAAGCAGCTTCAAAGCTGCGGATCGATTTTGATCGACCTCATTTGAACATACGCCTTGAAAGATTGATGCGGCAAATAAATCCATATGCGGAAAAGTATAAGATGCTGCGTGATATGACTATCCATGGAGAAGAATTTGTGTTGCACTTTGTGAAATTTGAATTTGATGACAAAAGAAGGTACAACCGTCCTACAACATCCGAAGTGGCAATGATAATCGACTCGAAAAACGGTTCCGTTCCGAGCGTAGATTTGAAAGTATACCCCAAGCAAGAGGGTAACCGCGAGACAAGTATACTGAAACAATCCAGCCACCACTCTGATCCCATGACGTTTCCTATTTTGTTTCCGCACGGCGATTTTGGATGGTCCTACAATATGAAAACAACAAAAGGGAAAAAAATTTCCCCCGTTCAGTATTATGGTCATCGCTTGGCTATACGCCCCGATGAACCTTTCAATCCCTTGTTGAATGCGGGACGATTGACTCAGCAGTATATTATAAACTGCTACGTTTTGGTCGAGCGACAACGTCTCGACTTTATTCGACACAACCAAGGTGCATTACGTACCGAGTGTTATCAAGGGATAGTAGACCACGTTGAGAAGAATGCGTTGAATACAGCAGATGAGGTTCGACTTGGCACGGCAGTCATTCTTCCTGCAACCTATATAGGTTCTCCAAGATGTTTGCAGCAACTTTATCAAGACTCAATGGCCATTTGTCGGAAGATAGGAAGACCGGATTTCTTTATTACAATGACGTGCAATCCCAGGTGGACTGAAATAACTAGCGTGTTGAAGAAGTATTTCATCAAAGGTACGACAGTCAACGATATACCCACCGTTGTGACGAATATTTTTGGAACGAAAGTGAAGCAACTGATCAAGGATTTGATTGAGAAGAATGTACTGGGACCCGTTGTCAACTACGTTTATACCATTGAATTCCAGAAACGCGGTCTTCCTCATGCTCATATCCTAGCGGCTCTCCGCACAGACTGCAAACTCCTCCAGCCTAAAGATGTGGACAGATTCATCACAGCAGAGTTGAGCGAGACAGATTCCTCTCTTCGTTACTACCAGTTACGCCACATGTTGCATGGTCCTCATGTGGATGGATTGATGTGTTGGGACGCAGAGAAGAAGTTGTGTTCCAAGAATTTTCCAAAATCATTTTGCGAGGAGACTGATATGACTGGAGATGGGTTCCCCAAGTACAGGCGAAGAGATAACACAGATCAGATGTACGCCTACCATGCCAGGCACAATGGAATGGTCCAGTATGTGGACAACAGAATGGTGGTGCCGCACAACCCATACCTCTTAAAGAAATATGATTGTCACCTCAACGTCGAGTATTGTTCTTCTGAAATGGCGATAAAATACATCCACAAGTACATTCACAAAGGTCATGATCGGGCTAGAATGGAGATGAAAAATGAGGAGAAAGACGAGGTGAAGAAGTATGTGGACAGTCGTTATGTAGGGCCAATGGAAGCTGCTTGGAGGTTAAACGAACTACCCTTACACGATAGGAGTCACAGTGTAATACGGCTTCCTGTGCATTTGGACGGCCAGCAGTTTGTTACGTTCCAAGAAGGACAAGAAGAAGAAGCTGTGCGTAAGGAACAGAAGACCATGTTGCTAGGATGGTTCGATCTCAACAAGCACGATTCTTCTGCAAGAGAAATTCTGTATGGCGATTTGCCCAACAGTTACTCATGGAGGGCAAAAGACAAGAAATGGGTCATTCGAACAAGAAAATGTAAAGTAGTTGGACGCCTCGTAAGTGTATCACCCAGGGATTCTGAAAGGTTTCATTTGAAGTTAATTCTCAACAGAATTCGTGGTGCCACCTGCTACGAAGATCTAAGAACGCATGACAATGTTGTTCATAAAACGTTCCGAGAAGCTGCGATTGCCATGGGATTAACGGAGTGCTCCGATGAAGCGATTGCTGTATTGGAAGAAGCAGCGAAGACATTGATGCCCAAGCAGATGCGGAGATTTTTTGCTTACTACTTAATTGGGGATGAACCTTCAGATGCCAGGCAACTGTGGGAGCGTTTTGAAATGGAGATGGTAGATTGTGGAGGCACAAGCATGGGAGCTCTTTGCGACATTGAAGCCATGCTCAACTCTGAGAACAGGACTTGTGAAGATTTCGGACTCGCCAAACCAGATATTTCCACTTCTCCCGTCGAGTGCATTGATATTGGAAGCCATTCACAAAAATGCAACGACATAGTGGAAAAGTTTAATGAGGACCAGCTTCGCGTTTACAAGAGGGTCATTGACAGCATTTCAGGCGAGTGTGAACGGCCCGCTCGATGCTTTTTCATCGATGGTCCGGGTGGAACTGGCAAAACCTTTCTGTACAATGCAATTTATCACAGACTCCTGGCCATGAACAAGAAAACTGCCTGCGTAGCTTGGACTGGAATTGCTTCGATTCTTCTGCCGTGCGGGACAACATCACATCGTTTCTTCAACTTGCCTATTCAACTAACCGAGGAGGGCATTTGCTTTACAAAGCCTCGCGACAAGCGCCGGCTGCAGGAAGTCGATGTCGTAATATGGGACGAAGCAAGCATGATACCCAGAAAAGCTCTCGAGATCATCGATCGTACTCTGAAGGATGTGATGAATAACAGCCTACCTTTTGGCGGAAAAACATTCATATTAGGAGGAGATTTTAGGCAGGTGTTGCCCGTAGTTAAAAAGGCTACCAGAGGTCAAATTGTCTCGGAGTGCATAAAATCCTCATACCTCTGGAAACTCTTTGAAATTCATCATCTCAAAGTAAACATGCGGGTGGCAAACGGAGCAGGACACTTTGCTGACTGGTTGTTGCAGTTTGGCAATGGGGAACTTGAAGAACTTGCTGTGGACGAATCTTTAGCGTGTGCAGATTTGGCGGCTTGGTTTTTCGAAGACGTAGAAGACATGTCGAATGACCTCATAAATCGTATTATATTAGCCCCTCAGAATGATGAAGTAAATCGTATGAATGAAAAGATACTGTCCAAAATACCAGGTGAGCAACAAATTAGTTACAGTATAGACAAGGCAACCTTAGGTGGAATTGATAAAAGTGATGCAAGAGAAGAAGAAGCGACTTTGCGATACTCTGACGAGTACCTTCATTCACTTACGCCGCCCGGAATGCCACCTCATAAGTTGAAATTGAAAATTGGATGCATTGTTATGCTGATCAGGAATCTCTGCATAGCTGACGGGCTATGCAATGGAACACGTTTATTGGTTCTTAAAATTCAAACAAGAGTATTGACTTTGAAAATAATTACAGGAGACAAAAAGGGGACAGTAGTAGATATACCTAGGATCCAGCTGAACACAATTGGTGATTCACAACTACCGTTTGTTTTATACCGAAGACAGTTTCCTGTTCGCCTTGCTTTCGCCCTAACTATAAACAAGTCCCAAGGCCAGACATTTCAACGAGTAGGCATTTATATCGATCGTCCTATCTTTGCCCATGGACAGTTGTATGTAGCCCTCTCAAGATGTGTGTCGCTAGAAAACATCAAGATTTTTGTTAAAGAAGAACAAAGTGTTACAAATATAGTGTATAAAGAAATATTATAGTGACATGTATTAATATTTTTGTGACATTCTTTAATAAAGTTTACATATTGGTGTGTTGTATTTGTTATTTACTGCTTTGCTGTCAATTGTTTGTCTTTATTTATTGTTTGAAGTCTTATGTACATTTTTGGATGTTTAAAAAGTAATTCTTTTATTTCTGAATATCTATATTTATATTTGCTTTCAAAGTACTCGGAGCTAAAGCATGAAAGGCGAACGCCTCACTGAAATTAAAAGATCATTTACTGTCATTTATTTTCCTGGTGTGGGACCTAAAACATAACAGGCAAACGCCTCAACTCATTGGGTGCAATATCCTCAAGCTAACTTGTTTTGTAGGGTTAACAGTTTTAATTTGCAGTGCCATTTTGAACTCTCCAGATGTGTGTCGCTTAGAAAGAAATGTTACAGCTTTGTTCTTTTGACTTTAAAATTCCTTAATAAGGTTTACATAATGCTTGGCTGTATTTGTTTAGCTTATCTATTGCATTGTCCTCAATTTTTTTCTTTTATTATTTGTGTGTATCCTTATGTAGATCTTTTGATGTTTGAATAATATATTTTTTTAGTTCTTTTTGTTTGATTTGTGTAGTTGTATTTGCTGTCCAACTCTCGAACTTGGGAGCTAACGCATGAAAGGCAAACGCCTCAACTGATCGGGTGCACAAGCCCCAAGTTATTTTTTTGGGTTAAAAACCTTTATCGTGGAATAGGGCTACTGGCGACACCACGTAAAAAGAAAACGAGCCTAGCACACTACCTCATGGGTGGTTCGGAAAGGTGTGCATAGTCAAGTATTAGTCACCTTTTGTCGAAACAGACCCAAGGACTTGTGTTCTTATTCCACTTCTTGCTTTTTCCAAAATAATTTTGACCCTCAGGGGGCCCACATTGTTGGGTGCGGGTGTGGCAATCCCGAGGTCCCTAGCCTCTCAGCAGAGAGAGATTGCGCAGCGGTTTGTTTTCAAATTCCTTCCTCTTCATTGCTATCAAAGATAAATATGCTATCGGTCCTTCTCAATACTCTTAGAGATATCACCCATGTATTTGTTTAAACTTATTTTGTTTCCTCAATTTGATTGACCCACAATGGCACAGTTTCCCTCTGTTCCATCTTATAACTTCTCTAGAGAAGGTAGTCCTGTTGTCTCCAAATCCCATAAAAACTAAGGTAGCTATTTTGCGTTCTTCACAAGATGAAGATCAGCATAGAAAATTATGAATAATCACAACAAATTAGTATAGTAATAACTAATAATAGTTAAGTAATAACTAAATAATCTTCTGGCTACTTGTTATGGAACTTTTAAAAGTTTATATTCATTCATCATCCACGTTTCAATTTATTTTGTTGTCCCATCTTGATTGAGCCACAATGGCATAGTTTCCCTCTGTTCCATCTTATCACTTCTCTAGAGAAGGTAGTCCTGTTGCCTCCAAATCCCAAAAAAATAATCAAACATAAAATCAATCATATCAATTAAAAAAGCCACAATGTCATAGTTTACCTGTGTTCCATATCAATAATAATTGTGGTGATGCTGCAGAAATGAATATAATTTCACACATAATATTTTAAGGAATGTTTATAACATTAATCTACGTTCATGAACGCTATCGCAACAGCATACAGTACAATGTATCAAATTTTACTTTCATATGGTATTATTCAGCTGGTTGAGTTCTTTGCATTTGTTTTTTTAAAACTGCCTTCTGCTTTTTCGGCTCTATACTTAAGGAATCAATGTTTATAAGAAATCTACGTGCATGAACGTTGCCGCTTGGGATAATTTGTATTATCATCCAAGCTGTTTGTTTCGCTATTTGATTTTCATTCTCATTTCGATTGAGCCACAATGGCACATTTTTCCTCTGTTCCATCTTATCACTTCTCTAGAGAAAGTAGTCCTGTTGCCTCCACATCCCATAAAATCATTCAAAAATCAAATCAATCATATCATTAAAAACCATTTACTGTCATTTATTTTCCCGGTCTGGGACCTAAAACATAAAAGGCAAACGCCTCAACCCATTGGTTGCAATATCCTCAAGCTAACATGTTTTGTAGGGTTAACAGTTTTAAACCCGCAGTTCCATTTTGAAATTATTTCTTTTTGTTTGATTTGTGTAGTTGTATTTGTTTTCCAACTCTCGAACCTGGGAGCTAACGCATGGCAGGCGAACGCCTCAACTGATTGGGTGCACAAGCCCCAAGTTATTTTTTTGGGTTACAATCCTTCATCGTGGATTAGGGCTACTGGCGAAACCACGTAAAAATAAAGCGAGCCCAGCACACTACCTCATGGGTGGTGTGGAAAGGTGTGCATAGTCAAGTATTAGGCACCTTTTGTCGAAACAGACCCAACGGATTGTGTTCTTAATCCACTTCTTGCTTTTTCCAAAATTATTTTGACCCTCAGGGGACCACTTCGTTGGGTGCCAGTGTCACAATTCTGAGGTCCCTAGCCTCTCAGCAGAGAGAGATTGCGCAGCGGGCGAAGCCCCCTACAGACAAATTCTCAAAACTAAACTATTTGTTAAAAGTTCGTCATCTGCTACCCACATCCAGGTGTTTAAATCTTTGTGTTGCGAGCCAATCTTGTCGCGCGTATCGCCCGATTTGGCGAGCAGGTCTTGCACATGAGCATTCCTGCATTGGCAGTATCCTCTTAATAGTCTTGCATGTTTCGTTGTGGAGCAAACAGAGACACTGCGTAGCAATTCTCGGGGGTTGTCGGAGGGTTGCGAGCAGGGGGCGAAGCCCTCTGCCGGCCGCGAAGCGGCCAATGGAATTGCGCAGCAATTCCGGGGGTTGGCGAGCGATAGCGAGCAGGGGGCGTAGCCCCCTAGTAACTTAAAAAAAAATAGGATGAAAAATTCAGATTGTCAATACAGATAAAAAGCTCACACCAAACTTCAACACACCTCCAAACAACTTACTGCAATACATCTAAAAATAAAGGATGAAAACCCTTTCCTGTGTTCCACGAAAGTGTGAAAAAAAAGTGGATGTCCTTGTAAATCGAAAATAATAGAGAAAGATGTCTGCCACCGCCCCATGGATGTCGCAAACAAAAGGATGGGTTGGAACAATAATTACAGGTGAAAAAGAACAAATTGAAAGAGTCAAAACACGTTGCGGACGGAAGCTTGTCTGATGTTCCAAGGACGGGGGACGGGTAAAGTAACGGGCGAAGAGGAATCAGGAATGAAGAGTGAGAAACAAGTTCAATGATCCTGTATATCGTAATATTTTTGGATGGAGACAGATTTATACTGATAATAATAGATGTATTTTGTAGAATAAAGGCAAAGGGGTTATCTTTGAGGCAGTTCTAAATGTCTTCGGGGAAATCCAGAGGAGTCTGGCAGCATCATATTAAGAAGGATGTACCAAGAAAATGTCCTACCTTCGGTTAGATCAAAATAGCCAAAAAAGAAGAGGGAGAATTTGAAAAGTATTCCCCTAAAAATAGTAAACTTTTGTGCCAGCCTTGCTGTGCTTCTGATATGTTGTTGGTTGGACCGTTATTGTATTTGTAAACGTCGATGTGCATAGATGAAATGAATCGACTAAACAATCATATAAAGAATTGGGGATGCAAGACTAGCTTAGAATAAATTTTTAACCGATGATTTGGTAAATTAATGGAAGCATAATAGAAGAACACAGCATTTATTTTTCAAAAAATGAAGAGCACACGGGGAGAACCGCTTGATTTATTAGGTCCTCCCGTAATTGTGTCTGCTTGGCGGACATTGTCGACAATAAACCGACTTTTCATTCGGCTGTTAGTAACCTGTTTCTTTACACCAGTGCAGGCGATTTCTCGCTATCATCGCCAAAGAGGCGTATTGAGGAAAGCCTTCTACAAAATCAAGCGGTTTTTCCCTTGTACTCTTCATATGTTACAGATATATGCTTCGTTTCAACCCGATGATCTTTTACCGGAGGCAACAAGCTGACTGTAAACAACAATCCGGAAATATCAACAGAACAACCCAGCTTCAAGTAAACACTCGTCCCGAAAAAAAAAATGACAAGCAAAAGCTTATTAATCTTCAAAAACATTAATTCCGAAATGCTCTTCACCTTTCACTGCAACTGTAATCGAGGGATAAGACATCGTAATCGTCTTGTACCGAGTCCTGTTATGATTGACATTCAATAGATAAAAAAAAAAACATGGAGGATGCTTTTGAAAATGATGTTGAAAAAAATTGACAGGTATAAAAGTGGATTGAAAGGTAAAAGAAAGTTGCGTCAGACATCAATTTTATTTTATCAAATGGTATAAAAAATATATATATAAATCTAAAAGAACTTGTGTCGATAATGTTGCCAGGTTTTGTAAGATCTTTTATATTAAAACTTTGAAGAAGCGCAAACAAAAAACACCATTCGGGGAGTCCGCAAGGCCAACCCTGCACAGGTGGGCCTGAAGATAATCATGCCTAGGGTTACCAGACGTCCGTATTTAGCAGGACACGTCCGTATTTAGAGGCTCTGTCCTGCCGTCCGTATTTATTTTTTAAAAATCCTTAAATGTCCGTATTTTTGAAAATTTAATTAATTTTGGAAATTTTTAAAGAAGTTTGTATACATTTCAAAGTGGTAATTAGCTTACTTTTTTTAGTTTACTCCAAAACACGTTTTATGCATTGCTAGTTAACTTAACCAGGACATGTTTTATGTCAATATATCTTAAGTTAAGGACTTATTAAGAAAAATTGGTTTTGTAGAAAAATATGCTAATAATAATTAAATAATGTAATGTAATAATGTTTAATGTGCTAATAATAAGGTTTTGTCAATTGATTTGACTCAATTTTAAATGTGTCCTGCTTTTAATGCTTTTGTCCTGCTTTTTAAAAGTAAGTGTCCTGTTTTATGCTTTTTTGACCTGGTAACCCTAAATGCCCAGTCTACACTCCTTACCAACCAAACTTGGGGAAAAACAAAGAGTAAAAAGACAGAGGAAAACGCGGTTGGACCGTTATTGGAAACTCTTGTAAGGTAATATTTACATACAAGGCTAGTATAAAATTATCTGAATATAATTTAACCAAAATACATTTTTCATTCAGATAAAATTGCCAAATTTTCTCAAATAATATTCAAATCTGTTGGAACCTTAAACGAAATTAATGTTTTAAACAGAATCAGATGAAGCTTCCAAAAATAACCTACTAGTAGGTTAATAAAACTTTTTTTACATCATTTCTGGAGCGAAAATTTTTTCAGTATTACGTCATTTCCAGCAAAATTAACTAAAAATGTGTTGATTCGGAATTTAAACGGACACTCTAAAGCTAAAAATGCTAAAAATATGCTCAATATTGAACCAATAATAACAATGTGAGGGTTGTTCAAAATTGGTCAAAGAACTAGAAAAACAATTGCTTTAATGATTGATATCTTTATTGGGTAAGTGAACTCATAATTAGCCAAAATGGCTGATCTGCATCCAAAGATGATTTTCCTTTCCTATTCTACGAAACCATTTTAATTTCTTGAACTTTAAAATATTTAGTTATAACAGAATAGAAAAACAAAACAAGCATTTAAATGGAACCCAGGTAACAGAAGGATATGCAATAAATAAAAACAGATTATTATAAGTCATTATCAGAACTAAAAAACAACTGTGCTATTATATACGAAGTACAATAAAATATCGTAATAAAACCAGAGACTATTTACACATTTATTATAAAGCCCCTTAACGACACACATCAATTAACGAATAACAAGGCTAGTATAATTGATAAGTCATGATTTACATGTTCTATTCAGTAAAACTCTTTCCAATTAAAATACAGATCCGCTATCATAACTTAAAACTATAAAAGAAGAAACGTACAAATCATGCTTTAAAACTATTCTACTTCTGAATGCAGTGGTCATCTGTTTGATTCGATAAACAGAGTACGATTGCTGAACAAAGGACGCGGTTTTATTGAGGGTTAGGTTGAATTATCGTCACACTACAGCTACGCGAGGCCTAAAGTGACAAGCCGACACTTGAGGATATATCCAAAACAACTAATAAGGGCGTGGCGTCGACCCTAGGGGCCATATTTAAAGTGCACCCCTACTCGGTGTGTTATTTGTCGGACTTTTTAGCAGCACACTTGCACAGACCGTTTATATAAATTGGCAGTTATTTTGGCAATGCCCGACCCAAACCTGGGGTTTTTCCCATGCAAGGCAAACGCCTATCGACTGGGCTCCCCAGCGTTTTGGTTTTATAGTATTTGCAGAAAGATGGCTTAGCACTAGACCTCGCACGGTCGCACGTTGGTTGTTTTAATTAACATCATACCACACTAGAACTACAAGAAAAATTTAACTATTGAACTTGTAATTTTGAAAAGTGGTCGGCACCAGAGCGGGTACCCTAATAAAGACTCAAGACCACAGCATATTAAACGTGCGCCAGTACCATATACAAGGCGCTGTTTATTGGTCCCAAACAGAATCTTTCACAGTATGAAAAGGCTACAATTATAAAAACAATATACATTCACTTTAAACAAAAAGTTCTACAAGAACTAAAATAGCCTACTTTCTCGTGAGGTCTTGGCAACAGCCCTTTTTATGACTCAAAATTAAATTCCACTGCTAATTTGATGGGAAATTCGCCGAAAGACAGTACACATATGTCCGTCCAAAGCGTACAGATAGACGGACATAAAGTATAAAAGTTGGGTCTCTACACTACTTGCCAACCTAAGTTGGGTAAATAGAAATATGCTTGGAGAAGATCCTTCCGCGCATATATGTAAAGAGTTCCATGAATTTTTTGTGAATCCATCCAAAAAACATGTTTAAAACATTATTTTCGTTTAAGGTCTAACAGATTTGAGTATTATTTGAGAAAATTTGGCAATTTTATCAGAATGAAAAGAGTATTTTTGTTAAATTGTAATCAGATAATTTTGTATGCAAATTATATTACCTTACAAGAGTTTCCAACTAACGGACCAATCGCGCTTTCCCCTCTGCCTTTTTACTCTTTGTTTTTACCCAAGTTAGGTTGGCATGGAGTGTAAGGTCATAGCTTTCTAACAAGAAAAAAAAGAATTTTGTAAGATCCGACGGATAGAATCGGTTTTGGAAGGGTAGACAAACGGACATCGTCAACATGTCAATACTACCTACTTTTTTTAAAAATTCCTTCGATTTGAAAAAAAGAAAAGTATCCTAAAAATACCAATGAAAATTGAAATGAACACACTTATATAAATTTGTCATTCTGAATTACAGATTGTATATCTTTATAGCAGTCGGGCCAATTATTCAGTATGAGGAAATATGCATTCGTATCAATAATTGCTAATTAATCAAAAACGGGGTTACATAAAAAAAATAGCTAAGATAGCTGGAAGCTAGGATCGCACAGAACCATGTATCGTGCTGCGGAGTTGCTATATAAAGGCGGCACTGCCAGAGGTTACTAAAGTGTGCGCTGCGTTCCCCAGAGGTGCCATCACTTCCTTGATGAATGACGCCGCGAGTTATCTGTTATCGGAAAATAACATAATTATTCTTAACTCTTAAGTTCAACCAACTTACCACTTTCCATATACATAAAAACACAACAATTTTCTTAGCCACATTTCTCCGGCCGTATTTAATATTTTCAAAAATGTTTTTTTTATATAAATGTAGCTGACTCTTACAGGTCCATATAATCCCACTTTTTGAAATTGGTTTAAGTATTTTGTTGTATTATTCACAGAAAATAAAAAAAAAGTGGTATTATATCGAGCTCTCTTAGTCAGATACATGCTATTTTATCATACAAAAAAAAAAAAAAACGTTTGTAAAAAATATTCAATACAGCCGGGAAAATAATAAGGTCAAGAAAATTACCCCCCCCCCCCATTTTTTTGGAATAACACAGAAGCACTTTGGTTAGGTTTGAATTATCGTGGCACTAGAGATACATGAGGGCTTTTGGTGACGGGCGTCGTATTTAAGAACCACAGTCAGGTGACGAGCCAACACCTGAATAGGCACCCAACGCAACCGTTAAGGGCGACATCGTACGCAGCGTTAGGACTTAGATGGATATTTAACAGGCACTCCCTTACACAGAGTATTATTCGTCGGACATTTTTGGCAGCACGGGCTGTTTATAGGTCGGCAGTTATTTTGGCGATGCCCGAACCCGAATCTGGGACCTTCCGCATGCTAGGCGAGTGCCCAACCGACTGGGCTCCTCAGCCCCCACTTTGGTTTGGAGACCTGCGGTCATTCGGTCTCATTCCCCGTCGTTAACTCTCAGGTTCAATCAACCCCTTACCACTTTCCATAAACATCAAACCATAAATATCCACTATTTCATCGATCCTAAGTGTATCGTTACATCGAATTAAAAAAAAAAGGTGAAGTCCGTTGGAGAAGTTTCTCATTACGATACTACCTCTCAATGTTTTAGTGAAATAGGAAGCTTGTGAGGATATCTTCCAATTCAAATAACAAACACCCCTCAGACAAATTCCGTTGTTAAACAACCACACAATTATACAAACCTCGTTTTCATTTCTACAAATAAATCACGTAAGGATCATGTCCATTGGAAAATTTTCCTCCACGCCCTTTTCTTCAATAATTTAGGCGATGCAGAACCGTGTATGGAAATATTCCTGCGGACATAACCCCTTTAGAAATATAAAAGCAACAAACAGATGGCCGCGCCTCGAACTACAACCAAATGCAACAAACTTATTTTCCTCAATTAACATGGGAGAAAGTGTACTCATTGCATTGGCAATGACCGTCAAGGAATTAATTGCGTTGCGATTTACCAGGTGGTTTAATGTGTCAAAATGCCGTTGATATTATTGATACAGGTAAAGTGTTGGTGTTGAGTTAAGGGTATGGCACCAAAAGAAATAGGCCGACGACATGAGTAGAGACACATTTTAGAAAGGTTGATTTGATTCATTAACTTCAGACGTTCAATGAACTTATAACAGATCCATAAAAGAAATACACCGTTTAGTTAGATTCCAATGCTGCAGTTACAGTTATTTAAACTACACTGCTCAAAACAATAAGGGGAGCACTTTGCGTACTCTTATAAGCCCTTGCAGTTACAACTTTTTACTTTTTGTTTTAAAAATCTAAAATTTGTGAAATTGATTTACTATGCATCCTGAATGAAATGGTAAAAAACAAGGGGGGGGGGATCTTAATTTTTTAATTAAGATTTTAAGTGGAAAAAATTTTGAATCACAATTTTTGAATAAAATATATCCATAACTTTTCAAGACTATTTTTGTTTAAAAAAAAGTTAAAATTAATTTTTAAACATCTTAGAGGGAAGCATGAAGGATTTAGGGTTAATTTATGTTACAAATTTTTTTTAGAGTGATTTTTATTTTACCACGTTTTTCATATTTTCATTAAAAAAACATTTTTAAATTCTTCAAAAGACATGATTCTTCGATCTAACTATACATAAGTGCGAGCTCAATTTAGTGAGAAAAAAATCCCTAGCCGATGATTCCATTCCAAATGAAATCATTTGGGGTGATAGGGTTTAAACCATGAGCTCCCCTAATTGTTTTGAGCAGTGTATTTTTCTAATAAAAAAAAAACGTAAGGGTTCGGTATTTAAACACAAAACTTTCCAACCAAATTTATTAGAGTCCGTTAACCTATAGAAAAATTATCGATACCGGCATACGTCATTTTAAAAAGTGCGAGCTATTTCAAGCACTTAAAGTATTTTTGCTAAATTTGGGTTACCAAACATAATTTACTAGAATTTAACTATTTAATTGCAATTTTATGTTAATATTTTTGCAGGGAACAATACGATTTGACGAGACTGCCTGGACGTTATTGCCTCCCCCCATCGAAAACTATTCAGAAATATCAAGGAAGAAATAAAAAGATTTTTTTTTCGGGTAAAAAAAAAATGACAAATATGAACCTCGAACTCAAAGAGGAACCACAAACAAAAAACACCACTTCAATCATCAAAGCAACGGACATTCGCCTTATCCGGACTTCTAAAAGTTTATTTTATTCGACAATTTGATTTTTATAAAATTACAAAAGACAGCGATTTCTTATGATTACAGGGTTGGATAGAATGAAAGGAAAATTCAAAATAAAATAAAATATAAAAGTTTTCTTTTCTTGATTTCTTGCCTTAAAAATTGCTTCATCAATCTACCTGTCCGTGGACGTACAATTATTTTAAATGTACGGCTTTTGCTCCGAAAACGCGTCTTTTATATAAGGTCCTATGCGAGTTTTATGGTTTGCTTATATAAAACCAGTTCTCACTTTGAACTGACTACAAAACTTTGTGGCATTTAACTTTTTGTTAGAGCTAGTGGCCGGGGTCGAAATTAACGACCGTTCTTTGCAAAATACGACCATATCTTTGAATTTTTTGTTAAGGGTGAAAAAGCGGAAGACTGAAAAAAGCCTGACCAAATTGAGGCACAATTTAGGATTTTCTAAAATACCAAATTAATAAGTTTTGACGTGAATTCCAAATCGATTTATAATAATTATTATCGGAACTGATGTATAAATTCATCAGTAACGATAAAAAGTTTATTTCCTATAGTAAAATAGAATTATTCAAACTTCATCATTTATGCGACGAGCACAGACAATTGCTATAATTTTTCAAATATGCTTTTTTAATGTTTTAATAAGGATGTCACAAAGTGAAAACTGCTACTAATTGGACCCACATTAGACAAAATGTTTTGTGGCGCCATCTATTGGAATACCACGGAAAAAACTAAAATAGTATTTTCTTGAACGAGGATATTGCAATACACGATAGTAGGTAAATAGGGTTAAATAAAAACCAATCGAAAAGGAATTTTAAAACAATTGAAATATGAAATATTAGTTTTCTTTAAACCGTAGCCAAGTGAAAAGGCTGGAGCTGGCACAATAGAATAAGAGAAAATTATGACTATGGTCATTTTAATTATATAATTGTGTCTTACACAACATAATAAGGTTCTCTTGACATACCATCTAATGTGAGATTGTCAAACGTTAACTAAGAAATAAAATATCAAAAATGTTTTTTCAAAATTAATGATTCCTTGCAATTTAGTATTTTACAGCCTTTGTTCAAATAAAACTATCGGGAAAAGAACAATTTTCGGTACTTTTTCTTAGAATTTCCTCAATGTTTTTTTTAGATGATTAAAGAATGTTGGAATTCATGCAAAAAATATTAAAACAAACAAAATATCAAAACTCAACAAAATTACTTCTGGTAAATATATGTATTTCACTTCACATCATAATATGACAAACAAACATGTTGTTACTGGTTACAAAATTGTAGCTTCAAAAGTGTATTCTGTATTGGAACCATTTGTATATGAAGGTTATAAATTAATATTTTTAAAATTTCAAGTTTTACAACCACTTATTATGGGTTATAACAAAAATGAAATGTTTAAAAAATATGGTTTGTGTCAATTTTTAGACATTACTGTTAATTTTTTGTTATTCTTATATAGTTTTCAGCTTAAAGATACATATCTTAAGATCCACATGTTGATGCATGCATGTTTTTCATACATTCTTTACCACACTATTATTACTAATTTAAACCCAACTGTATGGTGCTAGCTCAAATATTAAGTTAAAAAAATATTTCTTTTGCTGAACCCCTTTTTTCTAACTGGAAGGTACCTTAAATTTGTATTTATGAACTCCATATCTAGAAGCCACTACTGGTTATAGATAATTCTAAAAAATACGGTAACCTGTCTATAAGCAAGTTTCATAGAAGGAAAGTTCCAGATATGGTTTTCAAATTTACAGGATTTAACGAAAAAGCTAAGATTACGAAAAGCAAGAATTGGACATGTGGAAAAAACAAATATTTCACCTCAGAATAAACTGACTTTTTCCTCAAGCTAAAAAGCATTTTACTTTATTTCTAAAACCCTTATCAGAAGGTACGAGCGTTCGCTTGTCTTTTGGGACAGCCAAAACGTCAACAATAGAACGACTATATCATGTGTGACATTACAAACTTAAAAACATTGTTATCGCGGTATTGGAGGAGGAGGTACAAGGAGGAGGCTCGGCCATGATGTCACGACTGAACTTCGTTCTGATTGGAGTAGCCGTTCGAACAGCAAAAAGGAGCAAGATTTTTTCAGGTTGACCACTCAGCAAAAACTGGTCCAATAACCAGTTTTTGATATGGCATACAGACATCCCTAAAAGAACGAGCTCTCGTGTGATAAGGCCGGATCACCTTTACTGTACGGTAACTATTGACGCGATTTTCAGATTGGGCGATAAATAGTTTTTTGAGGCAACCTGTCTGACTTTGAACGAAACCCATAACGGTCAGAGAGGGTTGCCGGAAAACGTCGTCGCAAAGAGAGCATGACATCAAAAGTCGCCAGAATACTGACTTTTGGCGCGATTTCGGAAAGTTCGCCAATAGTTACCGCACAGTAATTTCTACCGATAAGGCCTTTACACAAGTGCAATTATCTGCAAGAAAGCCTGAAATTCCATTTATTTTATTCTTAGGGAGAGATTATGTGAGATTTTACGAGACCTCAACCATAAAAACATAACGAAACTTAAGGATGCCCCCATCAATTACTTTGCATAACGAAACATGTTACATCAGATTTAATGACAGAAAGTACAGTATAAATAGTAACAGCTTCAAGAAGCCGATTTAAATATCCCTTTTTGGCAGAAACAAAACATAAAATGAAAGAATATGTACTCACAAAGGCGTAGTCATATTCGTCCGAACTGTAGAGTTCAGGGCAATCGTAAAACTCTTCGAATTCTTCCTTGTCCATTATATCAGCTTTCTAGAGGTTGAACTTCACACGTAAATAAATAATAGGAAGACATAACCTACAAAGAACAAATGAATAGTAAATAGAAAATAAAATAATATATATGAAGAGTTCAGGGAAAGAACCCCTGGATTCCACAGGAATCCCCTAATTTTTTTTAACAACTACTGTATCTATTACAAGAACTTTCATACTTATTTGTCAAATATTTGTAGCTGTCATAGGATTATTAATGTGCATCAGTCTTATGATAGTGAAGGACAGTTATAGTCTGTCTATTTACTAGGCTAGCCTTGAAAAGACTTTCTTCCCAAATCCCTTTGCTTTGTTTTCGAGGAAACAGGAGGAGCATTGCTTTTCTAAATCTAAAGCATTTGAGGTTCTGTTGTGAGGTTAACAATCCCAACTGTTCAAACCAAAGTAGGGTGGGGGGAAAACATGCTCACACTGTTTCGAAGAAAACCACATATGCGGGGATAGGGGAGGAAAATGCTTTCAAGGTTCTCATTCTAGATAGACAAGGTATCGGATATTTTATCATAGCTAATCCACGAGTCTATACCAATACTGTATCAATCATCACTAGCCGGCCCGTCGGCGCAATGGTTAGTGTACTAGCCTTTGGAGCTGCTGGGCTCAGGTTCGAATCCCGGTAAAGGCATGGATGTTTGTGCTTGTCAATAAATATTGTTATTTGTCTATGTGTTTCTGTCGTCCTTCTTTGCGTGTCTCTTGTGACTGTCTCTTCTGGTGAGATGGGTAATGGGCTATAAAGCCTACACTCTCCCGTCTAGAGGACGCAATCACTGTCATTATATCAATCATATAGAATAAAAGAAAATTAAATCGTATGAATGAATTTATATGAATACGTAAAAGTAGTCCTCCCTTTTTCACAATATGATGAAATTACAACCTTCTTTCATTTTAGCTGAATATTATGAAGCGTTTTTTAAAATATGGTTAGGATAGTTTTAATTATCGTCGCAATAGAGCTACACAAGGGTTTTGACGATTAATATCTTAATTTAGAACCAGTCAAGCGACGAGCTGACACCTGAGTAGACACCCAATACAACCATTAACAACATCGCATGAAACATTGGGACCATGAATCATATATAAAAGGCACTCTCTCTACACAAGGTATTATTCCTTGGACATTTTTGGTTGCACGGACCATTTATAAATCAGCAGATTTTGGCGATGCCCGGATCATAAAATGGGACCTTTCGAATGCCTTAACCGACTGGGCTCGCCAGCCCCCGTTCTTTAATATAGGTTTTTAATGATTACCCATACTTAAATTTACAGCACCAGTGTAAAAGTAAACAATAAAAAAAAATAATAAGGGGAGGCATCCTAAAAATAACTTGTTTTTATTCATGAAAAATCATTGGCGTTAAAAGCTGTTTTTGAAAGCCTTTATTAAAGGCAAACAAGCTTGTTTATAACCATAAATGAGCTTGTTTGCCAAGCTTGGTTACATAAGTTATATAAATACAAATTCAAGTATCAAAATCAAAATTTAAAATCATGAAAGAAATAAAATGTACTAATGGCTAAAATTATTTTATGGCAATATTTAAATAATGTAAACATTTGTAATATTTCATTGTACAGATATAATAAATGATGAATCTAGAGACTTTTCAATTTGAAATGTGAATGATGAAATGTGAAATACATGATAAACATATAATTATGTACATTTGCAGTTTGTAACTTTAAAATAAATTAAAGTATTCCACATATCAAAACATATCTTACACTACACTTAAGCCATAAAGATTTCGAAACGCTTTAATAAAAATTATAAATGCAAAAAGTATTACTAAATTTGTTGATACAGAATAAGGATTTAAAAAAAAACTTAAAAATAAATACAATTCATATCCGTTCGTATTTTACAGGATTTTACTGTACAGGATTTAGCTAACAATTAATAGAGACATGTTAATTTAAGGAGTACGTGTTGAATACAACAAGAAAAGGTTATTTACTACAAATAGGTTAAATAAACAATTTGAAGAAACATTAGTAATGTACCGTTAGCCGCCCACAGTCCAACTTATGTTATTTGTGTTCCTTAATTTTGATATCTGGATTAGAAAACAAACAATAAGAAGTAACATAGTTTTAAGGAAATTTTCCTGTTTCCTCTCATACCTTCGAAGTAACTGAATTTTATTTAAAAATAAAACAAAAAGTATTTTAAAATTTAAAAGTCACCCATTTCAAAACAAATAATAGGTGTGTAAAGATAATAAATATCACAATGTAGGGTTTTGTTCTTTTTTTTAAAAAATAAATTACTATAAATAACTTTACGAAAGACCAAAACTTACCAAATAAAATTTATATATATTTTTTTATATCAACAAAAACCGTCATTCATTATTTTGGTTGGTTGGTATACATATATTTTCAGGCTTGTACACACACATGACAGATGCTGCCATCTATCGCAAGCCGCCTCCACAATTTAGACGCGTCCCTGAACCTGAGTCCTGGAGGGGAGGGAAATAGTTTCCAGGAATCTGTACCCGTGGTGAACTGCGCAATGACCGCCCATATGACTTTCGGATCCAACAGATTTAACGAGCACGCACTCCCAGGGCCGCCGACAGGGGGGGGCAAAACTATGCATTGCATAGGGGCCCGTAAAATGTTAAAGGGCCCGCGCCAGCGGGCCCTTTAACATTTTCAAAAAAAAAAAAAAACTTTAAAAAAAAACTTCAAAAAAAAACTTCACAAAATTTTTTTAAAGAAAAATATTTTTTATATGCGATTCACACAAATATTTCTTAGTTTAAAATTAACATTGGGCCCGTAATGTCCAGGACTAAGGTCGTTGGTCAAAGGAAACCGAAAATTGCATCACATTATTAAAAAAATTACATCTTTTAAATTATTTTTGTAAAATTAGTTATAATTATTACAATATTTATAACTTTCAATCGTTTCTTTTGTAAGACAAGTCGATATGCAAAAATTCAAGTACTTAATAAGCTCGAGGACACGCTGTCGACACTTTAGGATATTCACGGGTAAATTTAATGAAGGAGCCTAAGATCTCCACTCTTTTAGCCTCGAAATTTATTAAATTTATTAGGCAAAAAAGCGGAAATGGTAAATGTTAGTGTTTATTGTAATTTTTATTACACATTTCTTTAAAAACTTTTTAAAAGGGGCCCTTCGGTGATTAATTAATACCCCCCCCCCCCCCCCCATTCACACATACCTTTTAATTTTTGAAAAAGCAATTAACATTTATGATTAGGGAAAGCCCCCGTTCGCATTTACTAAGTGTGTAAAACAAATATTTTTAATAACAAATGACAGGGCATTTGCGCTTTTTATGCCATTAGTCCAGTTAATATCAAAATTTTAGTGCTGATATTTTTGCAAATTTGAAAGAAATTGGAACAAAACTGAAGTATCATTAATTAGTTTTTTCCGAAACATACTATTTTTGATATGATTATGAAATAAAGTATACACCAATTTTAGTGTACGAAAAATAGTTACAGTTAAAACTATTTTACTGCACTATGCTTATTAAAGAAAAATATCCGGTTTGTCACTTTCAGACGACTCGAAATATTGACGGGGCTCGCCGTTTTTCGTCCTGTGGGCAGACCCAGACAAGATTTTTTTTTGAGCAAGCAAGCCGAGAAGAGAGTTTTTATTTTATTCATTTCCTGTTTGTCTGAGGGGGATAAACCCCTCAATCCCAGTTTCTTATCTATATCTTAATCTCCTGCTTCTTCTTCTACTAGCAAAAGAGTAAAAGACTAGCCGGACCAATAAAAAATGAGAATATCCCTTACTCAATGGCCTTGACAGCAGACACTGTCCGACTGTCCCCCAAATCCCAGAAGTTTGAATTGCATTTCTCGCGCGCGCACTCTCTCTCTCTTTTTGTCAAATAAAGATATTTTTTAGAAATAAATTCTGGTTATTTAAATTAAATAACGAAAATTACTAAATTTGCAACGCTGAATTCAGTACCGTGATTTCGAAAGTTCTCATGACATAAGATGTAAGTGATGATTTGTTATCTTTTATCTAATTAATTATTTTCTCTATTGGTTTAGTTATAATTTTGAAATGTTGTATGTAGTAACTAATATGATGTTAAGCTTATTTGATAGTTAAGTTAATATTAACAGGGTCTTTTAAAGAGGAAAACTTTAAAATCTCCGCATTATGTTGCATAACTATTTGCTTTTTACATCAGAATTTTCCTTTTATTATAAATATTTTGAAAATTTCATTGTGTACATCAAAGAGATTTCAGTATTTTTCCCAAAGAGGTCAATACAAATCTATTTAAAAACAAATTAATTCAAAAGTTTGTTTTAACACTTTGTCAAAGAAAACCAAACTACCAATGAAATCGCAGTTCGTAGCGCTTGACGTTATAAAAACCAATGATCTTGTTTCAACACTTTGTCAAAGAAAACAAAACAACCAATGAAATCCCAGCATGGAGAGTGTGACATCATAAAAGATATTCCCATTGAAGCAATTATATTCAGTAACTTTAAAATTTCTTCACTAACAATTAGTTCTAAATATTATGTAAAATTGTTAATTTTCAAAAATTGACTAATAATTTAAAAACTATAAATAGAAAATTCAAACTCAAAATTTTAATTAATATTTAAAAAGAATAATAACATTAACAGAGTGGACATTGTATAATTTTGTACTTTTTTATTAGAATGGCACATTAACTGAAACCTTTTTGATAGTCGAAAAGTTGAAAGAAACCTCTCTGGGAACGCGATACTTTCATGCTGGGAATATATGCAATAAATCTAGGCGTGGGTGGGGGGACGCGAGGGTAAAAAAATCACAAGGTCAAGAGGGATAGTTAACTAACATTTGGCCTTTTCCGTTGGAGTGGTGATCGGATCGGGTGAGTTTGCTTGTGTATTTTTATTGCATCGAGAGCATGCTCATTGTATATCTCCTGTTTGTGAAATAATGCCCATATATTTGGAAATATATAAAGGGGGATTTGATTGTTATTATATATTTGGGGGGAGAGTCTATCAAAAGTTAATTACGGTTCTATGCTAGACGAAAATATCTATTGTTAAATCTGAGTTTATTTAAACTATTTAAAAAAAAATTGCACATTAAAAAACAGTGTCTTTTAACTAAAAGGGCTGCTGTCTTGAAATTACCCCAAACAACACTAAAACTCGTTTTAGAAAAAAAAGCGTTTCTGCCACGAAAAGACCCTGTAGTCTACTTTCCTTTGAAGTTTAACTTCGAATGGATACCACGGTCCTGGACCGTCATATCCATTAAAAAGTACTTCATACCAAGGTCTTCCAAAGTACTGGGGTGTCTGACGTATCCGTGTATAAGCGGTCTATGATGGTGACCCACGTTTGACAAGGGGCTTTAGATTTCCCAAAGACACGAGAAATTTTTGTTAAAAAATAAATCAGTAATTTGAATTAGAAATAAGGGTTTTAAGTGTTATTAACTGTTGCCATAAGTTTAAGATCATTACAATGAAATAATTTTATTTTAATTAATCAATATTTTTATGTTTAATATAATTGTTAATTAATAATTGACCTATTAATTAATTAATATTTTTAATTAATAAAATATAATATTTTTAATTAACTTATTAATAAGTTAACATTATTGATTAGAAAAATGTTACTAATGAGTTAGGGGCCCGAACTAAGTTGCATAGGGGCCCATAAATCCTGTCGGCGGCCCTGCGCACTCCGCATAAACTCGGTGGATTTTTAGCGACCAGGACTCGATCGCGGGACCGTAGATTAAGATACTGACCACAAGGCGTTCCACAGTCCTTCATTATTTTATTGAGCTAAAACCGCATTGCCATATTTAGAATGCGTTTGTTTAACATTATATTATTACCTTTTTAGAATTTTTTTTTACGATTTTAAAAAACAATACACGCTTAAAAATAGAGCATCTAGACTTTTTATAACAAAAATATCTTTTTTTTGTCACAATAGATGATTTTTTTTCAAAGAAATCACAATTAGATATTTTAATTCAACAACTTATTCTTTTATTTAACTGTAACGTCAACCGTTGAATTGTTTGTTTTGGTTTCCTGAAGATTTGTCAAGAAAAGGTAACATTTCTTTTCATTTTTTATAGTTAGCTATGGTATTTGAGGTTTTGTAATTATTACACTAGACAGTTACGTTTCTAATTTCTATTCCAGATCAAAATGACTCGGCATGCCCGTAACTGCACGGCTGGAGCCGTTTACACGTACCATGAAAAGCAAAAGGACAACAAAGCTGGTGGATACGGCACTTTACAGGGACGACTAGGAAAAGACTCGGTGAAGGACTTTGATTGCTGTTGCCTGACTCTTCAGCCGTGTAGATATCCCGTTATAACTCCAGATGGGTGTGTATTTCCTGGTCAAAGGATGTGTGATTCAAAAGTGCCATACAGTAAAATCCTATTCGCTGGTACGGCGACCAACTACAAAATGCATCGAGTTATTAACGACTGATATGTAACTTTCAGATAACAATATACATCGAAAGATGTTAAAGTAGCATTACATGCATCCAAAAGATGTTCAAGAGCTTACCGAAAAAAATAGGCATTTTCGGAAAACATAATGATGTTACCGGACCAGTGACTAGGATTGACTTGTGACGTAGTTGTGTAATAAATGACTTCAACAGGGTTATATGCTGAAATGAAGTATGCTATTGTTATCATAGATGTTAAAAAAAAGTTGGCTGCGACCACATAACCATTATTTGGTGCATCAATGTAAAAGGCACCACAAAATAAGGGAAAAAACTATGATATAAAGTCCTTTGTATATTTGAGATATGTTGCCAAACAGCGAAAATGCCCAAAAGTGGCAAACATTCCATGCAACAAACATGCCCTTTCAGCGATCATTTTGCTAAGAAATATTAGTACTATATGTCCGTTTAGGGTTTACTCATTAATGTAAATAGTTTGTTTTCTTTCTTAAAAATATTCGTTTCTTTATAATATGTTTTATGCCGTATGCCGCTTTAATTGGTCACAAAATTTGCCGCCCCAATAAATTCGCCGCTCTAGGCTACAGCCTATTTAGAAATCCGGTTCTGCAGGTGTCAACCTTGTCACTTGACCGCAGTTCTAAATTCCGAGGTGTAATTGGCGGTGTTAATGCTCCCAAAAGAGGCAGAAATAGACAGTCAGAAAGTCATTAAATAACCAACCCTCACCATTTAAACCCTTATTATTTTCTCCCCCCAACAGCTACCTATACGACAAAGAGGCGATCCTCGAATACATAATCCACCAAAAGAAAGAGATCGCCCGAAAGATGAAGGAGTACGAAAAGCAGCAGAAGCGAGACGTCGAACAGATGGCAGAACTCGCGAAAGCAGAGGAGGAATCCAATGCTCAGAAGTTCATGGCGATGGAGAAGAGCATCACTACAAAACCAGTCGCATTGACGTCAACAGCATCAACCAGCTCAGGGTTTGTACTGGTTTTTGAAAGTCTTTGGATAATAAATTAAACTCCTTGGCCCAACAGCCCATTAGAGAGCCAAGGCCTGCAGTGCCCATTCCAGTATATGTGACAAAAGGCTCTGGGGTGCTTGGCATATGTCCCAGTAAAGTGGTCAGCCTCATGGGGGACCAAAGTGTTTCGTTCCCAAGCAAGCTTGGTACTCATTTTATTAACCCACTTAGGAGATGAAAGGCCATGTCAACCTTTTTACACGGTTGTAGTATACCCAGAAGAATGTCTGATTTATCCAACCTTTTCATTCTGTATTTTGCATTATCACTTCAAACGACATTTAAAATGAGTAAATATTGTGCGCTATTGTTATTAATTGAAGTACTTTCGACCAGACATAGTTATGCAAATACATTAAACTCCCGATTATCCATGGCGGGCTGGGGAGCCCATTCGGTTAGGCACTCGCCTCGCATGTTAAAGGTCTTATCATTTACCCTAAGCATTGCTCTCTTTATTTCAATAAGTTTCAAATTTATATATCCTTTATTTTAAAATTACTCTCCTTACATAGTGCTCATTTTTCAAAGCAGCATATCGAACGTGGAAAACGGCCGTGAAAAAACCCTCCCTTCTTTCTGGATTCCTGCCTTGACTCCCGATGCAGAGAAAGTGAAAATGAAGAAGCCAGGCAAGGCTGTGTTATGTCCAATGAGCGGGAAACCGCTCAAGGTCAAAGACCTCCTAACTATCAAGTTCACTGAAATAAACGACCCAGATGAAAAGAAATCGCTGATTGCAAGAAGGGATCGCTACATGTGTGCGGTTACTCATGATGTTTTAGGTAGTTGGCATTGATGCTTTTTTTGGCATTGTTTTTATTACATGACAAAATTCCACTAGCTACTATCAGTTAGTTTTATATTATTTTTTTTACATAATTTCCTCCCTATCTAAAATTTTGTGTATGAGTTTCTAAGGATCATTGCTGAATAACTTGATATCTATCCTTCCATTTCAAGGCATACAAAAGGGTACTTGACTGTATTGCTAAAATACCTGCCAATGTTAAACTATTTATAGTTTAAACCCAAAAATAACAAACCTATATATTGTGCATTTAATAAATAATTCATAAGAATCATTTCATAGTGGCTTATTTTTCATTGGTACGTCACATTATCACAAACACATCAATTTGGCAGACGTCACTAATACAATATATTAACAAACCGTTTTGATGTTTTTTTTACTTGCAATTAAACTAGTTTAATCTAATTTACTATTAGAATAAGAATTATATAGATAATGGAAGGAGGTTTTACAGAAGCAGATAGTTCAAATTTGCTGAAAGTAGATTCCAATAAGGTGTTTAAAAGTTTGTTTATAGATACTAGTGACATCGTAGAAACCACGTGACAACCAGAAAGCATTTTCAGGCGTTAATTTTTGTCCTAATTTTAAAATTCATTTTTCTCCCTCTTTATGGGGTATTTGAAAAAAGAAAAAATATGGGTCTAATATTTTTGGAATAAGAATATTCTAAGCCAATAAAAAAAATGTAATCAAATACCCTCTTACGAAAATATTTCGTTCTCACTTTGGATGTCCTTCCCTTGTAGGTAATTCCGTTCCGACTGCCGTTTTGCGCACTTCCGGGAACGTCGTCACCATGGAGTGCGTTGAGAAGTTGATCAAGAAGGACATGGTTGACCCGACCAATGGCCAGAAGTTGAAAGAGGATGACATCATCCCACTGCAGAGGGGCGGGACCGGGTATGCAAGTACCAATGAGAAGCTGGATGCGAAATTGAAGAAACCTGTTATGATGGCTTAAGTTGTAAATGAGATGGACTGGGATTGTATGTGGTCAGGATCAATGTTTTCAAGCTTGAATTCAGTAGTGGTGGGGGTAGATGCATGGAGACCCATCCCACTTTTCAAGGAAATGGTCGTGTCTCCTCTCACTTCTAATAACACTTAAGTCCATCCCCGACTTTCTTATTTACTTCGCAGTTTTCATCTTTAAATAAAAGATGCAACGATTTAGAAAATGTCACTTTTGCAGAAAAAATATGTTTTGCATAAAATGAAGTTCTTAAGAAAAAAAAATCTTCAATCTTTTTTATCGCATGATCATCATAAGAAACGCTTTAATTCAGAAAGAGGGTAGGCGGTTATTATCTGCCACAAGGTTGATATTATTAGCCCCCTACATTTTGCAGCCCTTTTCCTAACGGAACTTCGTAACATGCTATAAATTGTGACACTATCTTGACCAATCAGCTTCCTAGAACATCAAAAGACCCAGAACATCTGTTTACACCCAGACCCCCTTTTTTAGAAGATATTAACGTATGGACGTCGTCCTTGTTCAGCGGAAATGTAAAAACTATGTCTATTCTTATGAATAAATTTTACTTTTTTTCTTTCGAAGTTAATTTTTAAAAATGTATAAATATACTTTTTTTTTTAAATTTCAGAAACAAAGAGAAATATAATATTATTTTTTAAAAGGGGGGGGGGGGGGAGTGTAACAACGTGGCGTAACTTTAGGGGAAGGGGTTTAATGAATCATGATGCAGCGTGACATAGGGAGGGAGGGGTAAAAAAAAGTCAACATTTTATGTGACGAAAATTTATGTACTTCCCCTAAAGTGCATATTGAAGATTAAGTTGATGTTTTTTTTAATTAGTTATTATCAACTTTGCAAGCAAACTTTTCTTAAAAAACATTTAACCTTATAACAATGCTTTAAATATACCAATTAAATTGCGATAAGTAATTAAGCTTGCAACTTATATCAATACATTTTTTTTAAATATTTGATGACACTTTTACCTATATTTATTAAAATATGTAATTTTCTCGATATTTATGAAGTTTGTATATAAATGTAAATATAGTACAGTAAACTCCCGATTATCCGCGGAATTGGGTGGCGCGGCTTCCGCGGATAAGCGAATTCGCGGATAATCCGCAACAATTAAGAAAATGCCCTTAAACAAAAGCACACATTTACTTACTTCAAAATGTCTATTACTGTCGTTACTCCTATGCCATAGTGCAAGCACATTTGATTTTTAGATGATCCGTTTTCCATCTTTTCAATGAAATGTTGTTCGTCTTGAATTGTCAAGAAAACTTTTTATTTAGTTTCTCACCCATTTCACTAGTATCAAAATCGCATAAAGCAATTCAATTAAAATAGCGTGAAGTTTATTTTACAAGTGAAGCTTTTTGACAAAAACCTGTTCGTGATGTGCACCTGGCAGAACACCAGGCTATAGTCAATCTTATTTTAATGTATTCATTGTTCCTGTTTAATGTATCCGTCATTCTTTGAATGGGTTCGTCATTCCAGAAAGGAATTCGTTGTTCTTTTGGAATACATTCTTCCAAAAAGTTTTGAAACAAATAAAATTCATTTATAGCGTTTTTTTAATTTTTTATATTTGAACTGATAAACATGGCATAGGGGCCCGCGGATAATCCGCAAAGCGGATAATCCACCCGCGGATAATCGGGAGTTTACTGTATACCTAATAAATAAAATGTTGAACAACATTAGTATTATTTCTTCAGTTTCTTTCCTAATTTCAAACTGACTATATTTAATACTAAAAATACATTTTAATTATTGTGGAGGTTATGACAAAACATAGAATGAAAAAAGTTAAACACATTCCAATCGTTGTGTAATCAAATGCAAAATGTAGCTAATCTTATTTGAGAGAAAGGTTGTAGAATTTTTTTTGTGAATTATAATTTTTTTGCAATGTTTTCTTATTTAGTTCAAAAAGCTTGGGGTTTTACACTTGGTAACTTCAAAAGGAAAATATATAAATTTTTGTCCAATTTTAAATAAATATTACTATGCTATTACATTTATAGCCTTGATTTAACTTTATAAATGAGACATAATCTAACAGAATATTTCTATGGGGTCTCGAATATTTAAACCTACAGAATCGAAATTTGCGGTGTATTATTTAGTATAACATTGTAATATAAGCCACCGATATCCCATAAATAGGTTGGACTGATTTGCAAAATAGAATAGTCAACTTCTAATAGTTAGCCATTCCAACTTTAACGTTACAGAATAGCTCATTTTTTTATTATTATACCAAAAAAAAACCATTTATGATATTATAAGATTCCCCCAGTTACCACTGGGGTATTTGAGCCAAGTCGGTTAGGCACACGCCTTGCATGCGAAAGGTTTCAAGTTTGAGCCCGAGCACCGCCAATATAACTGCCGACAAACTACCTGTGCAGCCAAAAATGTCCGACGAATAATACCCCGTGTTAGGGAGTGCACGTTAAATATCCTTCAAAGTCCTAACGCTACGTAGCAGTATGATGTCGCCCTTAACGGTTGCTTTGGGTTCCTATTTAGGTGTCGGCTCGTCACTTGACTTTGGTTCCACAATACGACGCCCACCGTCGCCAATAGCCCTCGTGCGACATAGCTCTGGTGCGACGATATTTCTAACTTAACCCAAACCACCACCAAGACCATAAGAATATATAATTTGGTGGCGACATCTCTCGGAAGTATTAGGATTTATTTCATATTGATTCCCAGTGTCCTGCCTTACTGCCATACATCTTATTTGCTCATTATATCTCATGAAGCTTTAGCCAAATGCGCGAAGTTCATTCAACCAAGCCTTATTATTATGGATATCCATCTGAATCACTCAAAAACACATCTCATATGTGCCAATTAATATAACTTCCACATTTAGTAAATACGAAAAATTAGTTGCACTAGAGCTACGCGAGGATATTGGCGAAATTTCAGTTTCTATTATGCTAAATACTGTAAATCCGAAAAATATCAGTATACTAAAAAAAAATTCTAATACTCCACTTTGTTTTTTGTTCGATTTTGACTGAGAAGTTGACCTAACGTGATTGTTTTGATCGATGTATATAAGGAAGAAAATAAAATTGAAGCAAAAATTTTATACATAGGTCCTATAGCACCAGCATTACTGGAAATCATACGCAACATTTTTCGTAAAGGGGCCCCCGAAAATAGGTTGTGCCTATAGTCTGAGTTTTCCTAGAACAGGCCCTGACCGCTGTCCAGTGATGAGAGGTTGTATTATGATTGATAACCACGACAAGGAATTGGTTTTTATTTGACATTTTACCATACAATTTCTAGTTATATTTGTTTTGTATAAAACTATGAAATAAGTTCGGAATTTTTATTGTGTCTTTATTGAACACTGAAAAGGTTGACTGAATTTAACCCTTTAACCTCAAAACCGGCCCAGGACGGCTCTACCAGCAAACATCGGGAAGGCCGGTTTCGGCCGTTTCGTTTCACAAATAGGGGTGTTGGGTATGTTAAAAATTAAGCGTGCTGTGGAAAAAAAAGTATCCGCTGGTGATCATTTCGGTCGTTAGTCATCCTATACAATTGGACCTTTTTGACTTTGTATAAAAATAACATTCTGAGTTAATTGCATGACACAAAATTTGCATAAGGGGCCGTCTTCATATTAAAAATGTTACTAACTTTAAAATTTCCAATAGCAACACCCTATTTTGAGTCCATTTTTCTAATCTATGACGTATTTTAATACGAAATGCCAAATTTTGTTAGTTTTTAAGCATTATTAGGGGAGTTAGAGACGTGCAAAGAGTAGGTGCCATAATGTTAAATGAGTTGCACATAAAAAATTATCCCAATCTATAAATAATTAAGATAATGAAACGATTTTTTTACTGAAAAGAAATTATAACAACCCAAACAAAATGCATTCAATATTGGGGTATTTAAAATAATTTTTTATAATTTAAAATAATTATTATTTTAATTTTTAAAAAAATTATGAATAGAAACCCCTTAATATTTTTACAGAAATATATTTAAGACAGGAAGTTTAAGCGAAATCCCAATTTTTAATTTCTTTTATTCATAATTTGCTGAGTAAATCACAAAATACTTTTTAATTGCGCTTCAGGGGACTGTGTATAAGATTATATATGAACTTGATAAACAAATACGGCTTTGGAAAGGAAGATAAACATCATTAAACCAACAACCTTGAGATGGTCCCCCATAGGACATCAAGTGATTCGATGGAATAACTCGTTAAATATTCATCCAAATGTAACAAAAAACTAAGATTTAGGGGTTTTCGAGGATGCTTAACATTTCTAAATAATCAAATATGGGTGTTACTATTGGAAATTTCAAAGTTGTTAACATTTTTAATATGAAGACCTCCCCTTATGAAAATTTTGTTTCATGCAATCAACTTAGAATGTTATTTATTCACAAAGTCAAAAAGGTCCGATTCCATAGGATGACTAACGGCCGAAATAATCACTTGGGTATGTTTTGATGCAGGACGATTCCATTTCGCTTTTTTCCTGCCTAGAAAAACTCGTATTTCGGGGATAAGAAATTCTCCTACCTTGTGAGGTTAAAGGGTTAAATATATTCTACAATTTTGAGGGGTTGAGCACCCAGTCGGTTGGTTAGGCACTCGTCTAGCAAGTGAAAGTTCCCAGGTTCGGGTCCGGGCATCGCCAAAATAACTGCCGACCTATAAACGGCCCGTGTAGCCAAAAATGTCCAACAAATAATACCCCGTGTAGAGGGTGTGCACGTTAAATATTCTTCTATATAAAGTCCTAACGCTGCGTACGATATCTTCCATAACGGTTGCGTTGGGTTCAGGTGTCAAATCGTCACTTGACTGTGGTTCGCCCGTCGCCAATAGCCCTCGTGTAGCTCTAGTGCGACGATAATTTTAAACTACCTTCAATTTCGATACCTTATTCCTTAAACATCCATTTATTATAGTTAACACTCATTGGTACTTAAAGTCAGCGCTCTCTACGAAAATATCTTCAAAAACACCCTTGTCATTAATTACGCAAGGCTAATTGTCAAACCCGGCCGAATTGCCCGCCAACAACTGAAGAAAAGCACCCTCAAAAAAAAAAAAAAACAAGATGGCGTCACTCGCCAAACATAACGGAACACACTCCGATAAAAAAAAAAAAGATTCCCTGAGCTATGAGTGTGTGTTCCTTTTTTAACCACTGCCGTCTTCGCCTATTTGAAGAACTCCCGCTAGAAAAATCTGAGGTAAAAACCGGACGCTTTATGTAGTTTTTGAAGGTTTAAATAGGTTTCTGTGGAATTTATAAAAATTGAGTATCAATATTTAACCCCTTAAGGGGAAATGGGCATTCTGGACCGGGGGTCTCCAAAGCTAAGTGAATCAGTGTTAATCCTATGGAGAAAAAAAAATATTTTCTATGCCACATTTCTCAGGCTGTATTGAATATTTTTGCAAGTGAGTTTTTTATATGATAAATGTAGCTGACTTACATGTCAGCTACAAAAAAGGTCCCGACCTTTCTACTTTTTGAAATTGGTTCGATTTTTTTTTTAAATTTTCAATAAATAATTTTACACGAAATGTTCGAAACAATCTCAAAAATGGGAAGACCTATAAGCTATCTACCTTTATTATTACAATTATTAGATATTTGTTTATTTATAGCATGCTTATAATGAAGGAAAAATAAAAAGATTAATATGGTAAGTTACAGTTTTATTTATTATCCACAGGTCTAAAAAAAATCGTACAAACTCAGTCAAAAAATTAATTATTATACAAAATATATGCTTTCATAGTTTTTATTGCGAAACATGTTGTTATTGTTTGTTTGTGACAAAATGTCGACTTTGGGAGTAAGGCACTTATTATGCTTCTATGTTAATTTTTAAAATACAAGCGTTCAGAAAATCCATTTTCACACTTATGCTCTGTGTCTCACATAAGTAACTCGAAAAAAATGGCATCAAAAATGGCGCAGCTTGAAGGAAGATCAAATGGTACTAGGATTTACATCCGATCCAGAAGTTAATAAAAGATTACTCTTTAAGATAATCTTTCATGGAACTATCTTATGAACAAACTCTCACGGGCATGACCTGAAATTTTCCCACGTACCACCGGTTGGGGACCACTGGACTCAAATCCACTGTTGTTGCTACGGTAATTTACCCGCCTACGGCAGTATAACATAGTGAATCCCCATACTGAATGACAAAGTGCGTCAAACTATTTCAAGTTCAAATACAAATACTGGGTTTACATGCTTCGAGCGGCTGCTTCCAGCGTCAGCGTAAGCACTTTAACCTTCATCGATTCGACCTTTGGTTGGCGAGAAATTGGCGAGTGAGATTGTATAGCGCGGCGATTTGATGATGTGGCTAAATTGAATTCACGATGTAGGATCAATTAAAAAAGAGAGAAACGGCCAAGATAGTTGCCATTTACCTTATGTTAACCATTCCCTTTGATCTCGTGGAGAAAACCGATAAAAGATGGGTTGGTGGCCTTGAGAGCCAGTTTCAGCGGAAGTTCGTATGATTACGTATAAAGGGGTTACCTTGAGATAATCAAGGCCACGCTGAAATGGCTGCTCGAAGCATGTAAACGCGGTGAAAGACTTGCTTTTATGGAACTGTAAACATAAGCACCAATTTCTCGGCAGCTGATTTGTTGGTGAGTTAATGTACTGACCAATCAGAAGTCATGAAAATTACCCTTGTCTGCGTGTGAACGGAACGCGAGATATTCCTAAGTGATTTTTTTTTAGTTAGCTAACATGCACCTCCCCTTACAACCTTCAATATTTTTTGCTTTACAGACCAAATTTGCCCACTACGAAAAAAATGAACAATTATTTGACTGTAAAGTTAAAGTAGTATATTACTTGCAAAGCCGTTATTAAAGACTCTTAAAAACAATTTTTAAAAAAAAATACACATTTTTAGCTACATTTGTAATATACAAAAAAAGATTTTACATCGATTGTCGTTATGAAACAAACAGTTTATTTATTATCTAAAACAAATATTTAAAATTAGAAAAAAAGGGAGAAATAGAGGAAAAATATAATTTAATGTCGGGCTTTTTAGTCATGTCGGTCTTCAGCCTTGTCGGGAATTTGGCTTGTTGGGATTTGGAGTGCCGGTTTTTATGTACTCGATACTTCGTTTCTTCAACATGGTACCGAATTCCGAAGTGTGAATTTACAAAAGAAATTTTTTTAATATCTTGCGTTTAAGTCAAACAAACCACTTCACTTTTGTCTCAACCTTTCTAACATTTGAATACCGAAGATAAATAAATGTATTTAAGTTCTTTCTTAATATTTTAAATAATAACTTTGACTGTCCTTATATTTTACAAGAACTTTATTTTTTATCATTACCGCTATTCAACCAGAAATAAAATATTTAAAGAACCACTTCGAATAGAAAATTATCTCGAAACTCAACCAATAAATCAATTTATTAACTTAGTTAATGATCTTCCATCAAACAGTTATATTTTTTGTTAAATTTTATAGATTGAAAAAAAAAATGTATATCTATATTGTAAACATTTAAAAAAAATTATAAAAACGTTAAAATTGTCTGTTATTGTTTTTATAAGTTATATTTTTTTTTATAAATTTTATAAATTAAAAAAGATTTATATCGATATTGTAAATATTTTTTTAAAAATTATAAATATATTAAAATTGTCTGTTATTGTTTTTATTAATTATATATGTGCATGTTCCTCTTGTGTAATTAGTTTTTTTTTTCTGTATGACAATGTAGTTAAGTTTATGGAACACAATATCTACGTTTAGGATATTCATCCCCAGCCCATTACTTGCATTACATTTTATTTTACATTATATAATTGAAGGTAATAGAATTGGGAATTCTAACAACGGCACCTATCTAAACAATACTTTTTTTTCTTTGTTTAAAGAAATCGAATGCCAGAAAGTTATTTCAAATTATTATTGTTTCAATAATAAAGTTATACCTAACAATGGTCACTTTACTCATTTTCAACAATTAAATTTTGCATTCAAGCAATAAACTCCTTGAAGCAAGCTGCTAAAAAATATATCTGCGAATTTTGAGATTTTCTTCTTGAAAATAATACTTCAAACATATTCTACACGTTTAAAGATTTTCGAACTGTTGATCAAACTTTTTCAACTGTTTACACAACATCAAAGTGTTTTACATTTCGTCTTAAATCTTGTAAAATCCTGTTCATACTGTCAAGATGGGACGCGTCACTAAGTTTTTTAGACGAATACGGCGAGTACAAACCATTTGTTAGATTTCCTATTTTATGTTCGAAAAGTAATTTCTACAGAGAAACGTTTACTACGTTTGCAACAAATTAATGTTAATGTCACAGTTATTTCCCATATCTAATTTACATCTACTTTGTTAAAATTTAGATTAAGTTAGTTTTTGTAGAAATATATCTTCTTTACTCCTGAAAAAAATCCGACGCATATAATCTATGTATAAACATTTTCCAAACAATTGTATGCTTTGCAGTTGTATGCAAGTAATTTTGAAAAAAAAAATAGCTTTCAGCAATTGCTGGTAGTCACGTCAATTCAGCGGAATTTGAGGTTTTGAGGGTAAAATGTGTAAAATTGTGTACTATGATTAAACAAGCTAGCTCTGTCAGATTTTGCGATTAATAGTACATTCAACTGTATTGTAGTACTGTACAGGGTGAAGCAAACAAAACCGGCCCCGATCTAGAGATGGGAATACGTTGAAATGCATGGCGAGAAAAACACTTGAAGCCGCCGGAAACCTGTTTTTGCATTGGTTGGATCGGATTCGCTTTACATTAGAGCTACTCATAGACTAGTGGCGAGTTCAGATCTTAGTTCGCATTGTATGAAGACGTCCCATAATGCAAATTTTGTGTCTTGCAATCAATTGAGATTGTTTTGTATCACCAAAAACAAAAAAGTCAGATTCTATAGGATAAATAACGACCAAAATAATCAAATAATCACTAGTGGGAACTTTTTTTAATCAGCTCTACAAACCTTGTTTATATTTCATTTCAACTAGCTTCTCAAACCGTAGCGTTGTTAACGGCAAATAAGTCGCCAAGCGTTTGTTTGAGCTTAATATTGAAGCGATCAAAAGCTTCAGTTAGCAAACCAGTTTTGTATTGGTTTTAGACTTGGCAACATTTCTGTCGTATTCTTATCTCTAGATCGGGGCCACTTTTGTTTGCCTCACCCTGTATAATAGTAAAGCACAACTCTTATGTTAATCCATAATGTGAAAAATCCATGTACATGTGTGTTGAAAATTACATCAGTTGAAAAATTACTAAATTATAACGCTTTTTTTCATTTGCAGTCAATTATTTCGTCGTGGAGGTAAAAAGAACAAAAATGAAAGTTCAAAGGTAAGTTCATGTTAATTTCGCTTTCATTTCTGAACATTTTTCATTTTTAAGTTACTCACTATGATAACTTCAGTTTTACTTCCTCTAAAGAGAGAGAGAGAGAGAGATGAACAGATAACAATGAATTGAAATACGTATAACTAAAACTAAAGAGTGTTAGTAGTTAAAAACATATCCAATAAAAATAATATTTATATAATTGAATCGTTTACGTGTAACTGATACTGATTCAGTACTCAGTGGTCAGATGTCATGACATGATTAAAAATGTTAGACATTTTCAAAGTTTTAAAGTTAGTGCTAGATTGAAGAGGGAGCTGCAACCAAAAAATAACAGTATTTTTATGACTAGCATGCAAATTGTACTATTTTTACAAAGAACTAAACTTCAAAAAACATATCAAATATTAAAGCATTTTTTTAATTCAAAATTTCAAGATTGTAACTTCGTTGCAAAGTTTTGCCCTCCCATAATTTAAGGAGTTATTTAACGTATTTTTACAAAATGTATCAATACAAAGTATATTAATAAAATTGTAATGGTGTTATTGAGCTGTTAGGGATACAAGAACAGTTGAGTCGCTTTATGTATTTGTGTATAAAACTGCCAAAAAAATAAGATTTTTTAAACTGCCAAATTCATCATTTTTTCAAATATTCACACAAGATAGTATCCCACGAAATTTTTTGTTAATCATTTGTTAAGGGGGTCTGGCACCTCCATAGAAGCCCATGTTAAATTGTCCAACTTTGGGGGCATCTCAAGAATTAACTAATTAATATATCCATTTCAAATTTTCACAGTTTCATCTATAGACATTTTTAAGTATTTTAACACAAGATTATTTTGAAAAACTAAAAACTAGATTAAATATGAATTTTTTTAAATATCGTTGAAGAATGTCAATATTTTTAACCTAAAAGATTTTTTTAAAAAAAAGTAAAAACTTTACAGACTATTCCCTGCGTTAAAATGTTTAAATATACTTGTGAATTACACATAAAAAAATTCAAGTATTTAAATGAATAACATTTTTAGTTATGTGCCCCCAAACATTCACATGATTCAAAAATTGTAAAACCGAGAAAAACCAATTTAAAGTTTTTATTGTTAACCCATTTCCTTACGAAGGATTTTTGCTTCCTCGTAATATTTGATTGGAATAACATTATCGATTCCTTAGTCGTTCGGCCGTTCTGGGCCGTTTCACTAAAGAAAGGGTAAAATAAAATTGCCTTTAATGTCAAAAATATTTTTCCAATCGTCTTAAAACTTTGTGACATTATTAATAAAGGTTGATATAGTATTTTAAGCCACTAATTTTTTTTTAAAAATTTTTTCAATGATTTTGGGGTGCCAGACCCCCTTAAAAGAATGATAAAAATCTGGGAGCTCTCTACATTTACCTAAAAGCCTCAGGGATTTAAACACTACACACACTGATAAAAAAAAATATCAAACATAGAAACTCAGAGATATTTTCAAAACAATTTTACAAAAAACAACGTACCCTTTCTCCATGACCCTTTACCCATATAAAAAAAATTCGCGATTTTTTGCAATTTCCTTTAAGCTCACAACATTCGAGCATGTTTAATTATTTTTTGCGAAATAAAATTGGAAAAAATTCTGATCAGAAAAATTTAATTGTTTTTTCTATTAAAAATATCATTTTAAAATTTTGCAACTAAGTTCGTGAAGCGATGGTAAATAAACCTCATTACATTTTTTTTAGGTACCTTATACGCTTAAAGTAATTGATAGTAGGTATTTCCTTAATAGTAGCATATTAAACAAGTTTTATTTCTATAAATTTGTCAATACATTTGAAGATTAAATAAACTATCAAAAATATAATACGCTTTTAAATGCTTTAAATAAGTAGTTTTGAATTGAAAAAATTATTTTCATTGTAGAAAATTACAATTAAAATTAAAAGATCTATTTACCTTTTAGGACAAACCCTCCAATGGAGAAAAGTATTCGAAAGAATTTCAAGTGGACTCAGAGGGTTTGAAAAATCCCCAAAACATTTCAACCCTTTCCATAAAAACTCAAACAACTGAAGAGGTTAAAGAAGTTATACAATACCTCTTAACAGAAACTGAAAATGTTTCGCATGGCGACAACATCAACCTCAACTCACCTATGTCCAATACACAGGCCGAATCCCAAGCCAAAATCGAGCCTGAAATTGTTGAAACTGTAGAGGACCTAATTAAGCAAGTTGAACTCGTCATCCAGGATGAATCAAATGTACCACGCCCAGTTGATGCCGAAATAAATACAAATGCTACCACGTATGAATTCGTGGAGGATAAAGACATCGATCAAGAAATAATTGGCTTGATCGATGATTTGATTAAAAGAGTTGAACTCAAGGCTCAACCAATAGTTCAAACAGAGCCGGGTCTTCTTCCCACAAGTGACTCTATCACAAGGATCCTATTAGGATTAAATCACGATCAACGCACTGAAATTCAAGACAATTCCAAGTGCTTCTCTCCAGAAAAACCTTCTGAAAAGGTAGAAGAAAATAAAAATTGTGAAATTATACCTCCTCTCAAGAAAAAACCTGAAAGACCCCCACCCCCCTCAAGGAAGACAAATATAGAAAAGTGTCCCGAAGCACTCGCGCCTCTAAAGGAACATTATGATTACGAGGGCCTGTTAGGGAAGGGGGCGTACGGACAAGTTCACTTCCTTCGTCACAAAGTAACGAAAGAGGAAGTAGCTGCCAAAATCGTCCTATCACGCCACGTCGAGCCACCAGAAAAATGGACTTGGCCAAAGTTAGCCCATCCAAATATCCTCACACTTCTAGAACAACATGTATTTGGCGAATACCATGTCTTCGTGAGTCCCAAGCAAGAAACGCGGCTCCTGGACGTCTTCCGCAAAGCCCCATTCGCAGAAACAAAGCGATACATGCTGGATGCTCTAAAGGGTTTGGAATATCTGCACCATATGGACCTGTGTCACCTTGACATAAAGGCCGATAATATATTGGTAGGGAAACATGGCCGGGCCATGCTCTGTGACTTTGGTTTCGTAAGTCAAAGCAAAGGTCTTATGAACTGTGACTTCCTCCCGCCAGCGATTTACAGGCCGCCAGAAGCATCGAAATCTAAAGGAGCCATGGCCAAAATCCCGAAAGGCACTGCTGTCGACCTCTGGGCCTTCGGGGTAATGATGGTCGAGCTCCTCACAAATTTCCCGCTCATCAAGTTGAGAGTGAAAGGAGAAAAATCAAAAACGAAAGGGGAGAACTGGAAAAAGAGTTCTTATCACATTCTCCGCAAAGCTATCAAAAAGGAAAACTTCAACAATAGTCTCAAGAAAGATTTCCCACAAGTGGACAAGAACACAAGGAGGGCAGCTCTTGACCTCATCCACGCTTTCCTCCAGAAGTATCCCTGCTACAGAATTTCAGCTAAGAAAGCAATGAAGCACCCCTTCTTCCAAAATCCTGTTCCGAAATATTTCATGGTGCATCAGAAAGACTTCGCTTTATGGCAATAATCAAGAAATACAATAAAGGAGAGAGTGCAGCAGAGTTGATTCGTCAGTAAAACTTCACGCTGGGAGAGATAAAGAGATATATATGTTAATGCCAAAATGTTTAACAAAATTGTTGATTGAATGTTGATCATGAAATATTTTATTTTGACGTTATATTTTTAATACATTTTCACAATAAAGGTGTGTTTTTTCGGTAATGCATTGTGTTTAATTTTCATTTACTGTACCACTTATTGGAGTTCAACCCATGATATATATATAAGACAACTTTGACACGATTTTTAAAACATCTTTTGAAAACATTATTCTTGGAACCAAAAGATATTAGATAAATAATTGTAATTTAAAAGATGTAATATAATGAATCATTCAACTTGAATGATTCATTATATTACATCTTTTCAACTGTTTACTCGATTCTTCTTGTGAGTAGGGTATTGGGTACAGCGATTCGGAATTTTCAAGAACATACACTGAAAGGAATATGACAGTTTAGTTTTCATGTCTAAGATATTTTAACATAACTATCTTCTACCTTTAGTTTAATGCAGATAAAAATTCAAAATTTTGCTGAGTTCCTTAGATATAATTTGGTGCAAGTAGCACATTGGTAAAAAATTTTGGCTAGAAATTCCACCTTAATTTGAGGCTTATACACGAGTTAGACAGAGGATTGAATTGAAGCATCGTCGCTCAAGAGCTATGAGGTTTTTTGGGGACAGGCAGGGCTGGATTTACCAATAGGCCCTATAGACCCGGGCCCAAGGGGCGCACCATGATGAAGGGCGCAAAATTATTCCACATTTTTTTTGTCAGAAAATTTCCTTAAAATGTTATAAACTGCAATACATGTCTACATCTACATGCTACACTATAAGTCCCCTAAATCTAACCATATAAGTCCTATGTTTTTATAAAGTGGCTTTCCGTAATTTGTTTTTGTTACCCGCTCTTTTTTATTCTAGTTACACTTTAAAATGTTCTTTTAAGAGTTCAAAAACAGTACTACTTAGGATTTTTTTTAAAATCCAATTTCGTATTAACCCTCTAATGCATGAATTTTTGTTTTCATACCGAAAAAATATATATGAATCTTTAATACTCATACATTATGGGGAAAATACTGAAAAAAATTAACTCCATTAGAATTTAAATAATTTCAATTTTTAAATTTTTTTCTTTTTTCAAAAACCAACTACAAAATTCCAATTTTGATAATAATGACTAGAAAACTACAAAATATATTTCAAAATAACCTTCTTTAACTGCAACTAATTTTTCAAAACAATTTATTTGTATTTAATTATTATACTTTGATACTGCCAAAAACGTAATTTCGCTACAGTTAATAACCTCACTCTTTAATTTTGAAAACTCTTTTACTACTGTCATCTATGAGGGTTATTATTAACTAAAACTTCAAAATGGAATGTAATAGATGAAAAAAACACAAATTTGTCGAGAGGGAGGTCTACTTTAATAGAATAAAGTGGATTATGTAACTTGTTACCAAACGGTAACCGTATGCATTAGAGGGTAAATGTCTGTTTTTTTTAAACTAATTTCGTATAAATTTATGATTTATTAGGAGAAAATTTAAGTCTTGTATATTAATATCAGTTTAACTTGAGTAAAATGTAGTATATATGTATATATATAAGTTTATAATGAGTATTAAATAGTTTAAACTAATTTTAATAACTCGTTGTCCTATTTATTTATATCTTATATATCAAAATTTAGAAACAGTTGATTCTCTCATTATTTTTACTTCACGATGAATTAATAAAATAAAATTATCTTCCTATCTACCTAAAATAAATAATCTTCCTATCTACCTAAAATAAATAATCTTCACAAAGACCTTTCGGAGGTCAAATTTCCTTCTCCTTTACGATGGTGTGAAGAGGGGGCGACAAAAAACCACGGGCGCATAAAATCTAAATCCGGTCCTGGGGACAGACGTGATAATTTACATCCAGTCTGTGACGTGGCGAGACGATACCCGAGTAAACAGTAGACACCCAACGCGGGAATAGTCCCAGGTTCGGGACCTAGCATTGTCAAAATAAATGCCTACCTATAAGCGGTCTGTACGTGCATACACGACGTTTTTTTTACTATACAGGTGGTTTATAGGCAGGGCCGTCTTAAACTGGGCTGGGGCCCCTGGGCACAAAATAATTTGAGGCCCTTTTGGAAAGTAAAAAGGTGAAATACAATAAAAAATTTTTACTGAGTATGATCATTTATTTTCGGTAATCAATTATTACCATTATGAAAAGCATTAATAGCATTGGCGCTTGCAGAAAATCTAGTTTCTGACGGAGACTTCAGGACTCTATTTGCATCTAAATGCTCTGTCAAAACTTTCCATCGTTTTGTGGAAGCTGAGGAAAAATTGTACAATTCAACCATAAACAATGTTTACATTTAAGTTAGTCTTTGTTTCGACAGTGCAGCTTGACTTTGGAATCGGAGTGATTGCGTGAGTGATCGCTAGATGGCGTACTTAGTGAATTAGGTAGGATGCGTTTGGAAATATTAATTAATTAAGGAATAGGCGCAGTCATTGATATAATGGCGTAGTATATGCCTTGTAAATACCTTCTGATAAGATTACAGATTTGTGAAAAAAGTGTAATGTGCCCTACAAATATGTTTTGAGAATTAGTGTGCGAGAGAAATTGTCTGTCCTTCGGGGCCCCCTGAGAATGGGGGCCCTGGGCACGGGCCCCGTGTGCCCTTATGGTAAAGACGGCATTGTTTATAGGTTGGCATCTATTTTGACAATGCACCGGCACCTTATAATTTTCGCTTGCAAGTTGCAAGATAAACGGCAAACCGACTGGACTGTCCACCAACTACGAGTAAGAAGTAATTTCCCTCAGTTTTTTGTGTGGCCAGCAAATATTCACTAGGTTTTTGGTTCCAAATAGCTATTTTTTTAACAGTGAATAATAAGACTCGGCTCTTAGTGGCCCCTTAAGCCGGGGGAGGTGCGTCTACACTCCTTGCCAACCTAAGTTGGGTAAATAGAAATATGCTATGGAGAAGATCCTTCCGCTGATGTAAAGTCCATAAATTATCTGTGAATCCATCCAGAAAAGATGTTTAAAACATTAATTTCAATTAAGGTCTAACAGATTTGAATATTATTTGAGAAAATTTCAGAAGGATCAGAAAGAAATGTGTATTTTGGTTAAATTGTATTCAGATCATTTTGTATGTAAATATTTCCTTACAAGAGTTTCCAACTAACGGACCAATCACGATTTTCCCTCTGCCTTTTTTTATTATTTGTTTTTACCCAAATTACCCAAGCCAACTGGGTCAGCATTTTATAAACCCACTAAAGGTATGTGTGAAACAAAGAGTTCTCTCCGTGTTGGTCCATGGTGCAGTTGGTAGTTGATAGGTTCAGTCTCTATTTACTACTAGCAGTATGGTCCCGAATCACTGGGAACCCGTTAATTTCGCATTGCTTCCTTTTAGAGGCATGCTTACTTGTGAAAATACACTCAAAATTAAAGTAGTGTTGGCGGTTGGCGCATGCAAACTTAAAAAAAGCAAACTCTAATAGAGGATGAAGCATCCTTAGGGCGAGTGCATATCTCAACCAAACTCAATCAATCAAACTAATAGAGGATGGTGGCAAGCCCCCGTTTCGGCCCGGGCCATGTATTTTCAAGCCCTGTTATGGTCCCGCACTCCCACGTGGATGACTTTTTTTTTTTAAACTAATTATATTAATTAAAAATCACAATCAAATATGAAAAAACTAAGCCTCAGGTGCACACGTAGGTATTAAAAGGAATCTATATTAAAAATTTCGAATTTTTTAGAGCAGTCTAAGTAGGTCTTTTGTGATCCACAGACATACACACAGACAGACAGACAGACCGACAGACAGACAGACTCTTTCTTTTATTATTATAGATAGAACTCTTTGGTATGAAAGGCTGAGTGATCAGATAACCTTTCCCTATCTGAGCTTTGATCCACGGAATTGAGTCATTATAGCGTAAAGCGATATCTCTAAACCTCTGGACTTGAATAGTTTATTGCTTTCAACGGGGCTTGCTTGGCGGCTAGGCCTTTGCAGACTCGGGTATATTCCCCAGAACTGAGAATCATTTTTTTTATTTCAACTTTCGCTAGCAATTATGACTCTCAGTTTGCAGTGAATCTGAGATCTCTGTAGATGTTAGTGTAGAAGTTTATTTTTAAAAAATTTCTAAAATTATACTTACCCCATGTTAGTAAAATCACCTCCAAGTTCCTCCATACATCAATGATGGCATACTTAGTGACGTCATAAATACCACTTGACAGCCAGAAAGCGGTTTTGGGAGTGATTATTTTCCCTTATTTTAACCCGGCAGCACTCGCGCTAACTTAGCATAGACTAAGAACCTTCTAGATCAGGAGCTCAATCTGATGCCTAGCGCCACCAAAATGTCGAACGGAACTAATACACTATTAACGATTGATATTTGGTTGGTTTGGTTTGAATTATCGTCGCACTAGAGCTACACGAGGGCTATTGGCGACGGGCGTCGTATTTTAGAACCACAGTCAGGTGACGAGCCAACACCTGAATAGGCACCCAACGCAACCGTTAAGGGCGACATCGTACGCAGCGTTAGGACTTTGAAGGATGTTTAACGTGTACTCCCTTACACGGGGTATTATTCGTCGGACATTTTTGGCTGCACGGGCCATTTATAGGTCGGCAGCTATTTTGGCGATGCCCGGACCCGAACCTGGAACCTTCCGCATGCTAAGCGAGTGCTTAACCGACTGGGCTCCCCAGCCCCCCGATTGATTTGTGATTGGCATAATTAAACTTTCCGATTGCAGCTCTGTTTCTTTGAAATGCACTATAATACGTCAGATTTGAATGGATAATTAAAATTTTCGATCTTAGCGCTAACGTCGCTTACTAAACTGTCGCTAACTAAGCTGTGTACACGACAGCTAGTCGTAAAAGTACGAGGAACTGTTCCTGGCCTTTTCCGATCGGATAACTCATCAACTGTCACTAATCATTGAATTGAAAGCCAATAACCAGATTTGTTTTATTGATTAACTTTTCGACTATGAAATCATCATTTAATTTTCATAATTCATTTTTTTGGTTGTTTTTGTTTGAAAAAAATACAAAAATTAAAACATTGATTATTTGCAATTTTTTTTATAGATAGATAGCTAAACCGCAACTGTGCTAAAGCTCCGAAGGAGGCTAGAAAAAAGGAAGCCGTAAACCATTACATTAGTTCTCTTAGACATAATTGGGGGAGTTAGTGTCTATATCAATTTCAATATAGAAAATTCTTATAATGGTAATCCAATCAGAGTTTCAGTTCTTAGAGTGTATTTAATCTATTTGGGGTCCATTAGACCCCAGGCGAGTGCTGCCGGGTTAAAATTCCTTTTTCCTTTTTATGGGGTATTTAAAAAAATGAAAAAATACGTGTCTAATATTTTTGGCATAAGAAAATTTTAAGCTAATAAGAAAATGTTAGTCACGTACAGGGACGTGCCAACAGGGGGGGGGGGGGGCTGGGGTGTTCTTCGCCCCCTCAGCTTTAGAGGTGAGGGGGAGAACTATATATTTCGCCCCCCCCCCCCCCCCACAGAAAATTTTTTGGTTTCATATTATAAATTTATGTTTACATTTCAAATATATGATTTAGGTTAGGTTTGAATTATCGTCGCACTAGAGCTACACGAGGGCTATTGGCGACTTCAAATATATGAAAATGCAGGGACTGCCCAATCGATATATAATGTGAGGGGGGCTAGCTATTTATATTATGATAATGAAAAGCGCTTTACAGTTCATTGTCTCTGATTTCTGAAAGGTTTGTAGTGTCACTTTATATATAACGCTGGGACTGCCCCGTCAATAATATATAATGTGAGGGGGCAAGCTGTCTATCTTGTCGTCCATTGGATTAACACTGATGCACTTGACCCGCGGTCCAGTGAGCCGATTAACCCTGAACGATCGGATAGTTTTAAAGACTGTTACGGTCATAAAAATTCATATTTTTTTCGTCCTTTGCGTTTTGATTGGTTTGAAAATTTTAGTTAGTTTTAATGGTAATTGTTCTAAACCCCCAGCAATTTAGGGTTTTAATTTATGAATTTAAGTTAGTTTTAATCCTATTAGCACTTTACTTCTGAATAAAATACTCCAGCTATTGGCGTTTTAATTGGTGAATTTAAGTTAGTTTTAATCCTATTAGCACTTTACTTCTGAATAAAATACTCCAGCAATTTAGGGTTTTAATTTATGAATTGAAGTTAGTTTCAATCCTATTAGCACTTTACTTCTGAATAAAATACTCCAGCTATTGGCGTTTTAATTGGTGAATTTAAGTTAGTTTTAATCCTATTAGCACTTTACTTCTGAATAAAATACTCCAGCAATTTAGGGTTTTAATTTATGAATTTAAGTTAGTTTTAATCCTATTAGCACTTTACTTCTGAATAAAATACTCCAGCTATTGGCGTTTTAATTGGTGAATTTAAGTTAGTTTTAATCCTATTAGCACTTTACTTCTGAATAAAATACTCCAGCAATTTAGGGTTTTAATTTATGAATTTAAGTTAGTTTTAATCCTATTAGCACTTTACTTCTGAATGAAATACTCCAGCTATTGGCGTTTTAATTGGTGAATTTAAGTTAGTTTTAATCCTATTGGCTAGTTGCTACTGGAACACTCAGGCCCGGCAGTATAAACAGAAGATGGAAATAGAGTACGGAACCCCACACCT